>JAXRKN010000029.1:885000-1043734 GCA_038502055.1 Tanytarsus gracilentus | reverse complement strand
AAAAGGGTTGGATAAAACTAAAGATTGAATTTTAGATTCCAAATTGGAGGTCAACTCTGATTTAGAAAGCTTCAATCAATCATTGTTTCTTGCTTTAGATCTGAGACATTCAAACATGGGAGACACATTTAACTAATTTTCTTTCCCAAGACACCCATGCACGATCTACTTTATCAAATAAAATTTGCCAATTTGTCAAAAAGTTTACAACTATTGTAAAAAGTTCATTACTCATATCTTTACTATTATTAAAAATTTCATTACAAGTATTTGGGAAATGTTCATTAAAAATTTAATCCACTCTTTAATCTTATTAAATTTAAAAATTATTAATATTTTCATGAATATCTAAGACAAATTTGAAAAAAGGATATTCCATTTCTAAACCTTGAACAAGCGATTGAAAAACTTTAGTGTAGTTATAAAGAGCAAGAAAAGAACTTAAAACTGAGTTGAAAGAACTCAAATTGTAAAATTTAACGTTTTGCAACCTTCCATTTACATTTACTTTAGAACTAATCTCATTTTTAAACAAAACATTTCCCAACATACCGGTTTTAATATTTTCGGGTTTAATAACATCATATTTAAAAGGAATTACTAAAACTTCATCTTTCGATTTAAGATCATTTGATTTCTTATTTAGATTTATGAAAAACTCTTTATCTTTAACGGAAAGTTTATGGGGATCAATGGAAGTTTGAAAGAAAATTGCAAAATGATCAGAAAAATAAGAAGCAAATGTACCGGCATAACTACTTTTGCAGGTAGAAAAAACAATATCAATTTGAGAACCGGCATTATTAGTTATTGAATCATTAAGTAAATTGATCAAGTTTTTATCTATTAATAATTTATGGAAAGAGTTACTGTTTTGCAATTTTTTCAAATCTTGATTGAAATCACCCATTAAAGTTACTTCAAAATTTTCTGGCTTATTTTTTAATAATCTTAAAAATTCAATTTTTAATTTTTCAATTGGCGCTTTGGGAGAACAATAACCAGTAATAATTAGGAAATTTTCAACTTCAAATGATCTCAAATCGATATGATACGTATTTTTAGCATTACTTATAATATTTGGTTCAGAGAGGTTCTTAATACTACAACTATTTCTACACATAATTATTAAGCCCATGGAACGCTTTTTACTTTGATTTAAACTTTCTTTTAACGGAAAAACTACTTTAAAATCATTACGAACTTTAACTTCTTCAGAACTAAACACATTGGTTTCAGATAAAATTATGATATCGGCTTTCCAATACCAATTTAAAGCGTTAACATTCATTCCATGAGCTTTATAAGAATTTACATTATGATACACAATTTTAACCCCGAGATCCTGCTCAAAATTATAAAAAGATAATTTTAATTGGGCCGCATTTCTTAATCTATACATTTCATTAACTAAAGTTTGGGATCTGGATTTTGGTTCAGGGATTTTACCAAGAAGATATAACCCCTCATAATCGCATCTTGACAAACCAACATAACCTAATGCCGTAGAAAGTTCTCGCTTTCTACTATCTATGCAAATTTTATTTAAAGTTAGCCCCTGAGTACTATGCAAAGTGCTAGCCTCACAAAGAGTAATTGGAAATTGTTTTCTAATTGTTTCATGATGGATTTTAATAGAGATATTAAAAGCATCAGTTATTGTTTCTGAATAAAATTTTAATGGGACTAACTTTTCGGAAATCTTAGTGTCATTCATAAACTCTAAACATGACTGTCTCGCTACAAGACCGACATTAGAATATTGAAATTCTAACCAAACTATGGCAGGGTTATTTGTTTGTTTGTCAAAATCGATTCTTCTCAATGTACCCATTGCCGATTTTGCTAAGCCATCGGCAACACTTACATTGGAAGTTAACTTATATCTAAGACCGCATTTTAAAACTAACTTATATCGCATTTTTGTGTTTTGACTCTTATCTTTGGCATATTCTTTCGCAATTTCTTTCTTGTTAGCTTCAATTGAATTCTTACAATTATTTTCTTTATCTTTACTATCGGCAATATGTACAGTATCTATGGCAATTGATTCATAAGAGGGACCTGGGGCTTTAGCAAATTTATTTTCATTAAATTCATTTACTTCTTTATTACTATAATAAACCCATATAGCATCTTCGGGTACGTCTTTTTCAGATTTAAAAATTCTTTTCTTTAAAAAATTAGCATGTTCTTTACTTAATTTACCGAGAGCAAAATCATCTAAAAGGGCTTGATAAACTTTATTTTTTTGACGTACCCCTTCATTTAATTCAAAAAATTCAAATTCATACCAAACTTGATCGAAAAGGAAATCATTAACATTATTATAATCACTAAATGCATATATGGGTTTATCATTAACTGGGGGTAATTGGTAAAGATCGCCCGCAAAAATTACAATTCTACCCCCAAAACTCTTATTATTAATGCCATAAATTTCTCTACACCTCTTATCCATATTAATTCTTAAATTTCTAGAGATCATTGAATATTCATCCGCAATTATTACTTTAACATCTTTATGTTCTTTACGCATAAGACCAATCAAATCATCACTTAATTTAACAATATGTTTACGAAATCTAGTGTCAATTGCAAAAGCACTATGAATGGTTAAGCCATTTATAAGAAATGCTGCAATCCCCGTTGGAGCGCACAAAAGAGTCTTGTTTGATTTAAAATCTGTCCCCTCAATTCGATTGAAATAATCATTAACTAACTCATTTATAACATTAATTACAAAAGTTTTACCGACACCCGCTTTACCCTGAAGAATGATTTTAGTTCCCTTGTCACAATCAGTTTCTTGTTTAGTACTAATCAAATGGAAAATATGGAAAACAATTTCTTGCTGTTTTTCATTTAACCCACAAATTCTTTCCCACAAATTTACTCTATTAATTAATGGAGGTTGTTTGAGTGCATAAACTGATTTCCCCTTATCTTTATCTTTAGAAATTTTCTTTTTAGACTTTTTTTCCCCATTTGCAATTCCCAACTCTTCATAAATATCAATTTCATCATTATCACTCAAACCCTCATCTAAAAAATTTTGAATTTCTTCTTGTTTCTCAAAACTTAAATTGGAAAGAACCCGTTCTTTAAGAGCTTCTAAACATTCTTCAGTTATAACGTTATATTCGGCATATTTGTTAAAAATTTCATCTTTGTTTTTTTCAAAAGTTTCCCTAACCTTAGCAAAATTTAAAAGATCTCTTTCTTCATCTCTCCAAGGGAGATACAGCATTACTTTTTCGCGATAATAATTATTGGGATCAAATTCTTGCTTATAATTTACAAATCGAATTACTTTCGGGCGAGATCGTTTACTGTACAATTCAGAAAGACTAGCAATTTTATCATTTTCTAATTCTTGCTCATCATTTTCATCCCCTGAACTTTCTTCATTATTATCACAATTAAAATTCTTTTTTTAGATTTCTTGGTCTTAAAATACCAAGCCGCAAAATCAGCTAAAGTTAGCTTTTCTAATTCTTTGGGTCTTTGAGCATATTCTTGAATAAAACCTTTAACATAAATGTCTTTAGAATCATCTTCTAATAAGTCAAGTTCTTCATCTGGTTTGATTAAATATGAACGATCTTGAGGCAAATTAGTATTAATAAATTTTTCATCTTCACTAAAACAAACAATTGAATAACCCTTAATTTCTTGAACAGCTTGCTGAACGCTTATGCATGAGGTATTATGGAAAACATTTGCAACACTTTTAAAAGTTTCTTGAACAGTCTTATTGCCGTTTCTACATTCTTCTATTGCTTTTTCAATCAAAAAATTTACACCCTCATCTACTTTTAAGCAATATTTGAAAAGATAATGAATTGCAGCATAAGCGTCAATTATAAATTGAAGGTCATGGTTATTTTCTAAACTATCTAACAAAATGGGATTATAATTATTAACCATGACCGCATTAGTTTCCCTCTTGTAAATAATTAAAATTTTGAAAACCTCGCATCTAATGCAATCGTAATATTCAGTCATACTCAGATTTAAATCGCTTAACATTTTATCGAATGATTCTAAGACATTATTTTTCTTATAGTAATTCATTTTTTCTTTAATTTTAACTAAAATTGCTAGACTTTCTTTCGTTATAAATTTTGGATCTTTATGGGGATATAAAATCATTGTTCTATGAGCTACATAGCGAGGAAAATGAAACCGGCATTTTTTACTCTTATTTTTATAACAACTATGGGTATGTCTATGAATTTGAAATTTCATATTTGGATTATTTTCTAAAAACTTTGTGCTAACAAATTGATCTAAGAAATCAATAACACGGGTTTCATTTTCTTCTTTAATATCTAAAGTCTTAGGATATGGAATTAAAACTGGCGCATCTTTACACCACAAAACATAATGATAATGAATTGAACCCCTCATCTGAATTTCAGATCTACACATAAAATGATCAACATAATTTTTACCAAATAAACCATTGGGATTTTTTACAAAATTTAAAAACGCTTTTGACCGATGATTAATGAACTCTGTGGCTAGCACAGGATCATCTCGAACTAACTGGGATTTAATATCTTGACTTAGATTACTAGCTTCAACGAGAGATATATCTTTATGGAAAATATTTTTATAAGCTTGTTTTAAAAATTCTGGGGCATTTGCTTCTGATATACTTAAGGTAAAAAAGAAAGAGCATAGTCCAAATTGACGAATCATTTGCTTTGCTCTATGCTCTTTCTTTAACAAATATTCATTACTGGTTCTAACTTGAGGTAAAATTTTATATGCAATATTTTTGGAAATCAAATGCCCTATCTTCTCAGGATTTTTAATATCCTTCTTTGTCAAGTTTTCTGCTTTAGTTTTACGTAAAGCAGTAGTAATGGCACTGCCTAAATCTCTCTTAACTTTTTCTTTAAATTTAAATAAAATTTCTCGCGGGCCAAAACGCGATCTATCCCAATGGTTTATTTCATTTCTAATAGCGCGAGTATACGAAATAAATCTACAAGAATAATGAATGCCGTCATATTCTTGAGGATATCCACAATAAGCTTTTGGAAAACAAATCGCATCATAATCAAGAAATTTACAAGCAGGCTCAGGCTTAAGGCCTTGACCGGGAGCAACTACTAAAACATCATTAAAAGCTTGTTTAATATCTGGATTATGATTTTTAACGTAATTTTGAATTCTTTCTTGAGTAACATTTGGAAAAACTAAAATATGTTCATTTTTTTCGGGATTTTCTAACTCTTCATCGGAAAGGATTTCATCTTCATCTCTTTCTTCATTTAAACTATCTAAAAAATCTTCAGGTAGCAATTCAGGTAAATTTTCAAGCAAATTGTGAATATCCTTAATTTCTTTAATTTCGTAATCTTCTAAATCAAAATCGGATGCATCAATTTCATCCAATTTTGGTTTAGGAGAAACGTTCGTCTTAAAAACTAATTTAGAATCTATTTTAACATATGCAAGTAATACTGGGTTCACTTTTAAAGTTTTAGAATCTACATATTTTTCTTCAAAAAGAACATCATTTAATTCAATAAATTTATCTTCATGTCTAATGAATGGAACTACCTGTTTCACATCTTCGTGAATCAAAAACTTTAACTCAAAAATATTATTTTCGCCCAAATTTAACTGAATTGGAATGTGGTTGAACAAATTTGAATAAAAAGTTTTGTTAATTTTAATGGCTTCTGAATTTACGACATGAATTAAAATTATATCTTCCAATTTAAACTCTACTTTATCTGATTTTAAATTATTTGAACCACATTCCATGCAATTTTTCATTGCTTCAATTTCTTCTTTACTTAAAGATTCATACGAAAGCAACTGTTTTCTCAAAGTGTTATTAAAATCTTTATCAACATTTAAAACTTTAAAAAGTGCAAAAGTTTTTTGTGAAAACCCTACTTTACAATTATTACAATACAATTGCTTTCGAAATGAATAAAAATCGTGTTCTAAAAACTGTTCTAAAATGAACCCAGCATTAAATTTCATATCTTTAAACGTATTAAAATCATCGCGATTTTCAGAAAAATTGGGAATTGTCTTTGGAAATTTTTGATTTATAAAAATAACCCATTCTGAAACTAAATATTCCATTTCATCCCAAATATTTCTGTCTAAACAACCACATACAAACTTCAAAAATTCACAATTTTCTTGTTTTAACAATTCTTTAAACTTTAAATCAAGTTGGCAACTACCAAAAAATGCATGAAAAAGACTATTCAATGAGGACATTGATCTATATTCAAATATAACTTTTTTATCGTTTTGAATAAAAAAGTAATTTTGAAATATTAAAAGATTCTTGTGAATTTCATCATTTTGACCGCTTTGCTTATCTTTTTCCACTTCCTTCTCTACTCTAATTTTATAATTATCATTATCTTTATCTTTCTTTTCGTTAACTTGATTTGAATTCTTACTATTATTAATGGGTATATAATTAGGCTTTTCGCCTTTAGCCGGGACTATAAAATTTAACAAATCAGAAACGGAATTTGGATCATAATCTTTAAATGCATCATTATTAATTTGAATGCCATATCTTTGATAAAGGGGTGTTTGCAAGAGAAAATGTAATATATCAAAAACTTTTTTTACACTTATGGTGTCAAATAAAAAAGAACTGGCATGATTCAATTTACGTTTAAAATCTAATTGAACAACTGAAGTTTCGTTAAATCGTAAGGGAAGTAAAGTAAGAACGTGCGAAATATCGGGAACTATATTAACAACCGCGCCCTTAATAAATAACTGAGGATTTAATTGGAAAGGAGTTCGAGACATGATTTGCATAAATGGAATAACTGGAGTTACTAAAAGAGCTTCTAAATCAGTTGCACGTGTAAGTATTTCCGGCCGATTATAATATTCGGGCCTTCGTACTCCACATTGGGGATTCAACAAGGGAATTTTACCGTTAATTAAATTTTTTGAACAAGTTGAGCAAATCATGCCTGAATCTATTCCAACAATCTTTTCTTTAAACTCTTTTATATTTTTAATCACGTAAGATTGAAACTTTAACCCCGAAGGACTATCTTCTTTTTTACTGTACTTGGCTTTCTTATTATACTTAATATGGTAAGAATTCAAATCAAATTTACTTGGATTATTTTTAAAAAATAATCCTTCGCAACAACAACAAACAATTTCCGGAACTTCCCGAAGTTCCTCAATAAATTTAAGCAAAACTTTTGCTTTCTTAATATCTAATTCGCAATTAACATTATCATTATTATTTAAAACCGCATTAATATCTTTAGAATGTGCTTTTCTAAAACTCATTTGAACATTTAAATTAACATCTTTCACTTCTTTACGAATTTCAGACTTATGAACTTTAATTTTATCTTTAAGCAATTTTTTGGAATCAAATTTCTTTTTCATTATTCGAGTTACTCTAATATTTTCATTTTTAGCAAAATTTGGGTCTGTTTCTTTTTTTTTTGTTAAATAATCAAGACTTGAATTAATTTTTTGGACCCTATGCTCTAAATCATTATCGTACTTTACTTTCATAAGATTAGCTAATCTTAAATTTTCATTAATTTCAAAATTTGGGTCTGTTTCTTTCTTTTTTGTTAAATAATCAAGACTTGAATTAATTTTTTCGACCCTATGCTCTAAATCATTATCGTACTTTACTTTCATAAGATTAGCTAATCTTAAATTTTCATTAATTTCAAAATTTGGGTCTGTTTCTTTCTTTTTTGTTAAATAATCAAGACTTGAATTAATTTTTTCGACCCTATGCTCTAAATCATTATCGTACTTTACTTTCATAAGATTAGCTAATCTTAAATTTTCATTAATTTCAAAATTTGGGTCTGTTTCTTTCTTTTTTGTTAAATAATCAAGACTTGAATTAATTTTTTCGACCCTATGCTCTAAATCATTATCGTACTTTACTTTCATAAGATTAGCTAATCTTAAATTTTCATTAATTTCAAAATTTGGGTCTGTTTCTTTCTTTTTTGTTAAATAATCAAGACTTGAATTAATTTTTTGAACCCTATGCTCTAAATCATTATCGTACTTTACTTTTTTAAGATTAGCTAATCTTAATTTTTCTTTAATTTCAAAATCTGGGTCTGTTTCTTTCTTTTTTGTTAAATAATCAAGACTTGAATTAATTTTTTCGACCCTATGCTCTAAATCATTATCGTACTTTACTTTCATAAGATTAGCTAATCTTAAATTTTCATTAATTTCAAAATTTGGGTCTGTTTCTTTCTTTTTTGTTAAATAATCAAGACTTGAATTAATTTTTTCGACCCTATGCTCTAGATCATTATCGTACTTTACTTTCATAAGATTAGCTAATCTTAAATTTTCATTAGTATCAAAATCTGGGTCTTTTTCTTTTTTCTCAATCTTATATCTACGATTACAATTAAGCTTTTGAGTTTTAAAATCTGAATCATTATTATATTTATCTTTCTGAAATCTAGCGGACTTTACTCTATTTTCTTCTAAAACATCAACATGTTCTCGATGAACTTTCATGAACTTTTTTTTAACTAAATTTTTAGTGCGAAAAGATTTTTTTCGCTTCATAACTTTTACTTTACTTTTTCACCAGATTTTGATATTAAAGAGTCTAAACTAACTTAATAACTATGAAAATCACTCACCACGTTTATGATACTGTATGGGTTGCTCTCTTCGTCGTCCTCGTCTCTCACTCTCGTCGTCGTCGTCTCTCACTCTCGTCTTCTTGTCTCTCTGGTCGCACTGGCTCAAAATTCTATGTTCTGAAATAAAAAAGAAATATTATTATTGAAATAAAAAAAGCTTAAAAACTTTAACTCAGGTAAAAAAGTTTTTGCTATTATAATTATTGTAAGTTAACGCTTACCTTCACTTTGTGAATTACACCACTTTTTATTTGGTTTTGACAAAAACCTTTTTGAATTCAACACTAACACAATTAACTTTCAATAGATTTAAAATAAAAACCTTCCAAAAATCAACAGGTACAATTTTTCAACTGTTCACTGCTTGAATGTTAGACTTGAACTGATTTTTGTTTTTAATGATGAAATAATCTTTAACACAATAATCTTCAACACAATAATCTTTAACACAATATCAAAACAAAATCTTCGTATGTTTTTAAAAGTTTACAGGTAGTAAATTAGGTACAAGTACTTCAAAAAACTTATCAACGATTTATGAGAAACTTAAAATTACGATAATTATCATGTCATTCAACTAAATAAAATAAAATTTTAATATCATTTGTAACTGTTTTAAAATTAATTACACTTGCTTAAGAGCAATATTTTTTTAATTTAACAGGGAGCGATAATTTTGTTAAAAAATGATGTATGAACATCTTTAAACTCGAGATTGAAGTCTTTCCATGATCAGAAGAGGCAAAAATCTTGATACCTGCATTGTTTTCTAAAAATTTTAACGATATAAAAAAATAAACTCTTTGATAATAAAAAGTTTTATCTTTTTGTTCATAACCAATTTTTGTTTATACCTTTTAAATAATTAGGTATTTTCAGGTAAATTTAATGTTTTGAAACTTTTAAAACATTAAACACCTGATAAATATCAATTTTTATGAATTAAAGCATGGTTTTTTGAAGTAATATTTAAACTCTAGTAGCAGTCCTGGCCGGAAATTCCTCAAAAATCATCGATGCCAATCGATTCCTGGCCCAATCACAAGTTCAACGGCATACATGAAGTCATAGTTCTGAAAAATGGACATTAGTGGCACTCCAGGCCGGCCATGATGGACACTCCTCAAAAATCATCAATGCCAATCGATTCCTGGTCAAATTACGAGTTCAACGATACCCATGAAGCCATAGTTCTGAAAAATGGACATTAGTGGCACTCCAGGCCGGCCATGATGGACACTCCTCAAAAATCATCAATGTCAATCGATTCCTGATGCAATGACGAGTTCAACGATACCCATGAAGCCATATATCTGAAAAATGGACATTAGTGGCACTCCTGGCCGTCCATGATGGACACTCCTCAAAAATCATCAATGTCAATCGATTCCTGATGCAATGACGAGTTCAACGATACCCATGAAGCCATAGTTCTGAAAAATGGACATTAGTGGCACTCCTGGCCGTCCATGATGGACACTCCTCAAAAATCATCAATGTCAATCGATTCCTGATGCAATGACGAGTTCAACGACACCCATGAAGCCATAGTTCTGAAAAATGGACATTAGTGGCACTCCAGGCCGGCCATGATGGACACTCCTCAAAAATCATCAATGTCAATCAATTCCTGATGCAATGACGAGTTCAACGACATACATGAAGCCATATAAGAGAAAATTTGTATGAAAAAGGACATTTTTGCACTCAGGGACGGTCCTTGAAGGGTCATACCTCAAAACTAAATACTTCTTGCACAACTAGAGCCAAAACCCGATCTTTAGCCACAAACCCGAGTCAAATCCGACCAGCCGTTCTTGAGATATGCCGCCCACTAAGATCGTAAGAAAGTAAGAAAGTGAGAAAGTAAGAAAGTAAGAAAGTAAGAAAGTAAGAAAGTAAGATGACTTAAATGGCTCTAACTCCTCGTAGGATCAACCGATTTCAAATCTGTTTTCGCCAGTTTGTAGGGTTTGACTAGGCCTATCATTTAAGTATAGGTTTTGGTATTGCACAATGTAATGTCTTGGCACTAGGGGTCGAAAACTGGTTTTGGAAAAATCCAAAATTAATATATAGCGGAGCTATAATTACACAAAATTATTTCAAGATAATTTTCAGTTAATTTAATTCACCACATTTAATCTCTTAATTAATAAATTTGATCCATATGTGAAATGAATCATGTCACTAGTTGTCACTCGTTGCTAAACACATCTCGATATCATACACACATAGTCCGGTAAATATTGAAACGATAACAACAAAAAATAATTCTATAATGCGATACGAAAATTACTTGACATTTTCATTAACGGCTAAATTTGTTGACAGTGACATTAAACAAATTCGAACTAGAATTAGAAGCTGAAAAATTATTTTAATTAGTTTTTTTTAGCAATTTTTGATTTTTCGAATTTTTGAAAATAATTTTTTTCACACTATAATTTTTTTTTGATTTTCAAAAATTTTTAATTAATTTTTTTAATTTTTTTCACATCTTTAAAAAAAAATTTTTTTTTTCAAAATTTTTAATTATTATAGCTCCGCTATATATTAATTTTGGATTTTTCCAAAACCAGTTTTCGGCCCCTAGTGCCAAGACATTACATTGTGCAATATCAAAACATATACTCAAATGATAGGCCTAGTCAAACCCTACAAACTGGCGAAAACAGATTTGAAATCGGTTGATCCTACGAGGAGTTAGAGCCATTTAAGTCATCTTACTTTCTTACTTTCTCACTTTCTCACTTTCTTACTTTCTTACGATCTTAGTGGGCGGCATATCTCAAGAACGGCTGGTCGGATTTGAGTCGGGTTTGTGGCTAAAGATCGGGTTTTGGCTCTAGTTGTGCAAGAAGTATTTAGTTTTGAGGTCCGACCCTCCAAGGACCGTCCCTGAGTGCAAAAATGTCCTTTTTCATACAAATTTTCTCTTATATGGCTTCATGGGTATCGTTGAACTCGTAATTGCATCAGGAATCGATTGACATTGACGATTTTTGAGGAATGTCTATCATGGACGGCCAGGAGTGCCACTAATGTCCATTTTTCAGAACTATGGCTTCATGGGTATCGTTGAACTCGTAATTTGACCAGGAATCGATTGGCATTGATGATTTTTGAGGAATGTCCATTATGGCCGGCCAGGAGTGCCACTAATGCCCATTTTCAGAACTATGGCTTCATGTATGTCGTTGAACTCGTAATTGCATCAGGAATCGATTGACACTGATGTTTTTTGAGGAATGTCCATCATGGTTGGTCAGGAGTGCCACTAATGTCCATTTTCAGAACTATGGCTTCATGTATGTCGTTGAACTCGTAATTGCATCAGGAATCGATTGACATTAACGATTTTTGAAGAATGTCCATCATGGCCGTCCAGGAGTGCCACTAATGTCCATTTTTCAGAACTATGGCTTCATGTATGTCGTTGAACTCGTCATTGCATCAAGAAACGATTGACACTGATGATTTTTGAGGAATGTCCATCATGGCCGGCAGAAGTGCCACTAATGTCCATTTTTCAGAATTATGGCTTCATGGGTATCGTTGAACTCGTTATTTCATCAGGAATCGATTTACATTGATGATTTTTGAAGAATGTCCTTCATGATTAACCAAGAGTGCCACTAATGCTCATTGCAACGGAGTAGGGTACTAATCTATGCGGAGCTATTGGAAATGGCAACGCCGTTTGCAGACCCATCTTGTTTTTTTTAAATTTTTCCACACCTTGGAAAAAATATTTTTTTTTCAAATTTCTTAATTTTTTTTTAATTTTTTTTCACACATTAAAAAAATTATTTTTTTAGTTCAAAAATTCTAAATTAATTTTTTTCCAATTTTTCCCTCGATTTAATTTTCTCTTCAATTTTTTTCTCATTCCAGCACTTTTATTTCACATTTTCCACGTCAATTAGGACAACTCGAAAGTGTCACACCTCAAGTTGAGTCTCAAAAAAAGAAATCTTCATAAATTAAGATTAAAAAAATTATTTAAATGAAAATGGTGACACAACTGAGAGCGGCGCATTACATGATCTTTTCGATCAGCGCGTTATCACTTTTTATTCTCATGTCGTACTATGCGAGCACCAATACGGTGACGACGCAGCTGCACTCGCATCTAAGTAAAGCATTTCATCATCATCAGGCGCTAATTAGTGAGCCGAATAGCACGAGAATTGAGCTTAACGGTGCCAATTTAGGTGAGATGAAAGAGATTTTAAGAAAGATTTAATTTAATTAATTATTTTTTAGATTTAAACTCATCACAATCCCATACAGATGTAAATAGTATTAGTAATCTATTATTTAAAGGACTCGTGAGTCCGTCGGGTGCCGTCAATGGAACGTACCTTCAGTATTTAGTTAACCAGAGTCACGCCGAACTGGGCATTGTAAATAGTGAACCTCAGAAAGGTGAGAAAATGTTTCTTGTAAAGCTCAAAATATTCTAAATTTCATCTTCAAGTTGCCAATACGTCATCAACAACCACCACGACAACATTGTCGGCACCTTTCGCCTCGAAAGTATCGAATAAAACTCTCGACACCACCAAAGGTGTCATCACGAGTTATTTTTATGAATCGGGTCACATTGAGTCACCTCCCGAGCTTTGTGCCAACGAGGGCGAATCAATAAAGCTCTTGATTGTCATCACATCAGCGCCAACCCATCGAGATGCGCGTCTCGCGATTCGACAAACTTGGGGACATTTCGGAAGTCGAAGGGACATCGCGATTGGGTTTTTGGGTGAGTCGAAAAATATTTTATTAATTATAATTTTTTTAAATTTAATTAGTAATTAAATTATTTTTAATAAAATTATATTTAATTTAATTATTAAATAATTTATTATAATTTAAATATCAATTTAATTAATTTATTAATAAATAAATTAATTATTAGTTTAGGTATTATTAATTAATTTGTTATTAAATTAATTATTAAATAATTTATTATTAAATTAATTATTAAATAATTAATTATTAGTTTAATTATTATTTATTTAATTATTAACTAAATTTTTTTTAATTTAATTATTATTAATTTAATAATCAATTTAATCAATTTAATCAATTTAATTATTATTAACTTAATAATCAATTTAATCAATTTTAATTAATTATTTTAGTCGGCTCAGCGGGTCAACAAATGGACGATGCGATCGCAGCTGAAAATTACATGTACAACGACATCATTCGTGGTCGCTTTGTCGACTCCTACAACAACTTAACCCTCAAGACAATTTCAATGCTCGAATGGGCGGACGAAAATTGTCCAAAAGCCTCGTTCATCCTCAAAACTGACGACGACATGTTCATCAATATTCCGAAACTTTTGCAGTTTGTCGAGAAGAAGCAAAGCGACAAACGAACAATTTACGGTCGATTGGCCAAAAAGTGGAAACCAATTAGGAATAAAAAGTCAAAATATTACGTCAGTCCCGAGCAATATCGACCGCCAATCTTTCCGGCCTTCACTACCGGACCCGCTTACCTGATGACGCGCGATTGCGTCAAAGATTTGTATCATAAAGCACTGAATGAGACATACCTGAAACTCGAAGACGTTTACACGACTGGGATTGTGTAAGATTTTAATTTTTTTTATTTTTAACGACTTTAATTAATTTAAATACTTTCAGTGCCCAAGCTGTCGGCATCAAGCGTGTGCACGTCAATGAGTTTCTAAATAGAAGAATTGCATTTAATGCGTGTAATATTAAGAAAGCAATTAGTCTTCACATGATTAAGCCGACGGAGGAGGTTGACCTATGGAAGAAGCTTCTCGATCCTGCCGTTAAGTGTAAATAGGGCAGGGTTGGTGAGGCTTTTAGGCTCTTTGATAATGTGGCTGTTGAAAATATAAAATATGAACAATTTATTAAACACTTTTGGAAGCTGTGAAATTGAAAAAATTTGTTTGAGTTTTAATTGATTGCGTTAAAAATCCAGGAAGCGATTTTTGTTTAATATTAAATCCAGGAATTATTACTTTATATTAAATCCAGGAAAAGGTTTTAATTTATTATAAAATTCAGGAATTTTTTTATTTGATATAAAATCCAGAAAAATATTTTTATTTAAAATAAAATCCAGGATTTTTTTAATTTCATAGCTATCAAAAGGAAAATTACTGAAATTTGAGAGAAAAATTCATGCAAGATGTGATTCAAGTATAACAAAAAAAATCTAGGTTTTAATGGAAATTTTTTATTTAAAAAGTCTGAAAAAATCTTATAAGATTTTACGATGAAATCACAATTAATATTTTAAAATTGATCCATCTAGTTTTTGAGGTGTTAAAGTCAAGACTTTTTAAAATAAAATATTTCTCTTGCGAGGTTGCGAATCTCAACTTGAGATGACTGAAAAGACTTGCATACTAAAATAAATTTAAAAAATGCATTAAAGAATTTTAAATGCATAAAAAACTTATTTATACGAAAATCAATTATTTTTATTTACTCAAAGAAAAAATTATTAAGAGTCGAGTCTCGAAAAAAGTTAATCACATATGACACAAATTTTAGAGTGAAAATTTAAAAATTTAAATTTATTTTGAAACATTAGAATTTTTAATTATACGGAGCTCCGCTACTGAAATTTTAGATTATAATTTTTACTGAGAAATTAAAGATTTTTTGATTGGTCTTAAGAGGAATTTAAAAATTAATTTCCAATTTCCATCCTCAGCTAAAATTTCAAACACCAATAAATTTTGTAGAAAAAACATCAATTTAAAATTTTAAAAAAATTTGTGTTTATTTGATTAAAAAATATAAAAAAACAATTAATGGATCAAAAATGTATTTTATTTATTTTTTGTATTAAAAATCTGAATAACTTTGGTTATTTTACAATTAATTAAAGATCAAATTAGAATTTAATTGAAAATATTTCAAAAACGCCGAGAAAAGTTTGAAATTAAATTTTAAAAAAAAATGAAAGGAGTTAAAAGAAAAATCTAGGAATTTAAATTATTCCAGGAAAAATTAAAATTCTTTGGAGAAACACCAAGTTTACTAAAAGGGCTGAGAACCCAATAGAAAACGAACTCAGCAAAACCTGCAATATTTTTATGTTCTCAGCCAACAAAAATTCAAAATGTTTTCGTAAATTTACAAAAATTTGTGGGCATTAAAAAATAAAATCCTTAATTGAGTTCAACAATAATTTCAAAATTTTATAAAATCCATAACTTTTTGAACAAAATTTTGAACTTCAAATTAGTTTCATAACCTGTAAAAAATTTCAAAGTCCAGCTAACTGAAAAATATTTAAAAAACGTCAAAAAGCATCAATTTTTTTTTAAATAATTAATTAATTAAACAACACCATTGGCTTAAGATCTGAAAAGTTTTAAAAATTTCTCAGATCTTGAATTTGATTTAATTTTAAAAAATGCATTAAGTGAATGAAAATGTTCAGAAGATTCGCCAACCGAATTTAACAGCTAATCGTGAAGAAACACAAACAAGAGTTGATACCACAATTATTTAACTTGAAAGTTTTCCTCTCCCGTATTTAAATTTATAAAATTTCCATTTTAGTCATTTAAGAAATTTATGAGAAAAGAATCTTCAATGAAAATTATACAAAATAATGAAAAAAACTATATTTCTTATATTATTACGATTGATTTTATGCGCTTTTGAGTATTTAAGTCAAATGATCATGAAAAAGAATAAAAAAATAAGATTTTTTAAAATAAACAGAGACTTTTGAATTTTTTTCTAGTTGTTGTGGTTGTTAACGAAGAGGTAGCTCTAAGGTTTATTTTATATCGAGGTCGGACGAAAACCAGTGCAGCTTCCGTCAACAGTGATTAAAAATATAATTTATTTAATTTAAGAATCTGACATTAATTTTCAGAGATTAAAATCCGTCAGTCGATTAAAAAACGAATTGACAGAATTTTTATCTGATAGTTTTGAAAAAATTTGTCAACATTTATTAAAATTTGATTAAATTCACAACTTATAAATTTAAAATTAAATAAAATTTAAAATTAAATGAAACTTAAAAATCTAAAACTTAAAATTATTTAAAAAAAGTTAAAAATTAAACTTTTAAACTCTTTTTGTTAAAATTTTTAAATGCGGTATTTAAAAGTGGATATGGAAGTCCACAAATATGATTTGTCGAGTCTTCAGCATTGAGAGTGAAAAACATGAGACCGGCCAGGTTTTTGGTTGAAACAAATTCGGCCTAAAATGAAAAGTTCAAAGGTTAAAATTTTAAATATTTTCAAAATTTAAATCACCTTAGCAGCAACATCTTCATGATCCTCATACGAAATCCAAGTTTTATCATTAACGATAAATTTTTCATTATTTAAACCTTTGACTTTGATCCAGCTGACATTTGCAGCTTTAATTTCATTTAAATTTCGCTTTTTATAAAAAATCATCGAAGAATTTTGTTTCAAAGCTTTGCAAATCTGAAAATTATTTTATTGAAAATTTTTCAATATTTTTCAATTTAATTTTTACCTTGTGATATTCAATTTCCCCCACAAAATTTCCTTTATCACCAACTTTATAGTTTTGGCTCCTCATCAATTTATAAACTTTTCCATAGCTCGAAATTCCAACAACAATTTTTTTCTCATCACACCCGAAATTTTTAAATTTCTCCACATTTTTCTCCACCGACTCTTTTAACCCTCTCAAAGATGCACCGAACGATGTCAAATGTTTGTCATTGTAGTCGAAAGTCATCAGCAAAGCAAAATCGAGTGCTCCACAAATTTCCGTTAAATGATTTGAATAAATTCCATCGATGAGTTCTGAGCTTGCGCCAAGGGCGGCGACGACGAGCTTTTTTCGATAAACGAGCTTCTGCTTAACGGATTTGATGAGTGAGAGAAAATTTTGAGTGTCTTCGGGAATTCCGCCACGCTGGAAAAATTGAGAGTGAAATTTGTTAATTTCTTGCTAAATTTAATGAATAATTTGGTAAATTTACCAATGTCGGGTACATCCAATGTAAATCAACCTGAATTAAAAAAATTAAAATTATTAAAAATTTAAATTAATTTAAAAATTTTTCACCCCATCAAATCCGTAAAAAATTAAAAATTTCAGCAAAGTTTCAGCGAATTTTTCTCGTTTTTCTTCATTTTCAGCTAAAGCGGAAAATTTTTCTCCACCTTCGTCTTTTCCTTAATTAAAAAATTAAAAGTTTTAATCTTAAATATATTTTTAATAAAATTAATTTAATCAAAACCAATTTAATATTTTTACCTCCAACAGCCAGCAAAATTTTCACGCAACTATTCAACTCTCGAATGTTGAAAATTTCCTTTTGTATTTTCTCTTCAATTGAATTATTTTCATGTTTTGTAATTTTAATATTTCCATCAATGTCAAGTCTTGCGAAGGAGAAAATTATGTGAGTGCAAGGCGGAAGATTTTCAGCATCGAGAAAAAGACTTTGAGGTGTGTCGAAAAGGTAATAACAGAAAATACTTTTCGAGTCTAATTAAGAAAAAAATAAAAATAAATTAAAAGAATAAAAAAAATCCAATAAGAAAATATTTTTCGAATCTAGTTAAAAAAGGATAAAAAATTAAAAGACTAAATCCAATAAAAAAATATTTTTTGAGTCTAATTAGAAAGTAAAAAAATTAAAAGACTAAAAAATTCCAATAAGAAAATATTTTTCGAACCTAGTTAAAAAAAGAAAAAATAATTAAGACTAAATGCAATAAGAAAATATTTTTTGAGTCTAGTTAATAAAGAAAAAGATTAAAAGACTAAAAAATTCCAATAAGAAAATATTTTTCGCGTGTAGTTTAAAAGAATAAAAAAATTAAACGACTCAAAATTTCAATAAAAAGAAAAATAATTTAAAAATTCCAAGAATAAATTATACAAAAACCAAAAATCTAATTCAGCAATAAATTTAATTTTAAAAGGCTAAAATTTAAAGAAAATTATTTTACCTTGTTTGCAATCATTTTCGATAGCTTTTCCACTCCTGCTTAAAAGTGCAAGCAACAAAAAATATTTTAAGAGCTTCAAACACATTTTGATAATATTTTCTCTGAATATTTAATCAAAACTTTTTAAATATTTATTTTAAAATTAAATTTTTAACAAGAAAAATTAAAAATATTTTTTAGAAATTTTTCAAATTTGATAAGTTAAATTTTGTTTATTTTCTTCTAATTTTTCACGCACTTCTTAACACCCTGAACCTCAATGATTGAATGCGCGAGATAGATGAAAACTATTAAACTATTTTTCGATCTCCAATGACACCAAAAAATTTATTTTCGCTATTCTCAATTTGGTCCATTAAAATAAACGAAATAGATGTAAATCAATTCACGCATGTTGACCTTCATCAATTGAATCTTTAAAATTTGCAAAAATAAAATTCGTAACATAAAAAATTGAAATTTAAAACGTGTTTTCACTAATTTGTTAATATTAAAATTAATTATTAAATTATTTTTAAAATAATTTTAAAAAAGTTCCTTCCCTTGTGAGCAACATCTAACCTCACGAGGCGCCTCAAAAAAGAAGAAATTCTCCCGAAAAATAAAATGCAAATTCGTCATTGCAAAACTATTAAAATTTCTAAGCTAAAACCCGAATAGCAACGAGCATCGAAAAGATGTGTCAACGACATTTGAATTGAGCGTTCATGAAACTTTGATAAAAGAAGAAAATTTCAATGTCACAGCCAAAAAAAAATATAATTGAATCATTTGAAATTGAAATTGAAGAAGAAAAAAATAATTAAATAAAAACAAAATTTTGAAGGTTTGAAAATGAATAAAATTTTATCAATTTTTTAAAAGATTTAAATAAAAATTAATTTAATAAAATTAATTCACTTAATGAGGATTTTAAATTTAATTTTTAAACACAAAAATCAATTTTAAATTTCACATCAATTTACTGTTAAATTCATCACTTGAAGCCACTTTATTAACTATCGGGATAAATTCAAGTTGATCGCAAACTAAAAAAAATTAAATTCATAATTTAAAATTTAATTTCAAATTTCTTACTCGCTTCTTTCTCAACTTCCGCGTAGATTTTATCAAATTCCTTTTCTCTCTCAAAATCTCGCTTAGAAATTCTTTGGTCATAAAATTTGCTTCTTATCAAACTTTTGCTGTCGGTTTTATTGAATTTTTCCATTGAAGAAATTTTTTGAAGTATTTCTTGCGCTTTTTTAGTCACGTTGTCTTCATTCCTTTTCCGAATGCAAATAAAATAGAATAAAATTGCGAGAAAAAAAGTAAAAATTAATAACGAGCCGAAAATTCCGCAATTGAGAAAGAAAACTTGAGATTTAATGTCGCTCAATTGACCATTGATGATTTCTAGTTGACTTTTTAGGATTTTAAAAAATTGTTCAACACTTTGATCATCATCTGAAAGTCCAGGAATTGTCGAACCTTCAACACTGTCGGAATTAAATTGAAAAATTTTAAGTTTAAAATTGGAAAAATGTTTAAATTTGCAATTTTTTAAAGATTTTCATAAATTATGAATTTACCCTAATAGACAAATTGCAAGCAAATCATGCAATTGTTTAAACATTTGCATGCAAATTTCATGAAAAACGTGATTTTTGTCTGCTAGGGTTAATTAAATTAATTAACTTATTTACCTAAGAATGTTCATTTTATAAAATTATTTTTTTTACAAACTTTTTTATTCCTCGAAAGTCGAATCACAAAATTAAACTGAGCTCATAAATTATAATTTTTTTTGAATATTTCATCCATAAATGATGACGTTCTATTTAAAAACATTGAGATAATTTTTGAATGAGTAATTTTGATGAGAAATTTTTTTCTGATTCGAATCTTAAAAATTTATATTTAAAAAAAATTTGGTTTATTTATTTTTTTTTTCAGACAAATTTTTAACGAAATTTTATTTGACTCTGTCACATTTTGCCCACACCCAAAAGCTGTGGACAAGGGCAAAAAAAATATAGGGTCAATTTGTCCATGGTCAAATCTGTGGGCAAATTGAACCTATATTTTTTTTACCCTTACCCACGGATTTGGGTGAGGGCAAAATGTCCTACCCCCATTTTTGTTATTAAATTATTTTAAAATTATCTTGAATTAATTAGGAAAAATAAAATATTAAAATAATTTAATTTTTTTCATCAAATCATAAACGACAAAAATAAAATTCAAATTTTTCTCTCTCGAAAGCTTAAAAATTATTCTCTCAATTTTTACTGCTCCGCTTTTCTTTCTCACTTAACATTTTCATATTTGGATATAACACAGAACATTTTCACTTCCACTCTCAGTCATTTTCAGGAGCGCTTTCGTGAAACATCGGAAAAGGGAAAAAACCTTCACAAGTCCGCGAGTGATAAAAAAAAACTTTGAAGGGAAAAATTTCCTCGAATTTCTTTCGCGTTTTGTGATTTTCTGTGTGAAAATTTCTGTTCAAAATTATGAAATTTCTTTAAGTGAAAGTCGCGAGAGAAAAAAGTAAGCAAATTCAGAGTGAAATTTGGGAAATCTAGCGATGAAAATTTGAAAAGAAAATTTGAAAGGGAAAATTTTCAACTTTTTTTTCGCCAATTTCCAAAGTTCGAAAAGTTTTTCCAGTACGAGAAAAAAGTTTCCATGCGAGAGAGACAGGAAGTGAAAAGCAACGTGTTGGAAAGTTTTGTTGATAGCAAAAAATGTAAACATAAAATTTGGGAAAGTTGGAAATTTGTGATTGAAGACATTTTGTGAAAGAATTTGATGAGAAAAAATATAAAAAAATTTATAACGGATTAAAATTTTTAAGAACAAAATTGTTAAAAATAATTTTGTGAAAATTTTGTACAGAAAATTTTTAAAAATTAAATTGTAAAATTTAAAAAAATACTGAAAATTTTCTAATGAAAATTCAGTGAAATTTTTTTTAAAATTTCTAATGAAAATTTAGTGAAAAATTTTCAAAAATTTTCTTCCACTCAACAAATGTTTTTTCTTCTTCATTGGAAATTTTTGTTTATATCCCCTGGAATTTCTCCTCCCCCCATTTCACCCTTCCATCGACCACATTTTTCCACTTTCGAACATCAAGGAAAAGCTCTCCGAAAATTTCACAAGATTAAAAAAGAAGAAAATTCCTCTCGTGATTTTTTGCAATTAAAATTCTTTAAATTCACGCACAAAAGTTGTAATGAACTTTAATGTCGTAATTTGCATTAAATTGTGGTGCTTTTGATTAGTGGAATTTGGTTAGTTGAAGTTTGTCACGGAAGGTTTGAGAAAGTTAATTGAGAAAAATCTGCAGCGAATCGAGGTCATTTGGATTTGATGCGAGAAAGGAGAAAAAAGTGTCGAATAAATTTTGTGAACTTAAAAAAGGTTGAGAAAATTTAGGACTAGGAAAAATTTGAGTGAAATTTAGTTAAATTAAGTGAAATAAAAATTTAAAAAAATAAATTAAAGATTTAAAAAATTTTAAAATAAATTTTAATATTTTTCAAAATAAATTTTAATATTTTTCAAAAATAATTAAAATTAAATTAAATTCCACAACTAAAAATTAAATAATTTTTCTGCATACTTTTTCTGATCTCACTCATAATTTTTTTTATTGATTTATCGATTTCTATTAAACTATGCGAGTGTGAAACAAGAGAAGAGAAAAATTTATTCATTGTCAAGTGCTCATAACTTATAAAAACAACATCGGATAGGCTTTCGAGAGAAAGAAAATTCTCGTCTTGTGTGCACGAGAAAAATTTTGAAGAGAAAAAAAAATATTGATAAAAATCTTTGCTGGCAATTATGTGAGAAGAAGAAAATTAAGAGAAATTGTTTCTGGCTCGTGGCGAAGGATTTTATGGATTGGATAAAGACGTGAGGAATGAAAAATTTGGGTTAAGATTTAAAATAAAATTTAAATAGGAAATTTTTAAAAAATCATGTAAAAAAATTTCTTAACAATTTAAAAATTATTTAAAAGAAATTCTCAGTTAAAATTTTTTCAAAAAATTTAAATTACACGAAAAATTTGTAGAAAACAAAAAAGATTTTCTGAATTTCCTATAATTTCAAAAAAATATCCTGAAAATATCACAAAATTTTGTCTTAAAACATAAAAATTTTCTCGCTAGAATTTTTCTTATCAAAAACATTTTCTTCTTTTCATAATTTGTCATAAAATTTTCCTCACATCTAAAAATACATTTCATTTTTCTGAATGGCGTTTAATTACCATAAAACACACACACAGCAACGTTCATGAGCTGCCTTATCAGTTCAAGGTTTTGTTCGCTTTTTGTTGTACTTCGCTTTTAACTCCAATAACCTCGAGACAATAAACCGAATGTGTGTGTGTAGCAGGCCGTAAATGATGGTAGCAAAATGACAATGAAATTATTGCAGTCGCTTGTGGATAACGTGAAGATTTTTATGAGTCATGTGGAATTTAATGAAAATTGAAAAGAAAAATTTTTCATGAATTTTTTTAAATTTTCTTATTCAAAAAATCTTCAATTTTCAATCACTCACAAAAAACAAATAAAATTTCTTAATTATTTCTCATCGCATTTAATTATCAACCCTCGACATCAACATGACCTAACAATAATTATCAACCATGACAAAAAGAATTGAAAGTATTAATTTTTCTCACTTAATGACTTCAAGTACTTAAGCCTCCACGTCGTCACCTCATGCACGATATTAAAGCGAACAGAAGGCTTTCGATAGAAGCTGAAAAAATTAATTGCTCTTATCAGTTTTTTTTGTTTCAACAACTTTTTACTGAGTTCGAGTGGCGGTTTATTAGATAGCAATTATAAATGGACATTTTACGTGCAGTATGAGACAAATTGAAGTGAAAAAAGTTGGAAGGAAAATCGATTTTTAATTTTTAATGTTTTTTCTTAATTAGGAGTAAAAAAAATTTAAATATTTTTTGTAATAATTTAATTTTTTTAAATGTAAGAATTTTTACACCTTTCTCATTAATTTAATTTATAAAACAAATTTGCAATCTCAAAATCCTCAAATGAAATTTCTGATAAGATTAAAAATTATTTTTCTCACAAAAAACCCCGAATTTAATTTTCGATTAGATAAAAATTATTTTTGGATACTTTTAAGACTTTTTCCTGCTAACTTTGATAATTTTTGAGTGGTTTAAAAAAATGTTTTTCCCCGAGTACAATTTTTGATTAGATAAAAGCTTCGAATAAATGCTCGATAGAAAAAGTAAATCGAGTCAGTTTTCAATCAAACTGTGAAAGAAAATGAAAATTTTTCTCCTTTTAATATTTGTCGCGAGTGCGAGCGGAATTTTTATAACTTGCGACTTTGCATATTACGTCACATCTGTAATTGGTCGCGTTTACACTTGTGATGTGACTTCGATGAATTTTTCTGACAACTCGACGCACATAACTGGCTATAATGGAACACATTTGAGTGGAAATTCAAGTGCGAATGTTGGAAGGATTGATTTTCCTCATAATTTGTGTCCTGGATTCAACCTCACGACAATTCCAAAAGGATTTTTAAACATTTTCCCAAACTTCATTGGATTTATTTTTGTAGATTGTTCAATTTCTTCATTAAATGGCGATGAACTTGATGAATATCCAAACTTGCAGCATTATGAACATGTTTATTCAAATCTTACGCGAGTTCCTGGAAATTTTTTCGCCTCAACGCCAAACATGAAATTTGTTAATTTCAGCGCCAATAAAATCCAGCACGTTGGTGAAGGTTTGCTGGATAATTTGCAGAACTTACAACAAGCTTATTTTCAAAGGAACACTTGCATCAACAAATGGGCTTCAAATTCATCACAAATTCCAGCATTGATCGAAGCTTTGAGACAAAATTGCACGGACATCGAACCAGAAACAACAACTGAGCTCACAACAACAACAATTTCGACTTCAACAACAACAAATCAACCTCCAAGATGTGAAATCGATGACCTCGAAGATTTTGTTTGTGGACTTGATGAAGAAATTGAAAATTTAAAAGAAAAAGATGAAAAATTGCAAGCTCAGGTTGAAAATTTAAGCGAGGAAAATTTTAAGTTGAATGAAGAAGTTTTGGAGTTGAAGGGAAGCAACGAAAATTTAAAAAATGAAGTTGAAAATTTAAAAAATGAAGTTGAAGACATCAAATCCAGTAAAGAAGTTTTGATCAGTCAAGTTGATTCACTTGAGGCTAAAAATGAAATTTTGGAGTCCAATGTTGAAAATTTAAATGAGAAAAATCAAGAAATGCGTCAAAAATTGGAAAACCAAGCAGAAATTTTGTTGCAACTCGAGCAGATGGTCATCGAATTATATTCAAGACCTTGCGCATGTTAAAAATTAAAAAATATCAGGGATTTAAGTCGAGTGAATTCACTCGAGTCGATTGCGTTTTTTTGCAATCGGCTCGAGTCGATTCAAGTCGATTGCGGTTTTTTGCCAATCGGCTCGAGTCGATTCAAGTCGATTGCGTTTTTTTGCCAATCGGCTCGAGTCGATTCGAGCCGATTGCGGTTTTTTCCTATCGGCTCGACTTGAATCGACTCGAGTCGATTGCGTTTGACTTGTAAATTTTATTTTATTTTTTTTAAAGCAAGATTCAGAGAAGTGAGATCTGGTGCAGGAAGTGCGATCCAGTCAACCTAAGTTCCAGTGCTGGAACCTGAGCTTAGGTTGACTGAATCTCACTACCAGCACTGGAAATTACATTGACTGGATGTCACTTCCAGCACTGCATCATATGTTGACTGGATCTCACTTCCAGCACTGAAACTTAGATTGACTGGATGTCACTTCCAGCACTGCATCATTCGTTGACTGGATCTCACTTCCAGCACTGAAACTTAGATTGACTGGATGTCACTTCCAGCACTGCATCATTCGTTGACTGGATCTCACTTCCAGCACTGAAACTTAGATTGACTGGATGTCACTTCCAGCACTGAAACTTAGATTGACTGGATGTCACTTCCAGCACTGCATCATTCGTTGACTGGATCTCACTTCCAGCACTGTATCGTACGTTGACTGGATCTCACTTCCAGCACTGGAACTTAGGTTGAGTGTATCTCACTTCTTACACCAGATCTCACTTCTCTGAATCTTGTTTCAGAAAATTTACACATAAAACTACAATCGACTCGAGCCGATTGGAAAAAAACGCTATCGACTTGAATCGACTCGAGTCGATTGGCAAAAAACCGCAATCGACTCGAATCGACTCGAGCCGATTGGAAAAAAACGCAATCGACTTGAATCGACTCGAGCCGATTGCAAAAAAACGCAATCGACTTGAATCGACTCGAGTCGATTGGCAAAAAACCGCAATCGACTCGAGTCGACTCGAGCCGATTGCAAAAAAACGCAATCGACTTGAATCGACTCGAGCCGATTGCAAAAAAACGCAATCGACTCGAAAAGTCGATTACTTCACTCGACTCAAATGAATCGACTTAAATGCCTGAAAAATATTTGCTTAACTTAAAAAGCTTCAATAAAAAAATCTTAAACAAAAACTTCAAACTTAATTTAAATTTATTTTCTCTCAAACCTTGATAAAATCGCCATAAATTTCCCTTTCCCAACCTTGTCGCATGACTAACGACATGATTTTACAAGTTTCATGCTAAAAAAGTGTGTAAGATCGCAGAAAAACATAAAAATTGCATTTTCACAGTCAGAACCCGACTAACAAGTTGAAACTGTTGAACGTTGACACTTTTTTTCTCTCTCTCACTCACACGCTGCGTGCATGGCATCGCAAAAGCCATAAATTTTCCTCTCTGAATAATTTATGAATGAATTTTTAATGCAATTTTTTTTCCAGTTTTCAGACTTGAAGGAAGGAGAAAGAAAAAAATCGAAGCAATAAATGAGAAAAAATTAAAAATAATTTTTTTTTGTGAAGGAAGTTTTGAAAAAGAGTTTTAAAGAATGATCGATCCGAGTTCATCAGAGGAAGAGTCAGAGGAGGAACATGTTCAGCCGCTTCCAAATGAACGAGGTCGTCATCCAGCACCCGCCTACGGTCCAGGGCGGGGTCTTGACGTGCCAAGCGCTACACCGAGGTGAGTTTTGATTTTTTTCTATTATTCCAGAGCCACACTACTTCCAGAGGAGGTTCCACATCACCTAATCTAACATAACCTAATTTTAAAAGTTCACTAAACTCTTTTTTTCATAAATCACACTAGAAACCTCTCGCCCGCCTCAACGGAGACACCACACGGTCCGAGTTCAATGCGAAGCAACACACTCCAACGTCCAACGTCGCCCTCACCATCACTCGCGAGCGAACAAAAAGATCCCGCAGAGCTCGCCGAGCGACACAAACTCGAAGAGGAGGAACGCAAAAAGCGCATTCAACTTTACGTTTTCGTATCGCGTTGCATCTCGTATCCGTTCAACAGTAAACAGCCAAATGACATGACAAAGCGACAGCCGAAAGTAACGAAACAGAATCTCGACACGATAATCAATCGATTTCAGGCGTTCATGAAGGGCGAAACGCAAATTATGGCGGACGAAGCATTTCAGAATGCGGTGCAGTCGTATCATGATGTTTTCCTCAAGTCAGATCGTGTACAGAAAATGGTGCTTAGTGGTGCATGCACGCAGCATGACTTTCGCGAAGTCTTTCGAAATAACATTGAGAAGCGTGTCAGATCGCTGCCGGAAATTGATGGGTTGAGTAAGGAAACTGTTTTGACTTCGTGGATGGCCAAATTTGATTGCATATTAAAGGGAACAGGTGAGAGTGGATGGAAGTGAATTTTTATGGTGTTTAATGTTTTCATTCAACAGGTGACGATGAGCATAAAAGACCAGCCAGAATGCAGCCGTTGAATAGCGAAAGTATTTTAACTAAGGAGCAGCTCTTCGACATGTTTCAACAAATTTTAAGCGTGAAAAAATTCGAGCATCAAATTTTGTTCAATGCGTTGATGGTGAGTGAAATTTAATAAATCAGAAATTTGGTTAGGAATGTCTTAAAGGTTTTAAAGATGCCTTAAAGGTTTTAGGGGAAAAAAATTAATTTGATCCCTTTCATCCTCAGCTCGACTCAGCGGACGAACAAGCGGCCGCTATTCGCCGCGAGCTCGACGGTCGAATGCAGCGCGTACAAGCAATGGAACACAATCGTAAATTAATGCCAAAATTCGTGCTCAAAGACATGGAATCGATGTTCATAGAAGAGTTAAAATCTAGCATAAATCTTTTGATGGCGAATCTCGAATCGCTGCCGGTGTCGAAGGGCGATCCGAAATATGGAATTAAGAAGAAAATTGGAAAAAGGTGAGCGGAAAATTTTAGAAATTTATCGCGAGTTTGTTTATAAGAAAAAGTTTAATCAGGCATCATTAAAAAGTTTTAGGATAATTTTTTATGATTTTAATTTAAAATGAGCTGAAAATGATTTTAAAATTGCGAGGAAAATTATCAAAACTTTTCACTCTATTTTTGCCACATTTTACATAAAAATTCAAGCAGTAAAATCTCATTTTAATATTTTTCACTCTAAAACTTCTCCAGCAATTTTTACGATACGCAAGGGATAAATCGAGTGAATTGAAATAAATTTTCATTCAGTCAATGAGTGGTTGAGGGAAATTTTATTGGCGTTGTAGTAAAAAAAGGAGGAAGAAGAAAATTATGGCGGAGGGTTTGAGAAAATAAAGAGAAGGAAAAATTTATTTGATTTTTGTGGAAAACTCTGAGTGAAAAAAGAGTTTGGAATTTTTTAATAAATTTTTTTAAGAGTGAAATTTTTTAATAAAATTTCAATGCAATTTTAAAATAATTTTCAACTGTATTTAATTTTTTTAATTTGATTTAAAATTCCAAAAACTCACAGGTGGGTTTTGAATCAATTTTCTGTGCATTTTTTAATGTCTCCTGCAACAATGTAAAAAAATCCCAAATTTCATGTTTCGATTCATGTTTTTCCATCCAAACCACTTTTTTGCTTAATTTTTTTTTAAATAAAATTTCTAAAAATTCAAACCAAAATCTGCATGATGCCTGTCCGTCTTCTTTTTTCTTTACTTTCTTGAGAAGAAAAATTCTGCTTTTTACTTCACTTTCTCTTTTTTCAACAATTTTCCAATTTATTTTTTTTCTCTCCTTTTATTTACATATTAAAACATAAACACCAACAACTATGAAATGTGAATGTCCACTAAAAATGTTCTTAAACACCACTTTTAAACCATTTTCACACACTCAATCATAACATGAATGTGTAATTGGACAAAAATTTACGAAGTACGGGGAAGAAGAGTATAAAAGGTTCAAGTTCAATCAGGTAAGTCGATGGAATTTCTTTTAATTTAGCTTTTTAGTTAATTAAACATGAAAAATATTTAAAATATGTACAAAAAACTTTTCAAGACTTTTTAAACTTTCGTGTTTTCTTTCCTTATTTAAAATTATTTTATTTCACTTTTTAATCTTCAATAATTTCCATTCTAATTTAATCGTCACAAAATCACAAATTAATAAATTCACAAAATCGTTTAATAAATTAAAATTTATGTTTGCTCACTTAATTCTTAATTGCTGTTCACAATCATAATTATTCACTTATTTGTGGTTCAATAATCGCACAAATAAAATTTGTGTTTGCTGGAACAATAAAATAAAGTAATTAATTGTTTGGATTTAAAATGAGTTGAGAAAATGACAAAAAAATTAAATTTTTAGCTCCTGCAAAAATCTTGGTGTTGAATTTTTAGCTTTTGGCTTTGTAAAAAGTCAATTGATTGTGGGTCATGGACTGACTTACCTTAAGTATATTTACTTGATATTTTTTACTGAAAAATTTTAATGTTTTTTAAATAGAATACAGGGTCAGCTGACATGAAAAATATTTTGGATTGTTTAGAAAATTTTATTGCGAATTTTCATACAATTTTATTTTTTTAAAACATTTTATTTAGGGATTAAACAAATATTTGGGCAAAATCTATTTGGAACCCAAATAACTGACGTCCCTATTTTTTGTTTGAAAAAAAAAATTAACATGCGCAAGGTCTTGAATATAATTCGATGACCATCTGCTCGAGTTGATACAAAATTTCTGCTTTGTTTTCCAATTTTTGACGCAGTTCTTCCTTATTGGTCTTTAAACCTTCAACATTTTCGGGCAAATTTTATTTATTTTAAACAAATTGGAATTAAATCGTTACATTTTTATCAAAAGAGTTTTTAGTTTTTCAAAAAAATTAACATGTGCAAGGTTTTGACATCAAATCCAGGACCATCTGTTCAAGTGCGTACAAATTTTCACGAATTTCTTCATTTTGATGGTTTAAGTATTCAACATTTGCACGCAAATTTTCGTTGCTTCCTTTCAACTCTGAAACTTCTTCATTCAACTTTAAATTTTCCTCGCTTAAATTTTCAACTTGCGCTTGCAATTTTTCATTTTTTTCCTTTAAATTTTCAATTTCTTCATCGAGTCCACAAACGAAATCTTCGAGGTCATCGATTTCACATCTTGGAGGTTGATTTGTTGTTGTTGAAGTTGAAATTGTTGTTGTTGTGAGCTCAGTTGTTGTTTCGGGTTCGATGTCCGTGCAATTTTGTCTCAAAGCTTCGATCAATGCTGGAATTTCTGATGGATTAAAAGCCCATTTGTTGATGCAAGTGTTGGTTGTAAAAGAAGCATGTTGTAATTTCTGCAAATTATCCAGCAAACCTTCGCCAACGTGCTGGATTTTATTGTAGCCGAAATAAACAACTTTCATGTTTGGCGTTGAGGCGAAAAAATTTCCAGGAACTCGCGTGAGATTTGAAGTCTCATGTGCATACCACTTCAAGTTCGGATATTCATCAAGTTCATCGCCATTTAATGAATTAATTGAACAAGTATGAAATCTAAATGCAATAAAGTTGGGGAAAAGGTTTAAAAATCCTTTTGGAATTGTCGTGAGGTTGAATTGAGGACAATAACCGTAAGGAAACCAAATCCCTCCAACATTTGCGCTTGAATTTCCACTCAAATGTGTTCCATTATAGCCAGTTATGTGCGTTGAGTTGTCAGAGAAATTCATCGAAGTCACTTGACAATAGTAAGTTTGACCAATTCCACCCCAGTTTTCATATCTAAAGTTGCAAGTTATAAAAATTCCGCTCGCACTCGCGACAAAAATTAAAAGGAGAAAAATTTTCATTTTCTTAATCTTTCTTTCGCGTTTTGTTAAAAACTGACTCGATTCAATTTAAAAATCGAGTTTATATTCGAATTTTTTATCTAATCAAAAATTGCACTTGGGAAAAAACAATTTTTTAAGCCCACTCAAAAATTATCAAAATTAGCAGGAAAAAAGTCTTAAAAGTATCCAAAAATAATTTTTATCTAATCGAAAATTAAATTCGGGGATTTTTGTGAGAAAAATAATTTTTTAATCTTATCAAGTTTTATTTTGATTAAAAAAGTCACGTAGAAACTTGAAGAGTGAATTCAACTGAAGATAAAAAATTTTTAAACTAAATTGATTAAAAAAGTCGTTTCTTTTATTTAAAAAATATTTTTGTCATTTTCTCATCTTTAAAAAAATTAATTATTAAAATTAAAAATAATTTATTTGTTCCTCATCTTATCGCTCAATTTTTTACCATCAATTTTCATTATTTATCAGACTTTTTTCATTTCCACTCGATTGAAATCTCAAAAGGAAAATTTTCATTAAGAATTTTCTTATTTTCACTCATTCGCACTTTATCAGCCGAAGCTTAAAATAAACAATCAAAATTGGCTCTCAATAAACTCGCAAAGCACTCATTAACTCGCTTTAAATGTAAAAAAGTCACGCAAATGAAATAAAAATGAAAATGAGCTGTGAGAAAAAGTTTTTGATTTTTATTTGATGAAAAAAGTAAAATTTTTAAAAATAATTTAAATTATAATTTTCTCGCATTTACATAAAATAAAAATTCCCCCTCAAAATTGAACCACTTGACTGTTGATGTAACCCATTCATCGTTATACCAATACACAATCTAGAAAAATGATACTCAGGTCACAAGGCTCGCTTGCGAAGACGGAGGGCGATGCCGACGGCAGTGATACGCAGTTGACAAAGATGGATGTGGTGCTGACATTTCAGCTCGAGATTGTCGTGATGGAAGTCAAGGGCTTAAAGTCGCTTTCGCCAAATCGAATTGTTTACTGCACGATGGAGGTCGAGGGAGGCGAGAAGCTGCAAACTGATCAGGCTGAGGCGTCGAAACCAATGTAAGTAGAATTACACGGTAGTAAGAAATATTTAATTAACGTTGATTTTGAATTTTTTTTTATTAAAACGAGATTAAAATTAACTTGACGAGATTAAAATCGACTTGATTGGATTAATTTTTAACTTGAGCGGATTAAAATTAACTTGACTGATTAAAAAAATAACTTAAAATCAATTTGAATTTATTAAGTTCAACTTGAGTAGATTAATTTAAACTTGAGTGGATAAACAACTTGAGAGAAAAAAAACGAAAAAGAAACTTGAGTAATAAAAAATCAACTTGAGTGGTAATGCCGAAAAAAAAAAAAACGAAAAAAAACAGAAAGACCAAACCTAAAATTAACTTGACTAAATAAAAAATCAACTTGACGAGATTAAAATCAACTTGAGTGGATTTAATCTAAATTTAAACAAATAAATTTAATTTTATGAATTTAAAATTAAACAAAAAATCGAATTTAATTTCAAAATTCTCCAAGGTGGGACACGCAAGGTGACTTCACAACTCTCCATCCGCTTCCATCGATAAAAATAAAACTCTATACGGAAAACCCCGGCATGTTAGCGCTCGAAGATAAAGAGCTCGGTCGTGTCATTTTAAAGCCAACGCCACTTTCGCAGAAGGCTCCCGAGTGGCATAAGATGACGGTCGGCAAAAATCTTCCTGATCAAGACTTGAAGATGAAAATCGCTTGTCGAATGGATAAACCATTGAATATGAAGCATTGTGGGTGAGTTTTATTAGAGGAAAAATCAGAAAAACTTAAAAATTTATTATTAATAACTTTTTCCTCCTAGTTATCTCTACGGAATTGGTAAAGGCGTGTGGAAGAAGTGGAAGAAGCGATATTTCGTGTTAGTTCAAGTCTCACAATATACTTTTGCAATGTGCACTTATAAAGAGAAAAAGTCTGAGCCATCGGAGATGTTGCAATTGGATAATTTCACTGTCGACTACATTGAGGCGGCGAGCGGTGAGTGAAAAAATTATTTTAATTATTTTTTATTTAAATTTTTTATTTTTAAAAATTATCTAAAATTGTTTTAAGAATTTTTGAATCTTCCAACAAATTTTTACATTTATTTTCAACACTTTTGATGACTCTCAAAACTTTTTCTCGATCGTTGACTCCAAAGTCATCGTCATTAGTGCAAAAGTTCATCTGAAGATTCAACGAGTTGAGTTTTTCCAATCCATTGAAAGTTCCGACAGAAATTTTCCTTATTTTGTTGCCCTCGAAGTTAATCGATTGGAGATTTTTATTGAAAATAAATAAATCAACGTCAATGACCTCGATTTTGTTGTTCACAATCACAAGCTCGATTAATTTATCTCCAAATTCTTGCAAATCATTATTTTTAAGTTGTTCGAGATTTCCATTAAAAATCTGAATCGAGTTGATGTGGTTGAAGAATTTTGTGAGTCCGTGAGGGAAAAATTTTATTAATTTTCCGTTTGCGTAAAAATTAGTCACAGAATTTTCACTTTCTTGAATTGAAGAAATTTCACGATCGTCTTTCGATGAAATCAGTTGAAGATTTTGGACGTTACAACGTTTTCCAAAGTAGAAGAAAGATTCATATTCACAGTCGAGTTTGATGCTTTCGATTAAAGCAAAAGTTGCGAAAATTATGAGATAAAAAGTTAAAAATTTCATCTTAAAGATTTAATTTAATTTTGTGAAATTATTTTTCGACTTTCTTACGGCTGAAAATCTCAAACACGACTGAAAGTCTTTATAAAATATTTACACAAATGTGCACCAACGATCATAAAACTCGACAATAAAATATTTAAAAATTATATCAGGTATAAAATTTGCACCACAAGCATGAAATATTTTTTTTTAGATTTTTAAGTCTTCAATTATTAGTCAATAAAAAATTATGCGTAAAAAAGACAATTCAGGTAGTTCAACATAAGAAAATAAATATGGGGACTTTTTGAAAATTCCGTCACATAAAAATAATTTTAAAAATTTATCAAGCTGAAATTTATGTAATAATTTTTATTAAAAAAATAATTTTAAGCTTTTAAATTTATTTATTTTTCTTGTATAATTTTTTTTAAATTTTGCATTTTCTGTCAACATTTTTAATTAATTCTAAAACTGAATACACAAATTTTTTCAAGAGTTTTGAAGTGTATTAATTGCTCATAAGTTTTTATCCTTTATATTTTGTGAATTCTCAGTAGAGTTTCTCAAATCCCCGGGGAGTGAGAATACGGGGACCCCGGGGAAAAATATTCGCCTCCCCGGGGAAGAAGAAAGTATAAAAAATACCTGTTTTTCCTTAATTTTTTAGCTAATATTAAAGCACATTTTATAACAGAAATAAAAGTTTTTTAAGAGAAAATAAAAAGTTTAACTAATAGAAAATGATAAGTTTAAAAATATAAAACGTTCAGCGGAAGTAGTTCTTAAGGAACATTACACAGTGAAGATTATGGTCAGACATTCGAGTTCTCTTCTTTGTTATGATGTCTCCAGCTTCTGAAAATGCTCTCTCTGAAGTAACTGACGTTGCCTGAATCGTCATTAAAGCATTTAGCAATCGGTTTAAAACTGGAGATCTTTGTTTAAGTCTCGCATATGATGTCATCTCTGTCTTAAAGTCCTTAGCGTTGCTAGGATCTTTAGTGCGAGAAGCATTCAGCTCTGTCAAACTCTGTTGAAGACGTTGACTAAATGTCTATTTTTTTTATTGCACTTTCACTTATTTAACTTGATGTTTCACTTTCAAAATACTTTTTTAAATTAAATTGTTTTGCAAAAAAAACTCAATTATATTCTTAATTTCAGGTATTTGTTTACAAAAAACTTATTTTTAATTAAAGTTTTGTATGAAGATTTTTATTAAACTTTAGGATATTTTTTTTAAAATTTTCTAATTTTTCGGGGAATTTCCCCGGGGAATATTTTTGAATTTTTCGGGGATCCCCGGGGAGGAAAATTAGCGGGGATCCCCGGGGATCCCCGTCCCCGGGGTCCCCGAAAGAAACTCTAATTCTCACTTGTGCAATTTGTTTCAACGACTTTAATAAATTTGAGGACTTGAGAGCGATCATTTGCCCAACCGGTGTTATTTGTGCATGGATTATTGAACATCCTCAATGTTTCGAGATTTTTCAATGCATCAAAAGTTCCATTTTCAACGCGTGTTTTCATTCATAGCCAATGAAATAAATTTGAGATTTTTGTTGTGCTCGAATAAATTTTTTTCAACAATTTTAATTTTATTCTCGTCAAGACATAAATTTTGTAGATTTTCACCAAACTCCTTTAAGTCGTCTTTTGTTATTTCCTCAAGATTTCCTTTATCAATTAAAATTGTGTCGATGTTTTTGAAGAATTTTGTTAATCCTCTTGGGAAGAATTTTGTTAATTTATTTTGAGAGTAAAAAAATTTCACATCCGCGTTGGTTTTTCCCTCTAAAGACTCGCCTTGAACTTTAGAAATCTCGCGATTATCTTTTGACGTTATTAGATGAAAATTTTGATTGATGCAAGTGTATCCGTAAAATGGGTCAACCACGTATTCACAATCAATCACAACTTTTTCACTTTCGACAAGAAAAATTGTCAAATTGACGAAAAAAAATAATTTTAATTTCATTTTTATGAGAACACTTTTAAAAGCTTCAAACTCGACTGTGAAGTTTTAAAATAATTCCGAGGTTTTATATTCTCGCTTCAGTCAATTGAAGATGTGAACATTAATGTCGTTTTATCTGGTGTATTTCATATATGAATCATGCGACATGTCGGTGATTGTATTTCACAAGCATTGAAATAATAAATTGAAGCTTAAAGTGTTTCAATATTTAATGAAATTTTATTTGAATATTTTTTAAATCTTTTGTTTGAAATATCAAAAATCGCCAGTTAACAGAGATGGACAATTACAAAAAAATATCAAAAAATTACATTTAATTTAATTTTGGGAAATTACATGAATTTTTTATGAAAATTAAATTTTGACCAGAGATGGGCAATTACAAAAAAATTAAATGCAATGTAATTTAATTTTAGAAATTAGTAAATTAAATGAATTTTGTAAGAAAATGTAATTAATTTTTTGTAATGTAATTTTTACTCGATTCACAGTGTAATTGCCCATCTCTGAATTCAACAAAAAATTAATTTTAATTCACAAAATTTCATATTAAATTTTTTATTATTATTTTAAAATTAAATTACAAAATAAAATAAAAATTTTCATCTTTCAGCCGCTCTAATGGTCGGTATGGATCTTGACGGCGGTCGATATTTCTTCAACGCCGTCCGAGAAGGTGACAGTGTTTTATTCGCGAGCGATGACGAAAACGAGTGCAGTCTTTGGGTGATGGCGCTCTATCGTGCCACAGGACAATCGCATAAGCCAACGCCGCCAATAAGCTCGGGACAAAATTCATCCATAACGAAGCTGCAAGGTGACGCCGATAAGGCTCGAAAGCACGGAATGGAGGACTACATAAGCGCCGATCCGTGTCAGTTTGATCACGCGCAGCTCTTTAAGTTGTTACAAAATCTCGCCTTAGATTATCGATTAACCGATCCGTTTGCGTCGATGGTAAGAAAATTCTCTAGTCTTGACCTTGACACGATGTTAAACCTTTAAATCCTCAGGGTTGGTTCAGTCCCGGTCAAGTGTTCGTTCTCGACGAGTACTGCGCACGTTACGGTGTCCGCGGCTGCTATCGTCATCTCTGTTATCTCTCGGATCTTCTCGATCGTGCCGAAAAGAATTACATGATCGATCCGACCCTCATTCACTACTCGTTCGCCTTTTGTGCTAGTCACGTGCACGGAAATCGACCCGACGGCGTCGGAAGTATAACGCACGAGGAAAAGGACAAGTTTCAGGAGATTAAAGAGCGTTTACGTGTCTTACTAGAATATCAAATAACTAATTTTAGGTGAGAAGTGAAAAGAAGATTTTAATTATTTTGACAACATTTAATTTCGACAGATATTGTTTTCCATTTGGTCGACCTGAGGGCTCTTTGAAAGCCACGCTGTCGCTCCTTGAACGTGTTTTGATGAAAGACATTGTCACGCCTGTACCGCCGGAGGAAGTTAGAGCGACAATAAAGAAAAGCTTGGAGAATGCCGCGTTGGATAATTACACGAGACTCTCGGCCGAAGCGAAGATTGAAGGTGAGTCAAAAGTTTTAAAGTTTGTATATAAAATTTCATTAATAATCTCGCAGAGGACCTTCGCGGCGAGATGAATGTTCCACCCGCCAAAAAACTCGAGGACTTGATTCACCTCGCTGAACTTTGCGTGGATCTTCTGCAACAGAACGAAGAACATTATGCCGAGGTAAATTTGACATTTTTCTCTTCACTCATTTGATGTCAAATTCGAAGCATTTGTTTACCACTAATCTTTCCTCCTTCTCTTGAGTTTGACTCTATCTTCTTTAATGAAAGTCTTTTTTTTACAAAAGAAAATGAAAAACAGAAAAATCTCCGCCGAAAAATGGATTTTTGACATTCGCATTCATTGTTCATACTTTTTTAAGTTGGTTTTGTTGGGGTTTTCTCACTTTTTTTTGATTGAAAAGTTTTTAAAAGTTAAATTTTGGGAAAAAATTAAAATTATCTAAATTTATGATAAGAAAAATTTAGAAAATAAATTTTTTAAAAAATATCTAAAAAAAATCGATCAAAAATGCTAAAAAATTTCAAGAAAATTTTTCACTCAAAATTTTAGAAAATTCAAGAAAAACTTTCATAAAAAAACAAAAAAATTTAATGGAAATTTTGATCAAAAAAATTCTTATTGAAAATTTTCAGCAAAAAAACAAAAAAATTTAATGAAAATTTTCTTAAAAAAATTATTAAGGGAAATTTTCTACAAAAAAACAAAATTTTTTCTGAAACTTACCGTAAAAAAATAGAAAAAATTTACAAAATTTTCCTTAAAAAAAATTCTTAATGGAAATTTTCATCAAAAAAACCCAAAAAAATTTTATGAATTTTCCTTAAATAAAATTTTCATCAAAAAAATTCTTAACAAAAATTTTCCATTTAAATTCCTACAAATCTTCAACTCTAACCCTAATGTCACATCAAATTCTTTTCTCTCTATCAAAATGAGAAAATTCCGCCAGATGCGAATTGAATATTGATTAAAGTCAAGAAGTTCAATTCAAATCAAGTTCAGCTGTGTCTCATTTTCTCTTGATGGAGAAATTTTAAATAGAAAAAAAGTGAATTGAAAATTCTTGCGAGACGTGTCAACGCAAACTCGGTTTTACATTTGAAATTCTTGCACGAATTTTCATTTCCAGTTGATTAAATTTGTTGAAAAGAGTTTTGGATGCAAAAATTTTGAGAAAGGGAAAATTAAAAAATTGAATGAAAATTTTTATAACAAATTTTTCGATTTTTACAAAAAATTATTAAAATTTTTCTCGAATTTTTAATTGAATTTTTTTTAAATAATTTAAACACAAAAAACCTGTAAAATTATTCAAATTCATATTTTACGTTAAATTTCATCTCGCACTTAAAACCCAAATCGGCTTTTTTTAAACAAAATTCTCAAAAAAAAATTCATTACTCAAAAATTCGCATAATTGTTTTAAATATAAAAAGTTGCGTGTGATCGAACCGGAGCCGCCAAAGCAAGAAGAGGTTGAAAAGGTGGAAGAGGTCGGTCCACCGAACAGTAAGGGCGGTGCTGCAGTCCAAAGGAAAGACCCAACTCCGCCCGCCCCGTATCGATATTGCATGCCAGCGCACGCCGACTACACGCCCCCAAAACAAACGGCACGTAAAAAAATTCAAATTTTACAGAAAGTTAAAAAAATGAGATTGACAAAAAAATCTTTTGCAAAAAGTTTTCTTAAATTTTTTTTTGGATTGAGAGAGATTGAAAAATTTGGATATGACAAATTAAAATTTGTTTTTGTTGTAGACGCTTGCAAAGTTAGAAATAGAAAATTTTTGTAGTTTTATATGGCATGAAAATTTTGAAAGATTTTTGTAGAATTCAAAATTTTATTTTAAAAATTTAATTTGACATTTTTTTAAACCTTTTAAATTTAAGTTTTTAAAAAAATAATTTTATTTTTAATGATTAATTTTTATAGCAATTTTTAAAATAAATTTTTAAAGCAATTTTTTGACTATTTTTAAAATTAACTTTAAAGTATTTTTTTTGTTTTTTTTCAAATATTAATTTTATAGCAATTTTTTGATAATTTTTTAAACTAATTTTTATAGCATTTTTTTGATTTTTTAAAAAAAATAATTTTTATTTAATTTTTTGATTTTTCAAAAAAATTATTTTTAATTAATTTTTTGATTTTTCAAAAATTTACTTTTATAGCAATTTTTTAATTTTTATATCAATTTTTTAATTATTTTTAAATTTAATTTTAATTTTTTTTGGCAAGATCTAAAATTTTTTCACAAAATTCTTTAATTTTTTTGAAGTTTTCAGAACTTTTTATATTTTTGTTATCACCTCAAGTTTTGTTATTAACAAATTTATGCTTTTTATGTCTCTCAATAGCTTTCACTTTCAATGCTTTGTATGTGTGTGCTCTCTTCAAGTGTTTTTGTCTATTTTTATCTGTAAATCTTTCTTTGTTTGCTTACATTGAATTTATTATATTTTTTTGTATCTCCAATTTTCATTATTTACATTCGAATGTGATATAAATATTGAATTGGTATGAATAACATTGAATATATTGTAATAATATGAAAAAATCCATATTGTATATGTTTTGTGTTTGGTGTATAATGAAATATATGAAGGAAAAGTATAGAAAATGTCTCGAGGTTGAAAATGCAACCTGAAAAATATTTTTAAAAATCAAATTTCTTTGGTTAAAAAATTTAAACAAAAATTGCGAAATAATTTTCCATTTAAAAATTTTGGAAAAATCCTTAAAAATTTTTTAATAAGATTTTTTATTTTAAATCCAAATATTTTTATTTAAAATTCATTTCTAAAATTTCAGAGCCTTTAAATAGTTTTAAAAATATCTGAAAATAATTTTAAAATCCAAAAGTCCTTCAAAATATTTTTTTAAATCTATGTCAGGACTTAATTTTTCTGTGTAGAAAAATCCTTTTTGTGTCATGCAAAAACTCCTCAAAGAAAAAAAGAATGCATGAACTTTTACCATCTTCCCACTCATCTCTAAATATTTTTTTATTCACATCTTGCTGTGTATTAAATGTTGTGTTTCTCATTTTATTTCTTTTGTAACAAAAGCAAAAAAAAATCCTTTTTTCCTCTATTTGTAATTTTTGGATTATTGTTGTGATGAAACCTTTTATATATTTTTTATGAAAAATGTGCTTCCAATGTGCTTTTTATGTACACGCGGTGGAAGAGAAGAAAAGAATTGGGTCGATCCGATGTGTCGAGTGTCAAGGTCGTGCGACGAATTTTTATACACAAACACAACAACATAGAAAAAAAAAGATGAAATCAAAAATGCGAAAATTTCAAATTTATAAAAATTTAAGTTTTATTTTGGACTTTTTTTAATTCTTTAAAACTTTTTTGAAACACTTTCTTTTTTACTTAGCGAAGCTTCCGATTAGTTTTTTATGAACTTCCTTTCACTTTTCTATTGAGAATTTTTAAGGGATGAAAAAATTTATTTTTCTAACCTTAAAAATTATTTTTTTAATTTTATTTCAACTTTCACTAAATTTTATCTCAACAAAAATATTTTAGGCTTTCGCTTGGTTCAGTGATTTGCTCGTTGAACATGCTGAGATGTTTTGGTCAATGTTTGCGTGTGATATGGAGCGAGTTTTAGCGGAACAACCGCCGGATACTTGGGACTCATTTCCGCTCTTCCAAGTGCTCAACGATTACCTTAGGACTGATGGTAAAGAGATTAAAGAAAATTCCAGGAATTTTTAAGTTTATAAAAATGTTTCTTGGATTTTTTAAATTTTAAATGACAGTTTGAAATTATTTGATTTTTAAAACTTGCTTTGATTTTTAAAATTTCCTAAAAAAAACTCTAAAAATTTTCCAGGAATTTTTAATTTTAAAAAATTTTTCTTGGATTTTTTAAATTTCAAATGACAGTTTAAAATTATTTGATTTTTAAAATTTTAAATTTCCTAAATCAAACTCTAAAAAATTCCAGGAATTTTGAAATTTTCTCTCTCACTTTTAGACAATCTCAAAAATGGCCGCTTTCATCATCAGCTGCAGACAATTTTCGCTCCACTTGTGGTGAGATATGTTGACTTGATGGAATCATCCATTGCCCAATCCATTCACAAAGGGTAAGTGCGACGCTAATTTGACTCTCAAATTTTCAGGAGAATTTTTTTAGATTCATCTCTCACCAAAAATTCGCACATTTTTTTAATAATTTTCTTTATTTTATTTATCCACAAAACTTTTTATATCGAAAAAAAACACTCTTTGAATGAAAATTTAATAAAAGCTTTGAAAAAGAGAGGTGGGAGAGTAAAGGGTAAATTTCAACAACATTCGATGTTTAAAATTATTTTTCTCTATCTTCCATTTTCATTCCCCGCTTCGACTTTTCGAAATGAACTTTTAAATGTTTTTTCTCTCTCTCTTTCTGACTTCAATGTATCGCTCACTCCAAACCCTCTTTTTACCTTTATAAATAAATAAATAATTTTAATGTTGTCATAACTTGATCGTCTATCAGTGTTTGTTAAACTTGATCAACCTTGGAGATTGGTAACAAAATCCTGCTCTGTCACTGTTGTCTGCATCCTTGATTATGGTGAAAAAATTATGAGTTTTGGTTTTGCTGACATTTTGTGTTGTTTTGGTTTGAGTTTGGAGGTTTTTGAAACATTTTTTGGATAATTTTTTTATCATTTCTATGACAAAAATCCAAGAAAAGTAAATTTTAATTCGATTTGCAAAAATCTTAATTTTTTTGAAAATTTTCCGATAATTTTTTACAAAATGTTTAAAAAAATATTTTAGGATATTTTTTGACCTCATCTTAAATTTTGAAAATCCAGGAGAAATTAATTAATTCTAACATCTTAAGTTTTAAAATCCAGGACTTTCTTATCAATTTGCAAAAAATCTTAATATAAATTTTTGAAAATCCAGGAAAATTTTTTGATAGTTCACAAGATATTTTGTGAAAATCCAGGAGAGTCTAGAAAATGAACGCCCTATACTTTTGCATATTAAAAACCTTATTTTATAAAATGTTAAACTTTACATTATTTAATAATTTTTCCAGAGTGAGAAGCTCGCATGTATTCCTTAAAAAATTCACTCTTCAAAAACCTTCAAAAAAATTGCTTTAATTTTTATTTCTGATCACACTTTTATATTTAAAAGTAAAAATTGGCTTTCACCTTAAAAAATCCAAAAAAAATATTCAAACATTTGAAATAAAATTTCCTCTCAAGATTTTCCCTTGCATTTTTCTATCTCAGTTAATGTGAAACTTTTCAAGCTTTAAATCCACAACACCCGAAAAAAAAGATCAAAATTATTTTTAAATATGTTTATGTTATGCCATAAAACGCTATCATTCAATGTTGAAGATGTTAAAAAATTCAAAAACTTTCGTATCAATTAAAAATTAATTAAAATCTTTAGAAACGGTTGCGCAACATCTGAAGATCTCTTCTGGAAGCTTGACGCTCTTCAATCCTTCATTCGCGATCTTCACTGGCCCGATCCAGAGTTCCGACAGCACTTGGAGCAGCGATTGAAGCTCATGGCTTGTGACATGATCGAATCATGCTTGCAACGCACCGAACAATCTTTCCAATCGTGGCTCAAGAAGAGCGTGACTTTCATATCGACTGACTACATAATCAGCACTGAAATGTGCGCGATGGTCAATGTGATACTCGATGCGAAAAATCAGTCGTTTAAGTTGTGCTCGGTGGATGGAATTGATGTGGTGAGTTGTGAAGATTTTCACATTTCCATTTTTCAGGTTTAACATTTCAAAAAATTTCAAGATGTTTAAAAATGCTAAAATTTGCCATTTTTTCTTCACTCTTTTAAACTCTTTTATCATTTCTCACGAATTTTCTTCCATTTTTCCTGCACCACATCAAAAAACAAAATATTTTTATCAAAAAATCTCTCTCGACCTTTTTCATGTTTCTCATTTCGAATATTTTTAAATTTCTCAAACACGTCTAAATTCCTCCAAAACACGACACACACAAAATCTATCTCTGTCTCTCTCTCTCTTCCCACTTTTTGTTAAGCACCAATATCATTCAAAGATTGACGATCAAATTGACAAAGCTCTCGCATCGATGACGCAAGGTTTGATTAATAAACTTGTGTCGGTGCTTGAGGGTGTAATGGGTAAATTGGCGAGATACGATGAGGGAAGTTTAATTGGATCGCTGTTGAGCTTTACGGTGAGTTTAATGAAATTACTTTAAATTTCATTATAAAATAAAATTTATTTCAGAACGTTTCCGGCTCCGGCAAAGATCTCGGTCAGGGTTATGTGAACTTTACAAGGAACAACATCGACCTGATTCGAAGTAAAATCAACGACGATTTGTGGATTTTGAATTTCTTCGAGCAATGGTATACGAAGATAATCACGCTCCTCTGCAATTGGCTTTCCGAGAGACTCGATCATTCGCTGCACGTTTTTCAATGTTTATGTTTGTCGCATATTGTGAAGGTAAAACATTTTTCAATAAAAGTTAATAGAGATCGTGACGGTTATAACTGAACTGGATAAAACCGGTTTTAACAGTAGTTTCATATAACCGGTTATAGCGGTGGTGTTTTATTACTGGTTATAACCGTAGTTTTTTACAACCGGTTATAACTGAAGTATTTTAAAAACCGGTTATAACCGTAGTTTTTTATAACCGATTATAACCGTAGTGAATTATAACCGGTTATAACCTAATTTTCCCTCCGGTTAACCGGTTAACAAGCAAAATGTATTTGTTCCTTCTCTTTGGAACTTTCATTTATTTGTATTAAATAAATTGTTACTTTTAAAAAATTTAAAATTATTTTTTTAACAAAAAATAATCTTGAAACAATTGATGAAATTAAATAATCCCAATAAAATAAATGATTTGGCCATTGTATATTTTTATAGGTTAAATACTGAAATAATTTTCTTTTAGAAATTAAGGCTAAAATCTCAAAACCGGTTAAACCGGTTATTTCAAGATCTCTAATAAATTTGATTTAATTTCAGAAAATTTACTCCGACTTTGAGCTGCAAGGCGTGATGGAAGATAAATTAAATTCGAAAGCATATCAAACGGTCGCACAGCGAATGGCAGCAGAAGAAGCGACTTGTCGATTGACAATGCCGGGTGACGATGGCGATGATGAGTGAGAAAAGTTAAAATTATTTAAACTCAATTTAAATTAATTAAATTTTCAGCTATGGCGATGGCGACGAAGACGATGGAGCGGCGTCAGTCGCAGCGAGTAAGTCCTCAAAACTTCCCGGTCTCGAGAAGCTTGGTGATGAGGAGGGCAACATTAATGTTGCGAGTGTGACGAATGCGATGAAAGGCAAAATGGGAAATCTCATTGGCAAGGGCATAGGTGGCATAGGAGGGATAGGAGGAATTGGCGGATTAGGCAAGCTCGGTGGTGGCAGCTGGTTTTGAACTTCTAACACATTTAACAGCTCTAATTCTTCTTATTCCTTCTCACTCCTCTTAAATGTCACAATGAGTGTCTGAATGATCTTTTCCTCGAACTCAAATAGAAATTATCAAAAAATTATATCAAATAGATAGAAAATCAAATTTAAAGTTTTTGAATTTTTCTCAATCTTCAGATAGATTTGAAAAATTAAAGTTTTTCTTTGTTATCAAATTTTACTAACCGGAAAAAAATATAACTGGTTTGATTTTGAATCAACTTCAAAAATAATTTAATTACTAACAACTTTAAAATCTTTTCATGTTCTCTGCTCATGTTTGATCCATTTGAAATTTCATTAAATTCGTGTAAATAAAAATTAATCATAAATAACGAAAAACTCGCTTGCATTTTGGCATCTTAAAATCTCCATTAAAAAATCATTAACAAAAACTTTTTGAGGCTTTTCTAAATTTCCATTGAGTCCTCATAAAATTCCTAACAAAAAAAATCTAAAAGTCTTTTTCTCAATCGCTCTCTAAATATATATTTGTATTTCTTAAGGAGCTCTAAAAAAGTATTTTCAAAAAAAAATATAAATTCTAACAATATTCATGGGACCTAACAATCATGTAAAAAAATATTAATTAATTTATTTTATGTAAAAATTTGAGGAAATTTGAAATATTTTTAATTCAGATTTTGATTTTAATTTTAGTCGATAATTAAGATTTAAAATGGTTTAAGGTTAATTTTAGTTTATTTATTTTATTTTTGAAATTTATTTAATTATTTTTTAGAACTTCTGAAATTCTGGATCTGTTTTTATTCACGACGCATTGTGGGGTTAATTTTGTGCAGAAAAATGGTTTAAATAATTTAATTTGTTATAAATTTAAAAATCAGAATAAAAATAAATTTTTAGATATAAAATTAATTTAATTTAAAATTTTTGAATTTTTTGGATAAATTTTTGAAATGATGCAAAATATATAAATTTTAAAAAAATATAAAATTTATTATTTAAAAAGATTCAAATTTTCTTAACTCATAATTTTTAAGGTAATTGTTTTCCATTAATTAATTTAATTAATAAATTGAATAATTTAATTAAAAAGTTTAATAATATAATTAATTAATTGAATAATTTAATTGAATAATTAAATAATTTAATTTAATAATTTAAGTAATTAATTTAATAATTTAATTAATAAATTGAATAATTTAATTAATAAATTGAATAATTTAATTAATAAATTGAATAATTTAATTAATAAATTGAATAATTTAATTAATAAATTGAATAATTTATTTAAAAAATCAAATAATTTAATTAATAATATGCAATTTAATTTTATGCGTAAGCTAAAACTCAAAAAAGAAGAAGAAAAAGGTTCACTCATTGTTAACATCTTAAACATTTAAAGTAAACACGTGAAGAAATTCTCTATTTATCGCAAATAATTATAAATAAAATATAAATTCGTCCTTTCTCGTAAGTATCAAACAAATAAAATCTGAAAAGTTATTTGTAAATTTTTTCTTTAAACAAAAGAAAAATAAATAAAAATATTCTTAGTAGAGAGCTTTGAACAAAGCAAAAAAAAACATTTAGCATTATTAAAAATTGTTGAAACGTCAAGGGAAAGGTAAAAAATATTAAATTATAATCTTAGATGGTAGCGAAACACACAAAAAACTAGTTGAGGATAAATCAAAGTTAATGATTGTATAAAAAAGTATTTAAACATATTTTCAAGAAGAAAAGCTTTAAAAATTAACTTTAAAACCCAAAAACACTATAAATATATTTAATGAACTATTATTAACATTTAAAGCTTTTATCGAAAAGTAAACAAAAAAATATTTAACGAGAGTTTTCTTAACTTTTAAGTCGTGAGTAAAAAAAATAATTTTTAAGACTCTTCCTGGTCCAAAACCTAACTTAAAAATATCGCAAATAATTTTGTGGCTAAAATAATTTAGAAAATTTTAAAAAAGTTAATTTTAAAAATTAGAAAATTAAAGTTTTTGTTGTTTTAATGTTTTAGAAAAGAAAAAATTAAAATTTTCTGTTGATTTTATAGAAATGGAATTAAAAAATTATAAAGAGCTTTCTTTGAGGTCTTTTAAAGAGCTTTCTTTGAGGTCTTTTAAAGAGCTTTCTTTGAGGTCTTTTAAAGAGCTTTCTTTGAGGTCTTTTAAAGAGCTTTCTTTGAGGTCTTTTAAAGAGCTTTCTTTGAGGTCTTTTAAAGAGCTTTCTTTGAGGTCTTTTAAAGAGCTTTCTTTAAGGTCTCTTAAAGAGCTTTCTTTGAGGTCTTTTAAAGAGCTTTCTTTGAGGTCTTTTAAAGAGCTTTCTTTAAGGTCTCTTAAAGAGCTTTCTTTAAGGTCTCTTAAAGAGCTTTCTTTAAGGTCTCTTAAAGAGCTTTCTTTAAGGTCTCTTAAAGAGCTTTCTTTAAGGTCTCTTAAAGAGCTTTCTTTAAGGTCTCTTAAAGAGCTTTCTTTAAGGTCTCTTAAAGAGCTTTCTTTAAGGTCTCTTAAAGAGCTTTCTTTAAGGTCTCTTAAAGAGCTTTCTTTAAGGTCTCTTAAAGAGCTTTCTTTAAGGTCTCTTAAAGAGCTTTCTTTAAGGTCTCTTAAAGAGCTTTCATCAAGCTTTTTAATTTTTCATGTCTAAATTTTCTTACAAAATTTTTTTAAACCGTTTAGAATTTTATTAAATCTAAAAATTTCTCAACTTTGTCAAAAAAAATCTTTTTTGTTCTTTCCTAAAATTTTTCTATAAAAAAATCTTTTTCTAATTCGAACGAAACAAAATTTATCGGGTGAAAGGCAATACTTTTAAAAAAAATATTTGAATAGCAAAAATTAATTTTCAAGCTAATTTTTACGTTTGATATGAAAAATTTTCCGTTAAGCGACCAAAAAAATCTTTTAATAAATTTTTGTGTGTGAAATTTAAAATTTAATCTCAAATCCTCTGAAAGTACGCAGCTTCATATCAAATCTTTGGCTTTATCGTTATTACCTTTATCTAGCTAAAACATTCCTACCAAAAAAAATGATGAAAAACATAAACAATAAGTAATAAAATCTATTTTCCGTATTTATCCGAAATAAAGAAAAGTTTTGCGAGCAAGTTTAAAGGAAAGTTGATTGAAAAGCACCCGAGTGATTGTAAGCTCAATAGAAAAGAATATAAATAAAGTTATTTATCATTAATGAATACAAAAAACTTGAAGTAATAAGTTGTGAGATGAAAAAAATAATTCAATAAAGAAAAAAGTAACAAAAATTGTTTGTTATGCAAAAGAAAATTTTTTTGAGGATTTTTGTATTTAATTTTTTTTCGCAGGTTTCAAAATATTTTTTTTTCAAAAATTTAATACTTTTTAGGAAAATGGATTAAAAAGTTTTTAATATTATTAAATAATTAATTTAAATTTAACATTGAGTCAAAATTTGAATTTAGTTAGTAGTAAGAAATTTTTATGAGTCATGTGGAATTTAATGAAAATTGAGAAGGAAAATTTTTCATGAATTTTTTTAAATTTTCTTATTCTTAAATAAAATCTTAAAATCTTTGATTTTAAATTACTCACAAAAAACAAATAAAATTTCTTAATTATTTCTCATCGCATTTAATTAAAAACCCTCGACATCAACATGAACTAACAATAATTATCAACCATGACAAAAAGACTCGAAAGTATTAATTTTTTCTCACTTAATGACTTCAAGTACTTAAGCCTCCACGTCGTCACCTCATGCATGAACAGAAGGCTTTTGAGAGAATCTGAAGAAATTAATTGCTCTTATCAGTTTTTTTTGTTTCAGCAATTAATACTAAGATTAAAATATTTTAAGTCATTTCAAGACTTTTTTCCTGCTAATTTTGATAATTTTTGAGTGGTCTTAAAATGTTTTTTACCACAAAAAATCCCCGAGTGCAATTTTTGATTAGATAAAAAATTCGAATAAAACTCGATTTTTATATTAAATTGAGTCAGTTGTTTAACAAATCGTGAAAGAAAAAAGTAAAAAATGAAAATTTTTCTTCTTCTAATTTTTGTCGCGAGTGCAAGCGGAATTTTTATAAGGTGTCGATTTAATTTTGACAATAACTGGGCTGTAATTGGTCGCGTTTACACTTGTCAAGTGATTTGGATGAATTTTTCTGACAACTCAACGCACATAACTGGCTATAATGGAAAACATTTGAGTGGAAATTCAAGCGCGAATGTTGAAATGATTTGGTTTCCTTCTAATTTGTGTCCTCGATTCAACCTCACGACAATTCCAAAAGGATTTTTAAAGTTTTTCCCAAACTTTATTGCATTTATTTTTCATGCTTGTTCAATTTCTTCATTAAATGGCGATGAACTTGATGAATATCCAAACTTGAAGTCGTATTCACATATCGATTCAAATCTTAGGCGAGTTCCTGGAATTTTTTTCGCTTCAACGCCAAACATGAAAGTTGTTGGTTTTGGCTACAATAAAATCCAGCACGTTGGTGAAGGTTTGCTGGATAATTTGCAGAACTTACAACGAGTTGAATTTCAATTGAACACTTGCATCAAAAAAGTTGCTACAAATCCATCAGAAATTCCAGCATTGATCGAAGCTTTGAGACAAAATTGCACGGACATCGAACCCGAAACAACAACTCAGCTTACAACAACAACAATTTCAACTTCAACAATAACAAATCAACCTCCAAGATGTGAAATCGATGACCTCGACGATTTTGTTTGTGGACTCGATGAAGAAATTGAAAATTTAAAGGAAAATGATGAAAAATTGCAAGCTCAAGTCGAAAATTTAAGCGAGGAAAATTTAAAGTTGAAGGAAAGCAACGAAAATTTACAAAATGAGGTTGAAGACTTGAAAGCCAGTAAAGAAGTTTTGATCAGTCAAGTTGAGTCACTTGAGGCTAAAAATGAAATTTTGGAGTCCAATGTTGAAAACTTAAACGAGCAAAACCAAGAAATGCGTCAAAAATTGGAAAACCAAGCAGAAATTTTGTTGGAACTCGAGCAGATGGTCATTGAATTATATTCAAGACCTTGCGCATGTTAAATATTAAAAATATTTGAATCCAATTACAAATTTAAAAATATTCAATTATTTATCAGGTTCAAATTTTTATTGCAGGTTTTAAAATTTATTTTTTCTTCATAAAAATTCAGAATGTATTAAAAAAATTATCAAAAAATTAATTTTCAATTATAAAAAAATTTATTGTCAGTTTTTATTTAATTTGAATTTTTTATGTTAAAACTAAAATATTTTCAGGAATTTTTCTGAAAACAATATAAATTTTGTTTCATCACTTAAAAATTTATAATTAACAAAAATTCATCATTATTTTTCATTAAGGTCTCTTAAAGAGCTTTCATCAAGCTTTTTAATTTTTCATGTCTAAACTTTCTTACCAAATTTTTTTAAACTGTTTAGAATTTTATTAAATCTAAAAATTTCTCAACTTTGTCAAAAAAAAATCTTTTTTGTTCTTTCCTAAAATTTTTCTATAAAAAAATCTTTTTCTAATTCGAACGAAACAAAATTTATCGGGTGAAAGGCAATACTTTAGAAAAAATATTTGAATAGCAAAAATTAAGTTTCAAGCTAATTTTTACGAAACTTTGAATTGAGGTGTATTGAAAACTCTATTTAAACTTCCTAAAATTGTCATTTATTTTATATTTTAATGCATTTTCGATAACCACGTTATCATCCTCAGAAATCTCGATACACACTGAGAGTCTCTCAGTGATGGTCAAATGTTGATGTGAGCGATTCCAAATAACGGTGATCGAATTGGCGCCTCCCCCTCATTCATGCTACTTTCGTAATAAAAAAGAGATGGGAGGAACATGAGGCAGCACTGAAACTAAATCAACCAACAAAATCAGCAGTCGCAAAACATTGCATTGAAAACGGACACTCAATAGGGCAAAAAAAGTTGGTGAGAGAAGTTACTAATGTCCTTGAACTGAACTCGTGGGAAAGTTATTTTATCAGCAACAGCGAAAGTAGCATGAATGAGGGGGAGGCGCCAATTCGATCACCGTTATTTGGAATCGCTCACATCAACATTTGACCATCACTGAGAGACTCTCAGTGTGTATCGAGATTTCTGAGGATGATAACGTGGTTATCGAAAATGCATTAAAATCAGGGGTTTAAGTCGTTCGACCGATAACCGATGGTCGGCTAAACATCTTAGCCGATGACCTTTTTGCAGCTTTCGGCTAAAACCGGTTTTAGCCGACCGAAGTTTTTTTCGATCGGCTAAAATCGGTCAGAGCCGACCGAAGTTATTTTCGATCGGCTAAAATCGGTCAGAGCCGACCGAAGTTTTTTTCGATCGGCTAAAGCCGGTCAGAGCCAACTGATTTTTTTTCGGTCGGCTACAATCGGTCAGCTAAACCGGTCAGAGCCGACCGATTAGCCGAATTTAGCCGTTCAATTAAAACACTCCAGAAAACTTTCTAACTTTGTATTTCACCTAAAATTAAAGGTCTGGAAGCGAGATCCAATGAAACCAACATCCAGTGCTAGAAGTGAAATTGAATTTCACGTTTAGGCCTGTAATTTAGTTCCAATTGACTCTTGATATCAATAGACATTTAATTTCAGGTGAAATTTGAAGTCAGAATCTTGTCTAGAGTGTTTTAATTAAACGGTTAAATTCGGCTAATCGGTCGGCTCTGACCGGTTTAGCTGACCGATTGTAGCCGATCGAAAAAAAATCAGTTGGCTCTGACCGATTTTAGCCGATCGAAAATAACTTCGGTCGGCTCTGACCGATTTTAGCCGATCGAAAATAACTTCGGTCGGCTCTGACCGATTTTAGCCGATCGAAAAAAACTTCGGTCGGCTAAAACCGGCTTTAGCCGAAAGCTGCAAAAAGGTCATCGGCTAATAACGGTCGGTCGACTTAAACCCCTGATTAAAATATTAAATAAATGACGATTTTAGGAAGTTTAAATAGAGTTTTTCAATACACCTCACTTCAAAGTTAATTATCGCTTCCTAATTGCTCCAAAAAAGTTAATTTAAAGCTAATTTTTACGTTTGATATGAAAAATTTTCGGTTAAGCGACCAAAAAAATCTTTTAATAAATTTTTGTGTGTGAAATTTAAAAGTTTAATCTCAAATCCTCTGAAAGTACGCAGCTTCATATCAAATCTTTGGCTTTATCGTTATTACCTTTATCTAGCTAAAACATTCCTACCAAAAAAAATGATAAAAAACATAAACAATAAGTAATAAAATCTATTTTCCGTATTTATCCGAAATAAAGAAAAGTTTTGCGAGCAAGTTTAAAGGAAAGTTGATTGAAAAGCACCCGAGTGATTGTAAGCTCAATAGAAAAGAATATAAATAAAGTTATTTATCATTAATGAATACAAAAAACTTGAAGTAATAAGTTGTGAGATGAAAAAAATAATTCAATAAAGAAAAAAGTAACAAAAAATTGTTTGTTATGCAAAAGAAGAAAGTTTGCGAATTTTTGTATTTAATTTTTGTTCGCAGGTTTCGAAATATTTTTTTTTCTTCAAAAATTTAACAATTTTCAGGAAAAAGGATTAAAAAAAGTTTTAAAAATTAATTAAATAATTAATTTAAATTTAAAATTGAGTCAAAATTTGAATTTAGTTAGTAGTTAAAAATTTAACCATGACAAAAAGAATCGAAAGTATTAATTTTTTCTCACTTAATGACTTCAAGTACTTAAGCCTCCACGTCGTCACCTCATGCACGCTATTAAAGCGAACAGAAGGCTTTCGATAGAAGCTGAAAAAATTAATTGCTCTTATCAGTTTTTTTTTGTTTCAAGAACCTTTTACTGAGTTCGAGTGGCGGTTTATTAGATAGCAATTATAAATGTCCATTTACGTGCAGTATGAGATAAATTGAAGTGAAAAAAGTTGAATTAAAAGTTGTAATAATTTAATTTTTTTTAAATGTAAGAATTTTTGAAACTTTCTCATTAATTTAATTTATAAAACAAATTTGCAATCTCAAAATCCTCAAATGAAATTGTTGATAAGATTAAAAATTATTTTTCTCACAAATTTAATAATTTTTGAGTGGGTTTAAAAAATTGTTTTTCTCGAGTACAATTTTTGATTAGATAAAAATTCGAATAAATGCTCGATAGAAAAAGTAAATCGAGTCAGTTTCAATCAAACCGTGAAGAAAATGAAAATTTTTCTCTTTTTAATTTTTGTCGCGAGTGCGAGCGGAATTTTTATAACTTGTCGATTTGATTTTGGCAACTGGGGTGTAATTGGTCGCGTTTACACTTGCGATGTGACTTCGATGAATTTCTCTGACAACTCAACGCACATAACTGGCTATAATGGAACACATTTGAGTGGAAATTCAAGCGCGAATGTTGGAATGATTTTGTTTTATCCTAATTGTCCTCAATTCAACCTCACGACAATTCCAAAAGGATTTTTAAACTTTTTCCCGAACTTTATTGCATTTGATTTTCGAACTTGTTCAATTTCTTCATTAAATGGCGATGAACTTGATGAATATCCAAACTTGCAGTATTATTTACATCGTTCTACAAATCTTACGCGAGTTCCTGGAAATTTTTTCGCCTCAACGCCAAACATGAAATATGTTGGTTTTTACTCAAATAAAATCCAGCACGTTGGTGAAGGTTTGCTGGATAATTTGCAGAACTTACAATATGCTGATTTTCACTACAACATTTGCATCAACAAAGTTGCTTCAAATTCATCACAAATTCCAGCATTGATCGAAGCTTTGAGACAAAATTGCACGGACATCGAACCCGAAACAACAACTGAGCTCACAACAACAACAATTTCAACTTCAACAACAACAAATCAACCTCCAAGATGTGAAATCGATGACCTCGACGATTTTGTTTGTGGACTCGATGAAGAAATTGAAAATTTAAAGGAAAAAGATGAAAAATTGCAAGCTCAAGTTGAAAATTTAAGCGAGGAAAATTTAAAGTTGAATGAAGAAGTTTTGGAGTTGAAGGAAAGCAACGAAAATTTACAAAATGAAGTTGAAAGTTTGAATTCAAAAAATGAAGCATTGGAATCAAATGTTGAGACTTTGAATTTGAGTGTCGACGACTTGAACTTAAAAAATGAAGCTTTGGAGGAAAATGTTGATGGTTTGCAAAATGAAGTTGAAGACTTGAAAGCCAGTAAAGAAGTTTTGATCAGTCAAGTTGAGTCACTCGAGGCTAAAAATGAAATTTTGGAGTCCAATGTTGAAAACTTAAATGAGCAAAACCAAGAAATGCGTCAAAAATTGGAAAACCAAGCAGAAATTTTGCTGCAACTCGAGCAGATGGTCATCGAATTATATTCAAGACCTTGCGCATGTTAAAATTAAAAAATTTTGAATCCAATTACAAATTTAAAAATATTCAATTATTTTTCAGGTTCAAATTTTTATTGCAAGTTTTAAAATTTATTTTTTCTTCATAAAAATTCAGAATGTATTAAAAAATTAATTTAAATTCAGTCAAAATTTTAATTCACAAAATTTTTCAAGCTTTTTTACAATTAAAAAAAATTTATTGTCAGTTTTTATTTAATTTGAATTTTTTATGTTAAAACTAAAATATTTTCAGGAATTTTTCTGAAAACAATATAAATTTTGTTTCATCACTTAAAAATTTATAATTAACAAAAATACAATCAAATCAATAAAATTAAAATCAGATAAACTTTTTTCAATCCCAAACTAAATTTTTATTACTTTCCATCGCACAAATAATTTTTTGTTAAAGCGGAAACAAAAATGAGAGAAAAACTTGCACCAGACAGTCGACGAAAACGAGTCGTAGTGACGCCACAAATGCACCAGCAATGAGATAGAAAAAAACTTTTTCTCATTCCACCGAAAAAAAACTTAAAAAACCATCACAAAATTCTCTCGATGTTTTTCTCTAACTGCAACAACAGCAAATAAATTTCCATGTTGTGAATGCGGTTCAACATAAATTTGCGTGGCGCTAAATCTGAATGACTGTGTGCAGGATTAGCCGTTTTAGTTTTCGAAAGGTTTTAGGAGAATTTTTGGCTTTCAAATGACTGTAGACAGGATAATGTTCAGATGGGATTAATTCAATGGGTCTGAAAAGTATGATAAAGAGGAGTTTTATGGTAAAATTGAGAAGGCAAAAAGGTAACAGACGAGGGTTGGTAATTTTTGATAGAAAAATTAGGAAAAGTATTGAAAAAAAATTCTTAAAAAAATTTAAAATTATTTTGTAAAATTTTAAAATTGAATTTTAAATTTTTTTATTTTTTTTTAAAAAAATTTAATGAATTAAAAATATAAAATTTTTAATATTTTTTTAAATGAATTAAAAATTTCAAAATTTTTTTAATAAATTAAAAATTTCAAAATTTTTAATTTTTTTAAAAGCTTCAAAATTTTTAATTTTTTAAAAACTTCAAATTTTTATTTTTTTAAAAACTTAAAAATATTTTTAAAAACTTAATGTTAAAACTTAAAAATATTTTTAAGAATTTAATTTTAAATCTCAAAATTAATTCTAAAAATTTCCCTCGAAAAATTCCAAAAATTTTCCACAAATATTTTCAAATCCTTTTCCTCAATAATTTAAATTTTTAATCCAAACAAAACCATTCTGCATCATAGCCACGTCCACCTTCATCCATTCATTCATTAATTTTCATCTTTCCCCTTAAATTGATCGTAAAATTTTCAGATGCACTTGATCTCATTAAGAATTCCGCTTCTAACGTTTCAGATGTGCATTTTTCATCCTTTTTGTTATCTGCTTTTATGTGATTCTCATGCTGGCGACAATAAAGTGCGCCTCACACCACGTTTTTGGGGGTTCGGAATGAGTGTGAGAGAAAATTTTTGTTTGAATTACAAGAAAAGAGAATTTGAGAGAAAAATGAGAGCGAGAGAGAAATTTGAAATAAACTGTGAGGGAAGAAGGTGATTAAAGCGCATTTTGACTTAGATTATATTACATTGAAATAATTTAAAAATTTTAAAACTTTTTTAAACTTCAACCAACTTTTATTCATTTTAAATTTTATGAACATTCTTCAAGTGCTTTAACATGTCTCGCTTTGATTTAAATTCACTCTCACAAAGTTCACAATTTGTTGATTTTGAGTGACTCTTCATTTGATGAATTTTAAGTGACTTTTCACCCAAAAACGCTTGAGTGCATTTCGAGCAAGGAATGTAACTGTCTTCTCTATCCTTCTTTCGTTCCTCAACAACATTTTCAGACTCTTTGAAGTTTCCATGGATTTTTTCTAAATGATCATCGAGTTCACATTTCTTCATCGTTTTGAAATTACACAAAGAACATTTAAATGGATTTTTGCCATGAATTTTGCGCAAATGGCTTTCCAGAATATCTTTTCGACTGAAATTTTTGTTGCAAACTTGACAGAGAAAAGCGTTTGGATTTTCATGCAAAAAAATATGTTGACGAAGCTTGAAGAGTTTCCCAAACCTTAAAAAACGATAAATTAATTAAAAATTTATTTAAATTGTAATTTCTCACTTCTTATCGCAAATTCCGCACACAAATCGATCATCGTGAATTAACATGTGACTCGTCAGCTCTTTTTTCGTCTCAAAACTTGCCGCACATGTATTGCAATCGTAAACTTTGAGGGTTTCATGAACCTGCTTTGTGTGGTAATAAAGTGCGCTGTGTTTCAACATTTTACCGCAAATTTTGCATGGAAGTTTTTTGGCGTGCGTCAGTAAATGCTGTTTGAAGGTGTTGTTGAGACTGAAGCCTGTAAAAAATGTATTAAAACGGAACTTGAGCTTAATCATCCGTCAGAAATTCTGAAGAAAATTCCGAAGAAATTCTGGGATTTCCGAGGAGAAAAAATCTGCTGAATTTCAGCAGAAAATTTTCCAAAAAAATTCCGGAGAAATTCCAAAGAAAAAATATCCGAAAATTTTCTGTGGTAATTCCGCAGATATTTTTATCGTCGGAAATTCCGTGGATTTTTTCTCCTAGGTAATTCCCCGGAATTTCTGCAGATTTTACCCCGGAATATCCACAAAATTTCTGACCGATGGTTAGGGAGGGAAGGGTAAGCGACACTCTATTAAAAATTTACGAAACTAAATAATTTTAAATCTCACCTTTTCCACAAATTCCACAAGTCAGAGGTTTAACCTGCATGTGCTGCTTCATGTGACAAACGAGTGACTTTCGATACTTGAATCCTTTCCAGCAGTGATCACAGCTGAAGAGCTCATTTTCACTCCAACTTCCATGCACATAATTTTCATGTTGCGTTAAATTGTCCCGCCTCAAAAACTCCTTTCTGCACGTCAAGCATTGAAAACTGCAACTGTGCGTGTCGAAATTGTTTTTTATTTTGAAAATTTTCTTGCATTTCACGCATGAAAATCCCTTTTGGTGAGCGTTCTTGTGATGAATTAATTTTAGTTTTTTATCAAATACTTGTGGACATTTATCGCATGGAAATTTATTGGCGTGCGTCAGTAAATGCTGTTTGAAGGTGTTGTTGACACTGAAGCCTGTAAAAAGTGTATTAAAACGGGACTTGAGCTTAATCATCCATCGGATATTCCGAGGAATTTCAGAGTAGAAAAAAATTTGCGGGATTTCAGCAGAAAATATTCCATAGAAATTCCGAAGAAAATTTTCCAAAGAAATTCCGGGGAAATTCCGAAGAAAAAAATATCAGCGATTTTTCGTCAGAAAATTTTCTGTGAAAATTCTGCAGATTTTTTTCTCCTCGGAATTTCTTTGGAAAATTTTCTGCTCAAATCTTGCAGATTTTTCTCCCCGGAATTTCCGACGTATAAGTGTTAATTAAAACTTTATGAAACTAAATAATTTTACATCTCACCTTTTCCACAAATTCCACAAGTCAGAGGTTTAACCTGCATGTGCTGCTTCATGTGACCAACGAGTGACTTTCGATACTTGAATCCTTTCCAGCAGTGATCGCAGCTGAATAGCTCATTTTCACTCCAACTTCCATGCACATAATTTTCATGTTGCGTTAAATTGTCCCGCCTCAAAAACTCCTTTCCACACGTTAAGCATTGAAAACTGCAACTGTGCGTGTCGAAATTGTTTTTTATTTTGAAAATTTTCTTGCATTTCACGCATGAAAATCCCTTTTGGTGAGCCTTCTTGTGACGAATTAATTTTAGTTCCTTATCAAATACTTGTGGACATTTATCGCATGCGAAAGCTTTGATGTCGAAGGTGATCTCGAAATATTCCTCGGGCTCATTTTTGATTTTGTTTTCTTCGTCAAAGTTTGCGTCCTCAATTTGTTCTTCTTTAATTTGAATTTCATCGGTGATGATAAGTGGTTGAAGTTCGAGTGGTTCAGATTTGATTTTGACGTTCATTGTTGAGGCCATTGTTGAAACTAAAAGGAAAATTAATGACGATTTTATTGAGACGATTTAAAACATCCAGGGAGTGTTTTAATCAGGTGAAAAGTGAAGATTAAGAATGGATAAAAGTTTTGAATGTTTTTAAAAGATTGAGGGAAGTTTTTTTGAATTTAATTTTCATCACCCGGCATTTAAATTTTTCATAGATTTTATTTCTTATCTTAACATCCAGTAGAATTTTAATCCATTCTCATTCAACTTCTTTCACCTCTAAAAATTTCATACAAAACTTTTCAAATAAATTCAAACTCACCAAATCGTTGAAAGAATTAAAATATTTAATTAAATATTTCGAGAAATAATTTTTCAGTTTGTAAACAAAAAACAGCTGTTTCTAAATAAATCGAAATTGTCATTGCAGCAAGGGCGAAAAATTTATGACGCGAACAAATTGAGTGAAATATTTTTTTATGAATGAAATTTTTAGTCATCAGGTAGTTAAAAAAATGACTAAAATTAATTAAATTAAATTTTTATTTTAATAAAATTTAACATTTTTTTGAATTTAAAAATAAAAATAAAAATTTTAATTTAAAACAAATGTTAAATTTCTTAAATTTAATTAAAAATTTCAATTCATTTTTATTCCACAAATTTTTATCTCTCTTGAAATTTTCATACATCTCTTTTTAAAATTTTTCTCGCTGCATGAATAAGCGGTGTGAGAGTTTTAAGTTCGGCACAGTCGCGTAAAAATGGATGATCGAGAAGTTCGCGGGCTGATGAACGCTTGTCGACCTCAACCTCTAGGCAACAATTAAGAAAATCCTTCAACGGCTCAGAAAGTTCATTCCATGACTTAATTTCCGGTCGACCATTGGCGGCGATTAGATAGAGAGCTCTAAGTGGCGCTTCATTGAGGTATGGCGGTTCACCTTCAATCATCTCAATTGCCATAATGCCCAAAGACCAAATGTCGACTTTTTTGCCGTATTTCTTTCGAGTTACAACTTCTGGCGCCCTGAATGCAGAGATGGGCAATTACATTTTAATCGAGTAAAAATTACATTATAAAAAATTACATTTTTATACAAAATTCATGTAATTTCCCAAAATTATATTCCATACATTTTTTTGTAATTGAATGAAAATTAATTAATTTTTTTATATTTTTGATGAAATGTCACTCACATCCAGTAAGGAGTTCCAACCATTGTTTCTCTCTTCTCATGCTCCTGAATATTTGCACAAAATCCAAAATCTGTAACTTTAACGGTGTCATCAAGTCCGAGAAGAACGTTATCAGATTTTATATCGCGATGAACGATTCCTTTCGTATGAAGGAAATTTATTGCAGCAAGCACCTGAAAATAAATAATGAAGATTTAATTAAAATTTCACAGACTGAAAAATAATTTTAAAAACCTCTCGACACACAGCAGAAATTTGATTCTCACTCATTTTTGTTTCAGTAACGACATCGGTTAATGGACCACTAAAAATAAATATTATTTAAATTAATCGATCAGTGACAGAGATGGGAAATTACATTTTAATCGAGTAAAAATTACATTACAAAAAATTACATGAGTTAATTACATTTCCCTTGGTTTTTTACTTGCTGATAAATTATTAATTAATTTTTTTTAGTACATTGGTGATGATGGAAATTTTAATCAGAGATTGGCAATTAGAATGTAACTGAATGAAAATTACAGTACAAAAAATTAAATTAAATTCCATGTAATTATTTTGTAATTCCCCATCTCTGATCAGTGAATAACTCACCCATTCATGTACTCGAGAACGACCCACAAGTGATCGAGTTCCTCTAAAAAATAAGCATCTAGAAAATTAACCAAATTTTGATGATTGAAATCCTTCAAAACTCGAATCTCATTTAAAATGAGCTCTTTGGACGACTGATTTTTCAAGTCGATCGTCTTTATGGCTACTTTCATATTTGACTCTAAATCTAATGCGATGAACACAACACCCGATGCACCCTTTCCAATTTCTTTCGTCTTTTGATATTTTTTCAGTGGATCAGACAAGTTGCAAATGATCCTAAACTCCGCATAAATTTGTTCGTCGGTCTGTTTTACACGATCGGCTTTCTTTGGACGAATTGGAACTGCATCGTGGTTGATTGTGTTTTCAATATTATTTAAATCTTCGAGTGGTTGATGATTTTTCGACTTTGGCTTAAGAGTGTCGGATTGAGGATCATTTTCCGGCGGAACAACTTCAGATTCTTGGTTAATTTCCTTTTCAATAAATTTCGGCGTGTAAAACGGCTCTGGACTTGAATTATTTTTGATTGAGTAATTGTAGAATTGAATTGCTTGATAAACTACAAGTGTGATTAATAATTAATCATCAAGCTATAAAATTAGGTTTTTTGGAACTTGCCTGCATCGGGATTTTCCAATTGCTCACGCTCGGTTATCAGTGTTTTTAGCATTTTCTTTCGTTGTTTGGGCAAAATCATGAGGTTACCCGTCTCAAAGTTTTTCGTCACCGAAATAATCCTCACAACTTTAATAGGTGAACTTATTTCACTTATCTCACTATTTTTATTCTCACTGCTACCAGAAATTATGCGAACGATTTTATTAAACATTTTATGATGAATTTCACTACGATAATGAACAATTTTATGCTCGAGAGTGAAATTAAAAATTAAAATTACATTAATTACAATTAAAAATTTGTTTTATACTGTGAACAGCTACAAACGCAGGAAGATGACTAATAATTTCTCAGTTTATTTTATGAAATGATATGAGCGCAATTTTTTGAATTTTCATGCGAGTCAATTGTTTTTTTATTTGGAATGTGAATAAAATATTTTAAAATCGTTCAAACTCATTTAAATTTTTAATAAAATAAAAATGCAAAAATTTTATTAATTTATTTTTTCTAAAACTTGTGTAATTTTTTAGAGCTTTCGGAAATCCCGGGATTAAAAACTGTCCGGTATATTCCGGGATTTTAAATTTCGGGATCCCGAGATTAAGAACTGTCTGATTTCCCGGCAAATCCCGATTCAAAAACCAGTGGTAATTTTTCGTGTTCCATTAAGGTTTAAGTATTCATAAAATTTAATTTCTTTAAAGGTTCTTACGAAATTCCCTGATCTGAAGTTGCTTACCCCTCATGGGTAAACATTAAAATTTAAAAAAATTAATTATTTCATAGTGTTTTAGTGAGTTGTTAGTGTTAAATTTATTTTCTTCGGGTAGTTATGAGTTCCGTTCATCGACTTAACATCGAGTTCATCTAATTAAGTCAGGTATGTAAGCAAGAATGAGTGAAAACAATTATTGAATTTTTTTTCTATTATTTTTAATTCTAATGACTTTAAATATCTAAAATTGCACTCATTCTTGCTTTAAAGGGTATAATTAAGCACTTCTTATCATTCTTTTCACTTTGAAATTGTAATGATCGGGAATTAAAAATTTTATTTGTTTTGATCCTACTGGATCTCTACTGGATCTTTTTAACCTAAAAAAGTTTAGTTTTCAAGTTGGTATTGCATCTTTTTTTTTCTTCTTATTTTTCTTTCTCATTATCAAAACACCCGTTTAGCAGATAGTAGACAGAAATTTATTAATTAACTTAACAAGGGGGAAAAACCGAGTTCAAATGGTTTTTCAAGAAAAAAATTTTTTTTGTATGTTTTGAATAGGGGAAATTCAGATACAGTCAGAGAATAGATAGGCAAACTTAATTAAATAAACCAGGGGGAAATAAGCGCATTTGGATGGTTTTTATATAAATTGCATTTTTGAGTTGATTTGAATAAGGGAAACATGATTTTAGTCGGAGAGTTGATACAGAAAACTTAATTAATTTCACCAGGAAAAAACATTGGGTTTTCCATAAATGTTATTTTTATATTTTATCTTATAATTTTTAATCAAGTTAATGACATTTTGATTTCGTATTCGTTGGTATCCAACAAAACCAACTGTTAATCTTAGTGACCAGTTGAGGAAGAAAGTAGCGAGTACTAACGGACGAAATATCTACGACCTGTACATCCCATGCTAATCGACTAGATTAGATGGAGGAAGGTTGAAGATACCAAGACTTTTATAAAATTGGTTTGACTTTTTGTTTTGTGTTGGTATGTTTTGTATTGTGGGTGGGCCAGTTCCTAACAGCTTGTCAGGGCTGAGGAAGGTTGTAGTGGCGGTAACTTTTATACAATGCCGTCGAAACCACCTTTGAATTATTTATTTATTTTTCCAACTGCAATCGTAAGATTCAGTTGAGGCTGTGCTTAGTTGGAAACACTCAATGAGCGACTACAAGACTGTGTACAGCTGCTATTATTTCCGTTATGGGTAACAACGTCCGGATCGTATGTTCTCATTGCCGGACGTCCATAACGTTTTATTTATAACTACGAAGAGGGGTTGTTCGATCGTCATTCACGTCTTTCTCAAGATATGATTTGCAGCTCCCGAGGTGGGCGATTCCCGCGGGGACGCCTGCTGTTGAGGGGGAAAAAAGGGGTATTTATACTCTATTCTTAAGAGAAATCTTAAGAGTTCTGCATGATTACGTTTTTATCCTTAGCCTAAGCTTTCGAGCTATGGAAAAGGAAATTAAAACGGGCGCGTCCTCCTGGTAACTCCAGCGTGCTACCTCTTTGTTTCGATGCTTCTTGATTGATCGTGACCTCGTTGACTCGCCACCAAATAGGGGACAAATTCGTATGCAAGCATCGAAGAGATTTGTGCCGTAAGAATTTTTTAATTAATTAATTTTATTTTTAATTAATTTTCTTCTTAATTAATTTTATTTTTATTTAAATTTCTTCTTAATTAATTGTCCTCTGAATTAATTTAATTTTTAATTAATTTTCTTCTTAATTAATTGTCCTCTTAATTAATTTTATTTTTAATTTTTAAATCAGAATTTATTTAAATTTTTCTTCTTAATTGTTAATTAATTTTCTGCTTCTTCTTTTTAAAAATTTTTTTAAATTCATCAGCGAATCTCAAATGTTTAGGAAAAAGGTTCGACCTCAATTTTGAGAATTTGTGGAACATCCAAAGACGAAACGAAATGAGGAGGAATTTTATGGAAATTCTGTTGATTATCCGACTGAGGTAGAAAATGATGAAAATTACTAAAAAAAATTAATTGAAAGATGCTGAAAAAACTGAAAATAAATTCTGAGAATTATTTAGAAACTTAACCAAGCTTTAAAAATTAATGTAGCAAATTGCAAAAACTTTTATTAATTATTTTTCATTATTTTCCATTAAGTTTTCTCAGTTCTTCATACTTTCTCGAAGCCTCGTCGAGTTTCAGTTTCGCATCCAAAAGCTTCGTCAATTGTTTGATGTCCATGTTCGGGTCAAACTCCATGCCAAGTTTTCTCATCGCTTTTCCACTCAGCTGATTCAAACCAAAATTCTTGCTGACGTTCAAAATCTCGAGGGCATTTTTCTCGTCGACGACTTTGAGAAGTTTATCAGCGACGTACTCCAAAAGTGAGAGTAAGCGAAGTTTGCCGGCTGCCTTGAAAATGTCCACAAAGTTTGAGTCATTTGGAGGTTTTTGGTCGGTGTAGAGGTAACTCAAAATTATCTCAAAAACATCAACCGGAATGTCCACGAGATCGAGTCGGTCAGCATCTGGATTATTCGCTAAAACTTCAGCGATTGTTGGACTTCGAAAAGTGAGCAAAAGTTTGTGGACTTTAAACTCTTTTGAGCCAACAGAAATCGTGAAATCTTTTGTCGCATCGTCGCCGATAAATTTCGTCAAATCTTTCATCATTTCCTGATTTTTGAGCGCATTTACCATCTTTTTTCGTTCCTCATAGCAAGGCGATAGCCAATTTTGGATGATTTTCTGCTTAAAGCTTGGAATTTCCGACTTTTGCACTACACTGTTGGTAAGAATGATTTTCTCAAGTCTTGGAAGCGAATCAAAAATCTCCGGGTCGAAGAATTTAATTCCGTTGTTGGCAATTGAAATTAAGACGAGCCCTTTGTTGTGTTGAAACAAATTTCCAGGCAGATAATCGATCGAATTGTTTACAACGAACAACTCGTTGAGGAATTTGAAGCCTTTAACAAAAATTTAAATTACTTTTTCGAAATATTATGAATTTTATCTTTTCCTTACCTTTTAAATCCTCCATCGCGAGACTCTTCAAACCGCAGTTTGAGATGCTCAAAGCGGTCAAGTTTGGAAAGTTTCTGGCGAACACTTCTGGAATTTTGTTGAAACGGTAGTTTGCTAGTATGAGTCCGGTGACGTCATAATTTGTTTTGCCCTTCAAGTGTCCGTCAAACTTTAAAGAACGCCCATCAAAGTTGAGATTTGTCGAATCGATATAGAAAGTGTATCTGTGCACGCCTCTGGTGGTCCAAGTGAAATTTTTAAAAGTGAAATTCAAACTATTTGCCATGATGAAGATTTTTTGATGTTGTTGAAACTTTGTTTAATTTTAAAAATGAAATTTTATGAAGAGTTAAAACTGAATGATGAAATAGACGATTCGCGTCTTTTTTGGTGAAAAAAATTTTCGCATCTTTTTTGGTGGTGAGAAAAATATTTGAATGCAAAAAATACGTTACGAAATATGAAAGAAAATTTATCGAAATTTTGAAATGAGTCAAAAAATAAATAATGTAAAATGAACACATATAGGTACAAAACGATTAAAATAGGAAGACCAAATTGCCTGCTTTGGAAAATATGTTTATTTGAATTTTTTTTGTAACTGACTGATTTTTATTTGCGAAAATCAAACTCAAATTAGCCTTTTTTAGCTACCATAAAGAATTTCTGGCGATCCCACGGAAAAATTTTCGTGTTTTTTTTTTGTGTAATCCCGATCCCGTCCGAAACCAGTGGTAATTTTACATTTATTTCAAGACCAGAGATGGGCAATTACAAAAAATTACATTTATTTAAAGATAAATATATGACAAAGAGGTAGCGACACAAGACTAAACCAGGATGGACGCAAACCACTGGTAGTTTTACATTTATTTCAAAATTAATTTAATTATTTTTTACAAAAATTGCGCGAGTTTAAGATCGACCGGTATAATTAATTTACTTCCTTCTTTGTGTTTTTTAATCATCACAAAAACGTTTGATTCACGTTCGAAATTAAAAATTTGTCTGATTCGAACGGTGACTTTGTCAATTATTTCTTGTGAGTTGTGAATTAAAAAAACATTTTGTAGAAAATTATTTCCAGATTCATCAACTTCTTTAATAATTTTTTGGATTTCTTCATCTTCGAAATATTTTTCGAGTTGCTCAATAATTATTTCGAATTTTTCAACAAAACTTGAAGAGTTTTCGAGGATTGCGATCAAAATATTTTGATTCGATGAATTTTTGAAATTTAAAATTTCTCGCATTTCAATTTCGTTCATTTTTTTGCTTGCGATTTTGAAGAAATTTTCAAACTTTTCTGCTTCCATTTCGGAAATTTTTTTGAGCAATTTTCCTCCACTTTGATCGCATTTTGTTATAAATTCTTTAAAATTCTCGCAATATTTTTCAGCAAAAATCCAAAGCGCTGGATATTTGGAATTATTAAAGAAAATTGAATTGACACTTTTGCAAAAAGCATTTTCGCCATGAATGTCGGTGAGATAAAAAATTTCAGATAATTTTTCCGGAATTTTGTGCTCAAGAATTTCCCAAATTTTATGAAAAATTTCATTGTTGACATTTTTTGTGATGAAATTTAAAATATTTTCAGATTTATCTTGAAGAAAAATTTCTTCAAATTCTTCAGCAGTTAAAAGTTTCGAAATTGCATCAAAAACTTTAAGAAAATTTCCAGTTAAATATTTTGGCTCTTCCGAAAGTTTCATTTTGTTAACTTTCTCAAGGAATCTGAAAATCATTGAATTTTTTAATATTCCAGGAAAATTTTTCATGGATTCGAGGTTAATTAAATTTTCATTAGAAAAAACAGAAAATCTTTGTTCATTTTTTTCATCTTTCGCGAAGATAAACAAATTTTTTTCGTCAATTCTAAAATTTTCGTTTATAAATTTCCAGTTGTTTGAAAACTTTTCCAGGATCGAGACATTTTCAAATTTTTGATTAAACGACAAATAATGCAAAATTAATCCTGGATCTAATAAAACAATTCCGTATTCAAGAAAGTTCCAGGAACAATCAAATCCATTGGTTGAGAGGAAAGTTTGATACAAAACTTTAGTTGGCGAATTGAAAATTCTCCTTCCATAAATTTCCCTCGATCCTTTGACATAAATCAAAAACTTAGGATCAATTTCATCATTTAAATTTTGTTTAATTTCTTCGAAATTTTTTCGATCATCAAACTCGACAAAATCATCACCATTAATTCTGTAAAATGTGTTGTGATGCTTATCAGAATAATTAATTACAATCCTCAACTCGTAATTCTCATCATTAAGTTTAATTTTCTGCGGAATATGACTAATTTTAACTTTTGAGTTGTCTGGTAATGAACAATCGATAAAAACTAAATTTTTGAATTCAACTTTGACTTTTGAGTTAATTTTAGTTTTACAGAGTTGGCAACAAAAATTATTTTCCAAAAATTCCTCAATTTTTTCATCCAATTTAAAAACAAGTTCATGACTTTGAATTTTTAGACTAATTGTTTCGTCGATTAATTTATTGGAAAATCCATGACACTTTTTACAATTTGAAGGGTTTCGAGTCCAGGTTGAATAATTTCCTGGATTTTGGGGATTAAAAAGTTTAAAAATTGCGTAGCTGACATTGCCAAACATGTCGAATTCATCTTTGACACATTTGTACTGCCGTTCAAACTTTTCTGGAAAGTTTTGAGCCAAGAATTCAGCCCACTTTCTATGGCGATCATCGAAGCTGTCGTTGGATGAAATTTCAGAATTTATTTCTTTCACAAAATTTAAAAAATAATTTTCAGAATTTTCGAAAATTTCTTTGGTATTTTCTTCGTATTTATACAAAGCGGAAAATGCATTAAAAATTGCATTAAATCGATCCAGGGATTTCAAGGAAACATTTTTAGATTTTCCTTCATCACTTAAATTAATTTTAAAAGCGTTCACGAACGGAATTTTCTGCGTCTCAAGAATAATTGGTTCGAGTTGATTTTGAGCGTCAAAATTTAAATTTTGTCCACTGGAATTTTCGTTTAAATTGAGTTCAACTAAATTTTTATGAACTTCAACTTCAACTTTCTTTGGTTTCGTATAATTTTCCCTTAAACCTTTAACGTAAATCAAAATTTTTGGATAAAAACTGATTTTAAAATTTTCTTTGATTTCCTGGAAGTTTTTTGAGTCATCGAGTTCATTAAATTTGTCACCTTCGATTCTGTAGAACGTCCTAAAATGACTGTCTTCCTCATCAATGACAACTCTAAGTTCATAATCGGAATTGTTGATTTTAATATTTTTCAATAGTTGAGAAATTTCAGCTTTTGCTCCGTTTCTAATGTCGCAGTTTATTATCAACAAATCTTTAACTTCGAGATTACTTTTTAGAGAAATTCCACAAATTTTACAATCAACTGATAAATTTTCATTAATTTTTTTCTCAAGATCGTAAAGATTTTTTTCGCTTCTCAAGGTAAGTTTTAAAATCACTTCAGACATCTGAACTGAAAATCCAGAACAAGAAGAATTTTCGCATTTGACAGATTTCAATTTATAAGAGTAAAAATTGTTCGGTGTGTAAGCTTTAAAGAATTTATTAATGACATTAACGACGTCATCTTTCATGTCATTTTCTTTAGCTGATTTAAATTTATCATCAAATTTATTAATTAGAAATTGAATCCAATCGCGATGTAAAGTTGTTGATCGACTTCTCATTGGTGTCAAAAATTCATTGTCGCTTTTTTGATCCCACTTTAATTTTCTAAATCTCAAGCTAAAGTCAACAATCAAATCTAAAAATTGATTAAAATTTCTGGATTTTTCAAAAAGAGATTCTAAACTTTTCTCACTTTTATAAAGTTCAGAAAAAGCGTTAAAAATTGAGTTGAACGAAGACATTGACTTGAACTTGATGTTTTTTGGTCTTCCGTAAAGTTTTAAAGTTGTCGAGAAAGAATTTCTGAATGGATTCATGAGACACTCGTGGCCGTTTCTTAATTTAATTGAAAATATGTCAGGTTCGTCTAGATTCGACGCAAAATATTCTTCTCTACTTTTTGGATTTTCTTCTCTAGTTTTTGGATTTTTTTCTTCAAATTCCTTTTGAACTTTTGAGAATTTTTTAAGATCGAATCTATCGTCAATTATGAGATGATTTTTACCCGATTTGTAGCATTTGTGTTTTTCATAATGTTTTAATTCTTCGTAAATTTCATTTGTTTCTGGGTCACTAGAGTATTCCAGTGATTCAACACTAAAAGCACTTTTATCTTCAATTTTAGTTTCGGTGAAATTTAAGTTTGAATTTAATTTGTTTACATCCACAGGAATTGAATTTTCCTCTTCTTCCACTGTTTTAACTTCGAAACATGACGCGTAATATTTTTCATAGTTAAAATCTTGATAAACTTCCCTTCTACCTTTTACATAGATTAAAATTTTTGGATTCACTTTTATATTTAAATTTTCTCTCAATTCCTGGAATTCTCTTAAATCATCGAATTCAATAAAATCATCGCCATTAACTCGATAAAAAGTTTTAAAATGAGCAAGAGGATGATCGATGACAATTCTCAACTCATAAAATTCGCCATTAAGCTCAATTTTCTTTGGAATGTGTGAAATGTTAACTTCGTAATTATTTTGAATCGTGACATTTATAATTAAAATATTTTTAAATCTAAATTGAATTTTTGAGTTGATTTTTGATTTGCAAGTTTCGCATTCTTGTGACATTGTCGATAAATTTTGTAAAATTTCATTTTCAAACTCACAAATAAATTTGTCATGACTTAAAACCAGCGCAACAATTGAATCTGATTGTTCTTCCGAGAATCCAGGACAATAAATTTTTTCGCATTTTGACGCAACTCGATGCCATGAAAAAAAGTCATTCGGTTTGTTTGATTCAAGGAGTCGAGTAATGACAGCATTGACGTCACCTTCCATGTTGATTTTGTCTTCGTCAGTTTGAAACTTTTCACTAAAGTTTCGAGCCAAAAATTGAATCCATTTGTGATGTAATTTTTCCTGGACAATGTAAAAACCGGAATTTTGATTTAGGTAAGGATCGAGTTCTGAATTGATGTCAATCACTTGATCAAGAAATGGATAAGAATTCTTGGCAGCTCCGAAAATTTCCCTCAAACTTTCTTCGTTTTTGAAAAGTGCAGAAAAAGCATTGAAAACTGAGTTGTAAGGACACATCATCGAGACACTGATCTGCTTCTCTTTTCCATCGAGTGTTAAAGATGTTGTGAAGGAATTTCTGAATGGAATAATTCGACGTTCGAGTTCTGAGTTCGGCTCTTCACTGATTTTCATCCTCTTGATGTCAGGCTCTGATGGAACTTTTTTTAATCCTTCAAGATTTTTGTCCATTTTGATTTTAGGTGAAAAATAAAATTTGATGATTTAATTTGCGAATTATTAAAAATCCAAAAGATCTAAAATTAAATAATAATTTTAAGAAATTTCTTAAATAATAATTTAAAAAAATTGTTCTAATTTTTTTTAATTCTGAAGGTGTTCAGAAAAAAATGTGTTCAGTATAAAAATTCTCTGGCGCCAAAAAAATTGAGCATGTTCAGAAGGAAAAATTGAGTGATCTTCAAAAATTCATGAAATAAATGATAAGAAATTTAAACCGGCTTTTTCTAACTTTTCTCATCTTCACTAAAAAACACTTTCACCTTTAAAAGTCAGCAAATATTTTTAATTCCTTAAAAACATAAAAAATCTTTTTGGAGTTTTCCAAAAAACAATTTTTTACTCTCACTTCAAGTCGATGACTAAAGATGATGAAATTTTGGCGTTTATTTAATTAATGCGTCATAGCTTGAGAGAGGAAGAAAAATTCTCTCACGAGTAGTTAATAATTGAGTAAAAGTGAACATGTGAGAAAAATTTAATTGTCGATTTAAAAAATTACGAAAAATTTAATTAATTAAAAAAATATTTTTTATTTTTTTTTGTATTTTTAAATGCGCTTAAAATTAAAAAATCTTCAAATTAATTTTAAATTCCAATGCTAAGTTCAAGGCCAAGTTCTTCTTCAGTGTGCGATGATCATGTTTTCACTTCAATTATTTTCTTTCCATTTTTTATTTTCCTCAACAAGTTTTAAATTTTCTGCCTTTAGTTTTTCGACTTCTTCGCCTTTTTCTATGAGATTTTTGAAACTTTCAGTCAAGTTTGAGGTTAAAGCTAACATTTGCTGCTTGAATGCGGTCAAAATTGGATTTTCAGTTGTTGTCGATGATGTTGTGGTTGTTGTTGATGTAATTGGATCTTTACAACTTTCTTCAACTTTATGAATTAGTTCGATAACTTTTAAACGATCTTGGTGTGCTCTGTCGTTCATTTTTGTGCAGGGGTTGTCTTCCAAATATAAAGATTGAAGATTTTCCAATCCATCAAAAGCTCCATTTTCTATGTACGTAATTCTATTTTGGACACAGGTCAAACTTTCCAATTTGTTGCCGAATTCTTTTAAATCATCGATTGTGATGTTTTGAAGTCTTGACTTGACAATTGCTATATTTTTAATATTCTTGAAGAATTTCGTGAGTCCGCGAGGAAAAAAATTAACCTTTTTGTCCAAAGCTAAAAATGCAATCACATTTGAGTTGTTGAAAGAACTCAAATGTTGACCTCGAACTTCGGTGATTTCTTGATCGTCTCTCGATGTAATCAATTCATAATTCTTTGCATTACAATAATAAAAATCACCAAAAGCACGTTGTTCGAGATATTCACACTCAAGAACGGCACAGTCACGTCCAACCCAAAAAATGCTTGCCGAAAAAACAAGAAATACAAAAATTTTCATTTTTTAGTTCTTATCACTCGAAAGTCTGAAGATCGACTGAATTTCTCTCTCAAAAAACTCAAATCTTTAATCATTTTCGAAGCACGTGATGAATTAAAATTAATGAGAATTTGATAAGAGAACTAAAAAGTTCTCGAACATTAATGATTAAAATTTTTTTCAAAAAATGTTAAAATTTATAAAAATAAATTTTTTTTGGGACTTGCTCGCTTCCCTATAGAATTTACCATAAAAAATTCCCTATAGAATTTACCATAAAAAATTCCCTATAGAATTTACCATAAAAAATTCCCTACAGAATTTACCATAAAAAATTCCCTATAGAATTTACCATAAAAAATTCCCTATAGAATTTGGCTATAAATTTTATTTTAATTTCTATAAATTTTATGGAAATTCTATAGAATTTTTTTATTGAAACTATTTTACTTAAATTAATCCCAAAAAATACTAAAAATTGCATAATTTATAATAATAAACATTTAAATTATGTTTCCTAGATATTTAAAAATTTTATGGACAAAATCGCAATTATAGCAATTAAATATTTTCTTTTTTTAATGCTAACATCAAATAAATGAGCAAATCCGCGTGTTTATAAAAGAGCTTTAAGAGAAAAGAGAGCGAATTTCAATCACAAACTCAAATCTCACAAAGAGAGTCGAAAACTTTCTCTCACAACACACAAAAATATTTTCATTTGTCATTCGATCGCTGACTTTCTCGAATTACAGCCAGAGCGCGAGAGAAACCTAAAACTTTTCTCTCTCAAATGAAAATTTTTCCTCACACAAGAAGAAAATTTTCCTCATTCGCTTTTCTCGCTTCATTCGAGCTGCTCAGCTGTGTGCATTCGGTGACGGTGGAATTTTTTTCTATCTAAAATTTTATAAAATTTCCTTTTTTCTTTGGTTCCAACTTAATCCTAAAAAATCTTTCCTTCGGTGCCAAAAGCGAGTCGTGAAAAACTTTATCGGTAAACAAACGAAGCGGAAAACTTTCGTCAAAGTTTAAAAGTGAAGCAGCAAAATTTTCAGTGTTCGAAAATAATTTATATAATATTTTTTTTTCGCTTTGAAAAAAAAAATCAAAAAAGAAAAATTTTCCTATTTTTTTCTCCCTGTCTGGCCCTCGCTCAGTGTGTGTGTGCGAGAAAATTGAGAGGAAAATTTTCAGCTGAGAAAAATCTGAGCGTGAGAGGCTGAAAAAATTCTTTTTATAGTTTTCGTCATTTTTGTTTTGAAGCTGACGACGAAGAAATTGGAGAAAATCTTTCTCGTGTGTGAAGAAATTTAATGTTGTAATTTTTTTTCGTCTCTTTTTGATTACATTAAAAGAAGAAGAAATTTTTATATATTATGAAAAGTGCAGCAGAACAAAGCAGACGAACAGTCGAGTTGTGACCTAAAAAGTATTTTTTTGTGATTGAGGAGAAAAATGCAATTTGGAGTAATTAAAAGACGATAAATTTTAAGGGTGGAAAGGTTGAGTTGATGGTTTGAATGTGTCGTCGAAAAGAATTCTGAATAGTCAACCTCAATTTGAATTTTTTATAGAGTTGAGTTAGAAAATTTATAAAATTAATTTTTGATTAAAATTTTTAGAGGGAAATTTAATTTAGAGAAAAAAATTAAAATTAGAAATTTTTTAAATTTTTTTTTCAAGCAATAAAAAAATCAAATTTTTTAATATTTTTTTAACAAAAAAATCAAACTTTTTAAAACTTTTGACGGACAAATTTTTACGCTTGAAATTATTTAAAATTTTTAGCACCATAAGAAAGTTTTTTAACAAATTTTTAGTACCTAAAACTGAAATTTAGAAATTTCTAACTGAATTTTTTCTGCTTCACCTCCACGACAAATTTTTGACTCGTTTGTTTACCAACAAAGTTTCTTAATAAATTTTTAACCTTCTTCAGCTCCAGTTAAGACTTTAAAGATAAAAAATATGAAGTAACTTTTTCAATGAAATAATAAACAAAAAGTTAATTTCGAACATTTTAGTGTGTTGACATTAAAAAAAATAAATAGTTGAACGATTTATTTTTAATTCTGTAAACTTTTATTTTGTGCATTTTGGTGTCAATAATTTGAGAAATTTTTATATGAATAAAATAATTAAAAAGTAGTTTAAAAAAGCAGTGAAAATAAATTACAAAAATAAAAATAATAAAAAAAGTTAAAAGAAGTTCCTGAAAGAGAAAATAGAAATAAAATAACAAAAAGTGCTTAAGAAAATTGTAGAAAAAAAGCAATAAAGGATTTTTTAAAAGAAGTTTATGGTAAGTTGAATTTTAAATTTTTTAACTAAAGAAATTTTTAAAATTTTTTACTAAACAAATTTTTAAATTTTTTACTAAACGAATTTTTAAACTTTTTCTCTAAACAAATTTTTAAATTATTTACTAAACAATTTTTTAAATTTTTTGCTAAGCAAATTTTTAAATTTTTTATTAAACAAATTTTTAAATTTTTAACTAAACAAATTTTTAAAAAATTTCCGTTAAAAATTCTTATAAAGTTTTAGATTTTTTTTAATAAAATTTCTTTGTTCCTAAAATGCCAAAAAAAGCTTTTAAATTTTCAGTCTTGATATAAAATTATTAATTGTTTAATTTTAAAATCTAAAAATTCAAATTTCTAAATTATTTTTTTAAATATTTTAAAATAAATTAAAACAAATAAAAACCCTTCTACCATCTACATCCTTTTATGCATCTCGCAATTCATCTTCAGCCTCGCGCCAGACAACAGACACATTAAGTCCGCCAATGTTCTGCGAGAGCAAAAATTTCTGTGTGCATTTCCAGGATGTAAATCAAAAAGAAGCAAAAACTCATTTCTTCCCTACCACCCGCCGAAAAAAAACCACCCCGAAAATTTTAGATCGCTTTTTGCGAAATTTTTTTCTCTCAAACGAGTGCAAGCAAAAATAATTTTTGTGTAAAATGAAATGTGAGTTTGAGATTTTTATCTCTCGATGTGAGAGAATTCCGAGGGAAAAAAGGAAAAATCTTCCGCTTCTCTGTCGCGACAGAGTGGTGAAGTTAAAAACTATAAAAAAAAGGGAGGAAGTGAAGGGTTGCACAAGACGAAGGGAATTTGCTTTAATTTATTGAGGATGTGAATGAGTTTTTGGTGGAAATAATTTAATTAAAAATGTTAAAAATAATCAAATAATTTTATAAATTTAAAATTTTTAATTAATTTAATTTAAAATTGATTTTTAAATTTATTTCTCACAAAATTTTACATCACTTCATGTAAGAGAGAAAATTTCATCTCACAAACACCATCAAAAGTTTCTTCTTCTTACATTTAAAGACTTTTGAGCGTACAAAAGAGAAAAGATCAATATTGTTTTATTTGTGTGTCGTCTGGTTGAAAGATGTTTAGAAGAAAACTTTGAGAGGCGAAAAGAAAAAAGCGAGGGAAGTACGAAAAAATTATTTGTAGGTCAGTTTGTAAATTTTGGGGTAATTTTTTTTTCAATTAAAATTAAGAAAAAATACAAAAATTAAAAAAAATTCTCATTTATTAATTTTTCTCTTCTTATTTTTATATTTTCAGATTCTCGAAAACAAAAATCAATAACGAAAATATTCAACAAGTGGTTTTGACTTCAAAGACATCGAATGCAAAACTTTCAGTGATAATTTAAACTTAATTTAAAAGCGGAGCGATAAAAAGTTCCTCGAAATGTAGAAAAATGTGAAATAATTAAAAATGTGAAAACACTTTAAATCAAAAAAGTCAAAAAGAACTCTAAAGAACCTTCAAACACTCTTAACTGTCACATGTTTCTTCAGGACACAATACGTAACTGCATGATCGAAACGGACGTGTCTTCCTACCTTCAAACAACATCAACTGGACAGGTGGAGCAAAAATCTAAACCAAAAAAATTCTCACCCTCAAATTGGCAAATTATTAAATTTGATTTTCATTGACTAACCCTCCTTGCTCGGAAATAATTTTGTTTTTTTCGGTGCGTGGCGAATCTTAGACACCAACAAAATTACACGACACACAGCGATGCGCGCGCCTCTTTATAATGATTAAATGATCAATAATAGCAAATGTGTAATTAATCTAATCTATTTTAAAAAAAATAATTAATTCTTTTCGTGCATGATTGTTGATGGTTTGTGGATGGATTGTAGATAATTTTTCGATAGTGTTAAAAATTCGTGAATAAATTGTAGAATTTGTCGATGGATTGTAAAATTTGTCGATGTATTGTAGAATTTGTCGATGAATTGTAGAATTTGTCGATGGGCTATAGAATTTGTTGATAAATTGTAGATAATTTGTCGATAGACTGTTAAAAGTTTGTGGAATTTGTCGATGGATTGTAGAATTTGTCGATAAATTGTAGATAATTTGTCGATATATTGTTAAAAGTTTGTGGATAGATTTTAGATTATTTGTGGAGTTGATTTAAATAAGTCTCGAATGGTGCTAAAAACGTAGAAACAAAAAATTAAAATTATAATCACCTAGTTAAAAATTCTTACATGAAAAATTAAAGCGCATTTTTTATATTAAAACTAGAAAATAATTTTTAATTCTTAAATTTTTGATAAATTTTAATTCCAATTTCTTTGTTACAAAATTTATCATCAAAATCTCACACTTAATCAGTTAATATCAAAAAATCCCGATCAGTGACCTCATAACGGTCTCTTCATCATTCCTCATCCGCATGCAAACACAAATTTCCATTTTTCGCAATAATAATTCTCTTTCTCAAAGCGCACTTTATCGAATTACATTTGCATTTCGCTCTCACATTGCAATTTTGTATGATTTTTTTTCTCCTCTCTCTTTTCGAGCCCGTTTTGACATTTTCTTGTGCCGAGGCCAAAAATTAGAATTCTGGTGGCGTCAACGATTCTCTTGTTTACCACTCAATTTCATTTCGAATGCGTTTGGTGAATTCTTAAGCATTGTCAAGTGCAGTGTAACGGGAAACTTTTTTTAGGCATTTAATGCGCTCTCACGATTTGCAAATGAGATTTGGGTCATTTTGTGTTTTTACCGCAGGTTTAGTGAAGTGAAACGAAATTTATCAAAGCGCTTTCGGATCATTTAACTTAACGGCAATAAATGTGGGAGGTTTTTTAGGGGGGGTTGAGGAGAAATTAATGAGAGTGAAAAAAGTCACTTGCTAAAATCTAGAAAATTTAAAGAAAATTTAATTTGCAATAAAATGCATCAAAAAAACATTTCTCAGTCCCTTTTTGCTCATATCCGCATCTAATCCAAATAAATCACTGTAACTGCATAAAATAAATCGTTTAACGAGAGAGAGAAGATTTTTACTCTATGCGATGAAAACTAACTTTGATTTGCGTCTGTATTGGTTTTTTGTTGATGATCTATTTTTATTTCATCGACGTCGCAGCGAAAGAAAATTGGGAAAAAAAATTGCGAGAGTTGTTTTTGTTTTTCCTCTCATGTGGTTGAAAATTTTCTTCTTTTTCTTCACCGCTGAGAGATGGGAGGGAGAGTGATGAAATGTCGATGACGCAAAATAGTGCGAATGTCGCATCTAGCGATGGATTAAAAGAGATTTAAAAAATATTAAATTTAATAATTAAAAATTTTTTTTGAAAATTTTTATGGATTTTTATTTTAAATTATTCGAAAATTTTAAATTTTTAAGTTCAAAAATTTTATTTTAATTTTTATCTCGACTCTCGCACCTCGTTAAAAATCACACGTGAGACCTGTCAATGAAATTCATCATCAAAAATGCGGAAATGATGAAAATGCGATGGTCAAAAAATTTTATTTTTATTTATTTTTCTCTTCAATGCACTTTTTTTGCGCTTGCATGTTGAAAATAAATTAGGGAAGGAAGCTTAAATTGAGCGATGAACATTTAATGATTTATTTTTGAGTGTTGAAGAATTCTTTAGAATTTGCATGTTTTAGAGAAAATTTATAATAAACCGAAATTTAATTTGATTATTTTTTATAAAAATTTTGGTGTTTTTTATTTAAAATAGAGTGAAAAAATTATTTTGAAAAATTTATGCACAATTTTTTTACTATAAAATTTTTGAACTAAATTTTTTTACAATAAAATTTTTGAACCAAATTTTTTTACAATAAAATTTTTGAACCAATTTTTTTTTAAATAAAAAATTTCTGAACTAAATTTTAAAATGTTTTTAGATTTTTTCATATTTTTTCATAATTTTTTATTTTTTTCTTCATTCAATGCATGAACTTTATTAAATCCCACAAATATAATTTTAAATGTTGTTATGTGTCACTCTTAATGGTTGGTGTATAAGATTTGAGAACCAAAAGAGCTCAAATACTTTAATTAAATGTGTAAAAGTCGTAAAATTTAAATGAAAATCTATCGATGTTTATTGGTTTTTCGATTGTGAAATTTCTCGATGTGGTTTTCCGTGTTTTAGAGATGAATCGTGGATTTTTTTGTGTCGGTAAAATCTTAAAATGATAAAAATTGTTGTGGAATAAAAAAGAAGAGAAAAGTTTTAGAAAAACTTGAATCTTCTTTTCTAAATCTTGTGGGAAATTTTCTGAAAAGTTTTTAACATCAGAAAATTAAAAAAATCAAATTTTGTATTTTTAATTTAATTTTAAATATTTTACATAAAAATTTTAAAAACTTTTCACTAATTTCACCGCAAAAATAAATCTAACCTAACTCAAACTTCCCCATTTTCACTATCTAAGTGTAATTTTCTTATTGTCTGTGGTAGAAAATGGTTCTCGATGTAAATTGCTCACTAAACTCTTCTAAAATCATTAAAGTTCTCTTAAAATTCTTACAGGATGAATTCCATCCGTTCATTGAGGCGCTTTTGCCATTTGTCAAATCATTTTCGTATACATGGTTCAACCTTCAAGCGGCGAAAAGGAAATATTACAAGAAACATGAGAAGCGGATGTCGTTGGAGGAGGAGAGACATTGTAAAGAGGAATTACAGGTGAGCTTTGACTTTTTCGCTTTTTTAAAATATTAATAAAAAAATCCATTTCAGAACGAAAAGCCGGAAGTGAAGCAAAAATGGGCGTCGCGGCTACTCGGAAAGCTTCGGAAAGACATAACGCAGGAGTGTCGAGAGGACTTTGTACAAAGTATTACTGGAAAGCGGCAGTCAATTTGTGTGCTGTCAAATCCCGATCAAAAGGGAAAAATGAGACGAATCGATTGTCTCCGGCAGGCTGATAAGGTTTGAAGAAAGGTCTTGAAAGTGTGAGTGGGGACTCAAATGTGTTTTAAAGTGTTTAAATGTGTTCAAAATATTTTTAAAAGTATTTAAATGTGTTCAAAAATGTTCAAATATGTTCAAAAATGTTCAAATGTGTCCAAAATATTTTCAAAAGTATTAAAATGTATTCAAAAATGTTCAAATATGTTCAAAAATGTTTAAAAGTGTTCAAAATATTTTAAAAAGTATAAAAATGTGTTCAAAAATGTTCAAATGTGTTCAAAAATGTTTAAAAGTGTTCAAAATATTTTCAAAAGTATTAAAATGTGTTCAAAAATGTTCAAAAGTGTTCAAATGTGTTCAAAAATGTTCAAATATGTTCAAAATTTGTTCAAAATTTTTCAAAAGTGTTCAAATGTGTTCAAAATATTTTCAAAAGTATTAAAATGTGTTCAAAAATGTTCAAATGTGTTCAAAATATTTTCAAAAGTATTAAAATGTGTTAAAATATGATTAAATGTGTTTGAAATTGTTCAAAAGTGTTCAAAAATGTTCAAATATGTTCAAAAGTGTTCAAAAATGTTCTAAAGTGTTCAAAAGTGTTAAAAATGTGTTCAAAGGTGTTCAAAAATGTTCAAAAGTGTTCAAAATTGTTTAAATATGTTCAAAAGTGTTTAAAAATATTCAAAAGTATTAAAAAATGTTCAAATATGTTCAAAAGAGTTCAAAAAAATTACCCGACTCACGCTTTCCACACTCTGATTCGAAGAATTTTAAATTAAATCGCGATAATTATTTAAAATTTATTTTTAAGGTATGGCGATTGGATTTAGTGATGGTGATTTTGTTCAAAGCAATACCGCTCGAGAGTACGGACGGCGAGAGACTGGAGAAGAATCCTGAATGTTCACAGCCTGGACTTTGTGTCAATCCTTACCATATTAACGTGAGAGATTTTAAAAAATTATAAATTATTTTTTCACTCTTTACCTTTCCAGGTATCCGTTCGAGAACTTGATCTTTATTTAGCTAATTTTATTAATAGTCACGGTAAGTTTTTCTCTTTATCAACTGTAAAAAAATACATTTTCTCTCTCTCTCCTTGAAGACTTCATAAACTGCACAAGCTATACGACGATAAATAATAATAATAATAGTCCAAGCAGCAATAGCAATAATAGTAAGAAGGATGAGGAGAGAAAGCACAAGGTCTATGCACACAATCCTTATAATGGAGTCATTTACAACGATATTATACTTGCCACTGGCGTTTTCTCGTCCAAGGAGTTGTGGAAAATGTCGAAGGGTAGGTTTTAGAGTTAAGAACATTTTTTTTGCCTCAATGACTTTAACATTTATTAATTAATTCGAGGTTTACATTTCAAAAGTGTCTCAAGTGCTAACGACCTCAGGTAGCTTAAAACTTTCAAGCTTTGTCTCGTGAAAATTCTTTAAAAAGTTTTACTTAATCACTTTTTAACCATTTAAATTTCAATTTCCTTATAATAAAGCTTCAATTCTTCAAGACACATGTGATCAGAACATCATCCAGACCTCGACGAGCAGCAGCAGCAACGGAAGTTCGACAGCCAACAATGTCAGTGGAAATATTAAAATCGAAAGCTCAAATTCGTACTATTGCAACAGCTACTCGAGTCCCGTTCAAGCGGGTCCCGCAATTGCTGCAATAACCAGTGGATACAGTGAGAAAAAATTCAAATTTTAAGACTTTTAATTTAAATTAATTTCTTAAATTTTAAGTCGATCCCAACTCAAGTTTCTCCGTGATTCTCCGAAATGAGTCGCAAGTCGATCAGCACTCGCTTCAGCGTTATGCAACCCATCCAACAACGCGCCTCGTCTCGCGTCACGACGGAACGCTTTTAAATCATCAACAAGTCAGTCCCAATTCAGTATTCTTCCAGCACAGTCCGTCACAAGCGCCGGATGCGGATGGTCAAGAGAACGAGACACCGTCGAGTGGACACGTGTCGAATGGTCACGACACACTCTCGGACTTTGTCACTTTCGTGTGTCAGGAGAGCGAACAATCGAGTCAGAATGGACATCATAGGAATAGCCCGAAGAGTCATCAATATCAGCAATATAATGCGATGTTGCCGCCGCCGCCTTTACCCGCCGTGACCGGACCACTTCCACCCATGGCAGTTCCCGTTGCCGGCGGATATTCTGGTAAAGCTTGAGAGAAACTCAAAAGCGTTTCAACTTTAAATCTCAAATTTAGTCTTTTTAGGTGATTCAGTGAAGGGCGAAGACATTCGTGAGTTTCCTTTAACTGTGCCGATGGCTCGACCTGTCGCCATAATCCGATCGAGTGATCTCTCAATGGTGAATTCACCACCCACACCCATAACACCGCCAACATCAATCTCGTCGCCCCATCAAGATCATCAAGATGCTCAGCAGCAACAACAGCAACACATGAATGACATCAATAATTCACCGCCAGAAAGTCCGCAAGCTCAAATGGAGAGGAAAGGATTGAGCAGAATCTCGAGTCCGTACGCGACAACGAGAGATTACGCCTTCAATCACTTTCACGGACAGCAAACGCAGGTTGGAGAATTTTATCAAACTTTATTAGATTTTTAATATTTTTATTCTTTTTAGCTTTTTAGTTATCCTTCATCAATTTCCACGATGTCGGGCGTGATAAGTCCAACGAACTTGAGTCTTTACTCGTCACCGGTCACAACACCGAGAACGACTCCGAGGACTCGATGGAACAATCCGTTTCTGATGGAAGAAGACTTCGGCATGATGACTCATCCAGTCTCGAGCAACAATCCCGACTCGGTGATTATGATGGAAGAAGGTGAAGATTTTTTTCAACTAGAAAATTTAAAAACTTTCGCGATTTTTTAAAAATTCTCACTAACATTTTTAGACAGATTTTTTCACACCTCCTCGAGCGCCTCTGATGCTTCCACATCACACCTAGATCACGGGCTGATTGTGGCCTCAACAGCGGCCATCACTTGCACCAGCGATCACACAATGTCCCATGGCGACGATCCGAACTGCGATCACATTGACAAGCATGGAAATCTAATTATTTCACCGAAGCCGGAAGTGCTCTAAAATGTGTCAATTTAAACTCTCTAAAATAAAAACTTTCTCGAACTGAACGCCTAAGGTAATGTGCCTTAGAACAAAGTGGTGAAAATTTAATAAAAAGTTCTTTTCTCGATAAATTAAATTAAAAAAGTTGAAAATCGCTTTGTAAAAAAATTGAATAACGAAAAAGAGGAAAATTTGTAGCCAAAAATTGCCTTTGAACGAACTTTTTCATCCTCCTACTACTCATTTAGCATTGTTTTGATGATATTTAAAGAATGAAAGGATTTTTTGCCATAAGCAGTTAGACAATAAACGAAACTATATTAAAAAAAACACTTTTTACTAAGCAAAATATTAAAAGCAAAATTTTTGAGGATGAAAGTTGAATGAAAATTTATTGTGAGGAATTTAAAAATGGGGAAAAATGAAAAAATATTCTAAATATATACGTAAAAAGTTAAGAAAAGATTTTTGAAGTTAAAGTGAAGCTTTTTGAAAAAATGATTTTTTTTGTTAAATTTTGAATTTCTTGGTTTAAAAAATTTTTTAAAAAATTTCTAAAAATATATGAAAAAATTATTAAAAATTTAAAGCAATTTTATATTTTTAAAAATTAAAACATTTTTATTGAAAATTTAAAACAATTTTATTTTTTTAAAATTTTAAATCAATTTTTTTGAAAATTTAAAACAATTTTATTTTTTTAAAATTTTAAATCAATTTTTTTAAATTTAAAATAATTTTTTATTTTTTTTTCAAATTTAAAATAATTTTATATTTTTTTTTAAAATTTAAAATAATTTTATATTTTTTTTTAAAATTTAAAACAATTTTATTTTTTTAAAAATTTAAAACAATTTTATTTTTTTAAAAATTTAAAACAATTTTATTTTTTTAAAAATTTAAAACAATTTTATTTTATTTTTAAATTTAAAACAATTTTATTTTTTTAAAAATTTAAAACAATTTTATTTTTTTAAAAATTTAAAACAATTTAATTATTTTTTGAAAATTAAAAACAATTTTTTTTAAAAAAATTTAAAAACAATTTAATATTTTAAAAGAATTTTATTTTTTTTTTAAATTTAAAATAATTTTATTTTGTTGAAAATTTAAAATAATTTTATTTTGTTAATAATTTAAAATAATTTTATTTCTTAAAAATTTAATAAAATTTTAAATCACTAAATTTTTTTTAAAAAGCTTCACTTCAATTTTTTAAAAAAATATTCCTCTCATACTCAAGTGCTCAACTTTCAGTAAAAGTTGAGTTAAAATTTCTAAAATCAATTAAAAATTCTTTTATCTCTGAACATTTTTAAAAACCCTTAATTAAAAAGTAAAAATAATCTTACGAAAGATATTTTTTTCTCTAAACAATAAAATTTCTTATAAAAAATTTAAAATTTAAGTCAAAAATAATTAAAATTTAATTGAATTCGATAATCAAAAATTTTTAGTGATATTAAATTGAAAATTAAATTTTTATTTTATTCCAAGGCTGAAAACTAGAAAATTTTGAAATGTTAAATTTTGTCAGTCTTCAATTTTATTCAAAATTTCATTTAAAAAATTTAAAAATTCTCAATTTTCTTCAAAAATTTAACAAAAAAATTAAACTAGACGATTTCTTCAAAAATTTAAGTGAAATTTTCACAAAAACTAGATTTTCACTCGATTCAATAAAATAATTGGTGCTAAAATTTGAAAAACTTTAATTTAAACTCCGAGTTAAGAATTCTTCGATCGTAGAACGATTTTTGTTTCTTTCTCGTAGTAATAAGTGAAAAAAACCTGTTGATATACAATATTTGCATATATATTTTTCTAAAATATATTAAACTACTTAATAAACAATAAAAATTTCTATAGACCGCAGAAAACAACTCAAAATAGTGCTTTAAAATTAAAAAAAAAATATTTAAGGGTAGAAAATTTTCCTTTTCTCAGCACAATTTTTAAGTTTTCTTTTTTTGTTTGTCAATTTGAATGTTAGCACAAAATGTGAGGAGAAAAAGTTGTAAATGAACGAAGCTTTTCTTAGGTAGAAAGCAGTTTTATAGAAAAAAATTAAAAAACTTCATAATCATAAAAAAAATCGTTTTTATATTTTTAAACCAGAACTTTTTCAATTATTTTCTCAATTCTTATTAATTTGCTTAATTTTAGAAAACATTTTTCTCTCCTAATAACTTAAAAAATTACTTGTAGAATTGCAGAAGGTAAAAAGTAATAAAATCCATTATATAAAGTGCCAATTATTCGTAGATAATCTACAAACAGCATTTTCCTAATATTCATAATAGAAAATATTTATTTTGTTAATTTTTTGTTTGAAAAAAAAAACTTTTTTCACATCCGCGCGTCATAAAAGCAATAAAAGTTTACTGAATAAATAAAATTGAAGTTGGTTGAATTTTATGCGTGGAAAATTTTAAATTAAAGTCTACGAATTTTTTAAAAATATTTTCCAAATCTAAAAATCGTCAAACTTTAATGAAAAAAAATCATTGAATAGCAATAAAAATAAAAAAAGTGCTGATAAGATGAGAACGAAAAAAAATTATACAGTTGATTATAGAATTTTTAATATAAAAAATAGAAAATTTACTTACCCCAGTGCAGTACTCGAAAAACTATATACAATGAAAAATGATTAACAAAAAAAAATGTAGAAAAAAGCTCAAAGTTAATCCCTTAATTAAAAAGTGCATAAAGTTGTGACTTTTTTTAGTAAATTATTTTTGTAGTCAAAGAAAAATTTATTTTGTGTGTAAAAAATTCTCAGTTAAGAAGTAAAAAAAATTGAGAAATAGAAAGACAATATTTGTTAGGTGAAGAAAATTTATTTGTTAATTTTTTCTGTTAATTTTTTTCTCTTTTTTATTTTTGGATTTTAATAATGTAGAACAAAAGTGAAAATAACTTCCATTGCTGAATTTAAACGAAAAAAAATTTGTCAATTTAAAGACGAAAAATAAAAAAAAATTAAATTAATATTTTTTCTTCTACAATTTGTTTTCAGATTTTTAAGTGGTTACAAAATTTATGAGAAAAGTTTTGAATATTTTTGACTTCTAGTAGGTCTGCCATAAATTTTTAAAAATTCCGGGACATAAAAGTTAAAATATTTTTCTCGAAAATTAGTGTAAAGGGTTAGTTAAGTGGATGTTAGTTCCTACACTGGATGTTGGTTCCTCTACTGGATGTTGCTTCAATCTTGATTCTAAAAATTGGAAGTTTATCCTTAAGTCTCCAATAGATGATGAAAGAGTGATCGACGACCGATGAAATCGACACCAAAAAAGATCGTTTAAAGTTCAAAAAGTTCAGCATAATTTCGTGGAGTTTTTTCTCATCAACTATCGCGTTTCGAATTTTTAAGTTTAAGCAGAGTGCGAATGTAAATTTAACGAAAAAGTCTCGCATGAAGATTGAAAATAGAGAAAAAGCTTCAGCGACCGTTGGACAGTTTGTGATCGTTAAAATTGTTTCGTTTTGTATCGTGATAAAATTATTTGCTTTGACTTCATCGAAATTCTCAACTTTCTCGACAACTTCCGGTTGAAAGCAATGTGATTGTGGTCGTTCAACCGTGACATCATTTAAGAGAGGCTCGAATCCATCTAGAGAAAAAATACATGCATGGGAATCACCAAAAAAGCGGATGAGATTATTTTTTTACCGACAATTTATTGTGCGTTAAAAAATTTTAAGTAAAAATATTTAAAAATTATTAAATAAAAAATCGTTATATTTTTTTAATTTCCTTTGTAATAAAAATAATTTAAATATTTTAATTCTTTAAAAATATTTTATTTTTTTCTTGATATTTTTATATTTAAAAATTATTTTTAGTTAATTTTAATTTCTTACCTGAATGAAAATAATTACTAATTATCGTGTCGAAGCAATTTGACATTTTTAAATAATTTTCAGCTGTCGCTTAAATAAAACTTGATTATTAGAGAGCATAGCAAAGACTGACTTGCGATAAGACTTTTTGTATGTTCTCAGTTTGATAGCTAAATACATCATAAAAATTATGGCTTTATTTTTTTACATGTGGTTCTTTAGTTTTTTTTTGAACATTTTTAAATTCACAACTTGATTTTTAAAAATTACATTCAATTTTATTTATGGTCATGTTGATAGGTAGATGACCAACTGTTCCAACTGTGCAAAAGCATCTGCTTGACTTTTTAATTCCTTTCTCATTTCATCTTTGCTGGATTTCAAATCTTCAACCTGACTTTGTAAATTTTCGTTGCTTTGTTTCATTTTCAAATTTTCCTCGCTTAAATTTTCAACTTGAGCTTGCAATTTTTCATCTTTTTCCTTTAAATTTTCAATTTCTTCATCGAGTCCACAAACAAAATCGTCGAGGTCATCGATTTCACATCTTGGAGGTTGACTTGTTGTTATTGAAGTTGAAATTGTTGTTGTTGTGAGCTTAGTTGTTGTTTCGGGTTCGATGTCCGTGCAGTTTTGTCTCAAAGCTTCGATCAACGCTGGAATTTGTGATGGATTTAAAGCCCATTTGTCGATGCAAATGTTGGATTCAAAATCAGCTCGTTGTAAGTTCTGCAAATTATCCAGCAAAGCTTCACCAACGTGCTGGATTTTATTTGAGCCGAAATAAACAAATTTCATGTTTGGCGTTGAGGCGAAAAAATTTCCAGGAACTCGCGTAAGATTTGAATAATCATGTACATACCACTGCAAGTTTGGATATTCATCGAGTTCATCGCCATTTAATGAAGAAATTAAACAAATTGCAAAATAAAATCCAATGAAATTCGGGAAAGAGTTTAAAAATCCTTTTGGAATTGTCGTGAGGTTGAATTGAGGACAAAAATTAGAATTAAATTCAATCATTCCAACATTCGCGCTTGAATTTCCACTCAAATGTGTTCCATTAAAGCCAGTTATGTGCGTTGAGTTGTCAGAGAAATTCATCGAAGTCACTTGACAAGTGTAAGTTGGACCAATTACAGCCCAGTTGCCATATCTAAAGTCGCAAGTTATAAAAATTCCGCTCGCATTCGCGACAAAAATTAAAAGAATAAAAATTTTCATTTTCTTTCACGGTTTAATTAAAACTGAGTCAACTTCTTCGTCACGTCAAGTGTTTTATTTAAATTTTTATCTTATCTATCTGAAAATATTTGTTTGGTAATTAAAAATTATCAAAAAACAGCGTGAAAATGCGACTTTTTATTTTTTATGGTTTAATTGCATTGTTGTGGGTTTGACTTTATCTATTAAATTTTATTACCTGATATAAAAGATTTAAATTTTTTCGAGATAACTTTGAAATTTTATTTACTTTTTATAAAAACTTTCTCTAATTAATTTTCAGGATTGTATTTGACACATCTCGAGCTCCAAACCAACTTCTCAATCACCATCGTCTCGAGAATTTCAAAATATTTTCGCATGTTATAAAATTCTTCGTTGGCCAAAATTTTCTTCTTATTCTGCATAAATAATTCCATTCGATCTTCATACATTTTTCCGACCTCATCGACAGCTTGCTGAAGCGAACAACCTCGAGACTTCATGATTGTTGTGATAATATTTGAGTCGTGAACATTTTTCGCGTACTCGACAGCAAAAGAAAAAATATCCTAAAAATTTTAATTATAATTTAATTAAATTTACCAAAAACTTTAACTCACATTTCCAATCCAGCCCATTTCAATTGCAGCCGCTTCTGATTCATTAAAAATTTCATTAGAGGCAAAAATTTCTCTCGCATTATTTAGATTCGACACGCAAGGAATCATGGCATAAACCATTTCAGCTCCTGACAGGAACTGTGAAATAATTTAAAATTATTCGAATTAGCAAAATTAGTAATAAGTTGAATTAGAAAACTAACGATAAAATTCGAACTGAGCAAAAGTGCTGAATGTAAAAGAGGAAGATTAAGAGTTAAAACAAGAAGTAGAAGATAGAAGAGAAATAGGTTCTTTTTGAATCGAGACTTCGAGAGATAAAGACGTGATAAGAAAATTGTAACAAAAAGTCACAGCTAGAATACAAAAAGAAGTAAGAAAGAAATATTATAATTAATTACCATGTTAAAATAAGAATTAAAAACTAAACAGATTAAAAGGCCAACAAATACTGTAAAAACACGCAACAAAGGAAATAGAAGAGATCTAGAATTAAAAGTTTCACATCACCACGTGTTCCTCATTTTCTTTCATATAAGGTCTTCAACAATTTCGACTATTCAAACGGTGAGTGACTTAAAACATTTAACACTCGATTCAAAAAGCTTCACATAAATTTAAAAAGTTAAATTTATGTCACAAGTGGCAGTTTAAAAATCTAAAAACAATAAAAAAAACCAGGGATTTAAGTCGAGTGAATTCACTCGAGTCGATTCAAGTCGATTGCGTTTTTTTGCAATCGGCTCGAGTCGATTCGAGTCGATTGCGGTTTTTTGCCAATCGACTCGAGTCGATTCAAGTCGATTGCGTTTTTTTGCAATCGGCTCGAGTCGATTCGAGTCGATTGCGGTTTTTTTGCAATCGGCTCGAGTCGATTCAAGTCGATTGCGTTTTTTTGCAATTGGCTCGAGTCGATTCGAGCCGATTGCGGTTTTTTGCAATCGGCTCGACTTGAATCGACTCGAGTCGATTGCGTTTGACTTGTAAATTTTATTTTATTTTTTTTAAAGCAAGATTCAGAGAAGTGACATCTGGTGCAGGAAGTGCGATCCAGTCAACCTAAGTTCCAGTGCTGGAACCTGAGCTTAGGTTGACTGAAGCTCACTACCAGCACTGGAAATTAGTTTGACTGGATGTCACTTCCAGCAATGAAAAATAGATTGACTGGATTTCACTTCCAGCACTGCATCATTCGTTGACTGGATTTCACTTCCAGCACTGTATCATATGTTGACTGGATCTTACTTCCAGCACTGGAACTTAGGTTGAGTGTATCTCACTACTTACACCAGATCTCACTTCTCTGAATCTTGTTTCAGAAAATTTACACATACAACTACAATCGACTCAAGTCGACTCGAGCCGATTGGAAAAAAAACGCAATCGACTTGAATCGACTCGAGTCGATTGGCAAAAAACCGCAATCGACTCGAGCCGATTGCAAAAAAACGCAATCGACTTGAATCGACTCGAGCCGATTGCAAAAAAACGCAATCGACTTGAATCGACTCGAGTCGATTGGCAAAAAACCGCAATCGACTCGAATCGACTCGAGCCGATTGCAAAAAAACGCAATCGACTTGAATCGACTCGAGCCGATTGCAAAAAAACGCAATCGACTCGAAAAGTCGATTACTTCACTCGACTCAAATGAATCGACTTAAATGCCTGAAAAAAACCCGTTCGCAAAATGTATTAAACAACAACGTTGACCAGAATTATTAAACGAAGAAAAAATATTTTTTCAATAATTTTGAATAAACAATAAAAAAATTTATTAAATTTGAAGAAAAAAAATTTGGGTAAAAAAATAAAAAAAATTTTTGAATAAAAATTGAACATTTTAATGCAATTTAGTTTTGTGCATTTTTACAAGTGAATTGAAAATAAAATTTTCACAAAAAATTAAAATTATTAAAGAAAATTTTCAATCTAATTTTTAATAAAAAATTTTAAAGATTTTAAATTTAAATTCTCAAAATTCTCAACTACATTTCCAATGTCATCACGAATTTAATCAACCTCCAACACTTGATCGTCGACATCTTGAAGATAATCTGAGGTGAGTTTCACGATAGCTAAGCCACTGGTGAGTCCGGCGAAGGTTGCAATTCCGTTGTTCTTTGGCAGCACATTTTTAAGGAAAGCCCACATGAGGACTGACCCGAAGCTGAAGAGAATTCCACCGGCGGCACTAAAATTTAAAGTTTTTTATTAAATAATTCATAATTATTGTTAATTAAAAATTAATTCTATTAATTAATTTCCTAAAAATTGATTTCGTTAATTAATAAAAAATTAATTTTTAATCTTTAATTCATTAAAAATAATTTGTTCATTAATTGATATAAAATTATATTTTAATTTCTTAATTTATTAAAAATAATTTTATTAATTAATTAATGAAAAATTATATTTTTATTTCTTAATTTATTAAAAATAATTTTATTCATTAATTAATTTAAAATTAATCGTTTAACTCACGCGTAAGCAATTCTTTAATTGCATGGAACTTTCTTCAAGTGCTTGCGAGTGTAAATGTAAGCTCCTGATCCTGCGACCGTGTGCCATAAGAGAAAATTTGTGAGGTCCGATGAGCCGAAAATCTACGATTAAAAATTTAATTAATATAAAAATTAAAGTAGGGAGAAAATTTATTAATTGAATGATGACAATTTTTATATTTTTTAATTAATTTTTTTAAATATTAAAAACATTTGAAAAAGCTTTTAAAAATTACTCACTTAAGATGAAAATTTAAAAATGCTCGAATATTTTTAAATAAAAATAAAATCTCACTTGGTCTTCAGTGCTGGATTCATGATGTTAATCGACAAAGCCGTGTAGCTCACCAAGCTATTGACCGGCAAATAAAATGACAAGAAATTTTCACGATTTAACGGCTTCATTTCGAAGTTTTAATGTTGACTCGATGCAGAAATCAATTAATGTCCTTTTGAGGTGACTTAAAGCTACAAGAAATTATTTTTAATGAGTAAATTTGCTGTTTTTTAAACATTGTTTTTAAGCCAAAAAATCTGAATGTTGAAAAAAATTTGTCGGAATTTCATGAGCGAATGCCAAAGTTTACTTTTTGGAGTGTGACAAAAAAAAATTAAAACCGTTGAGAAATTTTTACATGCGATCGAAGACAAACAAAATTCGATGAAAAAATTATTTCTTATTATGGAAACAAGCGTGACTGCATTGGCTGCACTTGATTTAGTTGTAAATTAAATTAAGAAATTTTTTAAAATTAAATTTTATTAATTTTAAAAAATAACTTTTTTTAATTTTTTTTAATTTTTAAATTAATTTTTTTGTAAAATTAAATTTTATTAATATTTAGAATTAAATTTATTAAATTTTTTTAATTAATTATTTCATCCCACTGTCGCGATTCAAAATATTTATTTTACAGAAAGACAGAGATGGGCAATTACATTTTAATCGAGTAAAAATTTCAATTAAAAAAAATTAAATACATTTTCATACAAAATTCATATAATTTTCTACAATTAATTGCAATTAAATTACATGAATTTTTTTGTAGTTGCCCATCTCTGGATCTAATTCAAGTAAAATACACACACTGACAGGGCGATAAAAAGATTCACTGCGAGCTTAAAAATTTAAGTGTGAACGAAAATATTTTTTCATCTTCACATATCATAAACGGTCGTTGAAGAAATCGGTCGAGTTTTAAAAAGCTTAAAATATTATCAGAAAAATTGATAGTGATAACCTCAATAAACGTTTTGTGCCTTCAAATCTTTTTGAGATTAAGTAACGGTTTAAATGCAGTTACTTTTGTGACAATTAATCAAAAGTGCATAAAAAAGAGTGAACAATATTTTTTAATAGTTTTAAACTATTTTTGTCGTTTATAAAAAAATCCCAAATATTTTTGCAAAGAGTTTTTAAAGACTTTCAACACGTTTGATAATAAATTAAAAAAATGTAAGTGAAAATAAAACAACTTTAAAAATTATCTCTCAAAATTATTTCAACTAAAAAGTTTTATTTCATCATAGCCGGAAACCGCAGACATAAATTTTGTGTGAGTATGTTAGTGCCATAAAGAACTCTATACAATCAAATAAATTCAAATGCTCGATGATTTCATCATAGATTTCATCCAATATTATTTTTGACTCCCTTTTAAATTAAAATAATTAAATAAATAGATCTAGGATAATTTTTTAAATTTTACTTTAGTTTAATAAAATAAATTAAAAATAAAAATAAATTTATACTTTAATTTTTTAACATCATAATTAAAAAAATTTTAACCTAAATTCTAGAGTCGTTACTGTAACTCAAAAAATTCTCAGAAATGGTGAAATAGAATCCGCGTCACGAGTATTACGTAATATTGTGCGTAATTATGCGTAATTTTTATGCGTAATTACGCACAATATTATGCACAATTACGCACAATATTATGCACAATATTATTACGCACAATATTACGCACATTAATTACGCATAATTATTACGCATAAAAATAAAATGCACAATATTGTGCACAATAAATACGCATATTTATTACGCACAATTAATATGCACAATATTATGCGTCAAAAAAATTACGCACAATATTGTGCACAATAAATATGCGTAATATTATGCGTAATAATTATGCATATTCATTACGCACAATCAATATGCACAATATTATGCGTCAAAAAAATTACGCACAATATTGTGCACAATGAATATGCGTAATATTATGCGTAATAATTATGCATATTCATTACGCACAATGAATATGCATAATATTATGCCCAATTATTGTGCGTATTATTGTGCACAATAAATATGCGTAATATTATGCGTAAAAATTGGGCACAATATGCCAAATTTTTACACAAATAAATTTAAATAATTTCACCATGATTATGTTTAACCCACAAAAAGAGATTGATAACAGCTTGGTCACTTCTTAAACCTGGTTATTAAAAGATTGCCTTTTAAATCGTGGTTTGATGTAAAACTTTTGTTTAAAATGATCATATTGTAACTATCTTCAAGTTGTTTTGAGATTTAGGTATGGGTGTCTTATGACCGATGTGGTAAAATATTTTTTTTTTCAAAAAATTCATTTATTTTTTAGCTTAACCCACACAAGGTGTGTTAACGCCCGTGTTTCTGCACTTTCAAGAACTCGGTCCCGAAAAGGCTAGAGACTTAGAGTTTTCGCGAACTGGTAGCTTTTAGGGTCTAAATCTAAATTGGCCCATTTTAGGTTTGAAGCATAAAATTAACTATGACCGGTGGATTTTAAACCCTAAAATTTTTAAACAACTTGAAGATAGTAACAATATGATCATTTTAAACAAAAGTTTTACATCAAACCACGATTTAAAAGGCAATCTTTTAATAACCAGGTTTAAGAAATGACCAAAGTGTTATCAATCTCTTTTTGTGGGTTAAACATAATCATGGTGAAATTATTTAAATTTATTTGTGTAAAAATTTGGCATATTGTGCCCAATTTTTACGCATAATATTACGCATATTTATTGTGCACAATAATACGCACAATAATTGGGCATAATATTATGCATATTCATTGTGCGTAATGAATATGCATAATTATTACGCATAATATTACGCATATTCATTGTGCACAATATTGTGCGTAATTTTTTTGACGCATAATATTGTGCATATTGATTGTGCGTAATGAATATGCATAATTATTACGCATAATATTACGCATATTTATTGTGCACAATATTGTGCGTAATTTTTTTGACGCATAATATTGTGCATATTAATTGTGCGTAATAAATATGCGTATTTATTGTGCACAATATTGTGCATTTTATTTTTATGCGTAATAATTATGCGTAATTAATGTGCGTAATATTGTGCGTAATAATATTGTGCATAATATTGTGCGTAATTGTGCATAATATTGTGCGTAATTACGCATAAAAATTACGCATAATTACGCACAATATTGTGCACAATATTACGTAATACTCGTGACGCGCACCCGGTGGTGAATTAGGTGAATTTTGAGTGGTGAATTTCAAAATAAAAGTGTCAGTTAGAGAATTGTAATTTGTTTTTTGTTTTATTTGCAAGTATTTTGATAGGTAGTTAATGGATTTGCACACTTCGTTCTCGAGGGAGGGTCTTTGTTTGTGAACGTTGCCAACTGTGTACACTAGTCTCAGTTGAGGAAGGTAGTGGTGGAATCACGGCTTTTCTCTAAGTGATTTGAAATATATTGTTGATTTGGTTTTGATTAGTTGGAAACTGTAATATCTGTTCAGTAAACAAGACTGTTCTTAACCGTAGTTTCACTAGAAACTACTAACAAAAAATCATTCGAAAACAAAAACTTACAAATTACAAAAAACAAAAACACTAACACACTAACATTGCCGTAAAGGTATTTTAAAATTCCCTATTAACCAACGCTGATGGTAGAGGGTGGTTGGCCCGACATCAGTTCTCACTAACGATTATCTAATTGTATTTATTCCGAGAAGGGGTTTGTTCGTAACCTGTGGCTTGTATCGACTGTAGATACTTGCCTAAGTAGCCCGCTAGACCCTGCTTTTCCGAGGAATCGGGGGTCAATCATGTGTGGTTGCGTTGGACGTCTCTCCTACTTCGGTAGTGGCCACCTAATCGTCATCTAATCTAATCTAATCTAATCTAAATAATTCATAATTATTGTTAATTAAAAATTAATTCTATTAATTAATTTCCTAAAAATTGATTTCGTTAATTAATAAAAAATTAATTTTTAATCTTTAATTCATTAAAATAATTAAAAATTAATAAAAAATTAATTTTTAATTTCTTAATTCATTAAAAAAAATTTGTTCATTAATTGATATAAAATTATATTTTAATTTCTTAATTTATTAAAAATATTTTTATTCATTAATTAATTTAAAATTAATCGTTTAACTCACGCGTAAGCAATTCTTTAATTGCATGGAACTTTCTTCAAGTGCTTGCGAGTGTAAATGTAAGCTCCTGATCCTGCGACCGTGTGCCATAAGAGAAAATTTGTGAGGTCCGATGAGCCGAAAATCTACGATTAAAAATTTAATTAATATAAAAATTAAAGTAGGGAGAAAATTTATTAATTGAATGATGACAATTTTTATATTTTTTAATTAATTTTTTTAAATATTAAAAACATTTGAAAAAGCTTTTAAAAATTACTCACTTAAGATGAAAATTTAAAAATGCTCGAATATTTTTAAATAAAAATAAAATCTCACTTGGTCTTCAGTGCTGGATTCATGATGTTAATCGAAAAAGCCGTGTAGCTCACCAAGCTATTGACCGGCAAATAAAATGACAAGAAATTTTCACGATTTAACGGCTTCATTTCGAAGTTTTAATGTTGACTCGATGCAGAAATCAATTAATGTCCTTTTGAGGTGACTTAAAGCTACAAGAAATAATTTTTTAATGAGTAAATTTGCTGTTTTTTAAACATTGTTTTTAAGCCAAAAAATCTGAATGTTGAAAAAAATTTGTCGGAATGTCATGAGCGAATGCCAAAGTATACTTTTTGGAGTGTGACAAAAAAAAATTAAAACCGTTGAGAAATTTTTACATGCGATCGAAGACAAACAAAATTCGATGAAAAAATTATTTCTTATTATGGAAACAAGCGTGACTGCATTGGCTGCACTTGATTTAGTTGTAAATTAAATTAAGAAATTTTTTAAAATTAAATTTTATTAATTTTAAAAAATAACTTTTTTTAATTTTTTTTAATTTTTAAATTAATTGTTTTGTAAAATTAAATTTTATTAATATTTAGAATTAAATTTATTAAATTTTTTTAATTAATTATTCCATCCCACTGTCGCGATTCAAAATATTTATTTTACAGAAAGACAGAGATGGGCAATTACTTTTTAATCGAGTAAAAATTTCAATTAAAAAAAATTAAATACATTTTCATACAAAATTCATGTAATTTTCTACAATTAATTGCAATTAAATTACATGAATTTTTTTGTAGTTGCCCATCTCTGGATCTAATTCAAGTAAAATACACACACTGACAGGGAGATAAAAAGATTCACTGCGAGCTTAAAAATTTAAGTGTGAACGAAAATATTTTTTCATCTTCACATATCATAAACGGTCGTTGAAGAAATCGGTCGAGTTTTAAAAAGCTTAAAATATTATCAGAAAAATTGATAGTGATAACCTCAATAAACGTTTTGTGCCTTCAAATCTTTTTGAGATTAAGTAACGGTTTAAATGCAGTTACTTTTGTGACAATTAATCAAAAGTGCATAAAAAAGAGTGAAAAATATTTTTTAATAGTTTTAAACTATTTTTGTCGTTTATAAAAAAATCCCAAATATTTTTGCAAAGAGTTTTTAAAGACTTTCAACACGTTTGATAATAAATTAAAAAAATGTAAGTGAAAATAAAACAACTTTAAAAATTATCTCTCAAAATTATTTCAACTAAAAAGTTTTATTTCATCATAGCCGGAAACCGCAGACATAAATTTTGTGTGAGTATGTTAGTGCCATAAAGAACTCTATACAATCAAATAAATTCAAATGCTCGATGATTTCATCATAGATTTCATCCAATATTATTTTTGACTCCTTTTTAAATTAAAATAATTAAAAAAATAGATCTAGGATAATTTCTTAAATTTTACTTTAGTTTAATAAAATAAATTAAAAATAAAAATAAACAAGATGGGTCTGCAAACGGCGTTGCCATTTCCAATAGCTCCGCTGTCATAGATTAGTACCCTACTCCATTGCAATGGGCATTAGTGGCACTTTTGGTTAATCATGATGGACATTCCTAAAAAATCATCAATGTCAATCGATTCCTGATGCAATGACGAGTTCAACGAGGTGCATGAAGCCATAGTTCCGAAAAATGGACATTAGTGGCACTCCTGGCCGGCCATGATGGACATTCCTCAAAAATCATCAATGCCAATCGATTCCTGATTCAATGACGAGTTCAATGAGGTGCATGAAGCCATAGTTCTGAAAAATGGACATTAGTGGCACTCCTGGCCGGCCATGATGAACATTCCTCAAAAAATCATCAATGTCAATCGATTCCTGATTCAATCACGAGTTCAACGACATACATGAAGCCATAGTTCTGAAAAATGGACATTAGTGGCACTCCTGGACGGCCATGATGGACATTCCTCAAAAATCATCAATGCCAATCGATTTCTGATGCAATGACGAGTTCAACGACATACATGAAGCCATAGTTTGAAAAATGGACATTAATAGCACTCCTGGCCGGCCATGATGGACATTCCTCAAAAATCATCAATGCTAATCGATTCCTGATCCAATGACGAGTTCAACGATACCCATGAAGCCATAGTTCTGAAAAATGGACATTAGTGGCACTCCTGGACGGCCATGATGGACATTCCTCAAAAATCATCAATGCTAATCGATTCCTGATGCAATGACGAGTTCAACGACATACATATAAGAGAAAATTTGTATGAAAAAGGACATTTTTGCACCCACGGATGGTCCTTGGAGGGTCGTACCTCAAAACTAAATACTTCTTGCACAACTAGAGCCAAAACCCGATCTTTAGCTACAAACCCGAGTCAAATCCGACCAGCCGTTCTTGAGATATGCCGCCCACTAAGATCGTAAGAAAGTAAGAAAGTAAGATGACTTAAATGGCTCTAACTCCTCGTAGGAGCAACCGATTTCAAATCTGTTTTCGCCAGTTTGTAGGGTTTGGCTAGGCCTATCATTTGAGTATATGTTTTGATATTGCACAATGTAATGTCTTGGCACTAGGGGCCAAAAACTGGTTTTGGAGAAATCCAAAATTAATATATAGCGGAGCTATAATTTATACTTTTATTTTTTAACATCATAATTAAAAAAATTTTAACCTAAATTCTAGAGTCGTTACTGTAACTCAAAATATTCTCAGAAATGGTGAAATAATCTCGCGTTTATTTTTTATTCGTTTTTTGCGTGTGTCTTCGAAAAAAGTTTTTTCTTCTTGGACTTTGTAAAAACATAAATTATTCGAGTAAATTGCTAGTAAATTGCGCCATAAGCAAGAAATCATCAGAAAAATATTTAAAACTAAAAATTTTAACATATAAAAATATTTTTTATAAAATTTGAAAACCTTAATTAGAGAAAAAATATTTTCATAAATCATTTTATAAATTGACTAAAAAATTAAAAAATAAACAAATTAATTTAAAGCAGCAAAAATTAAAATATTTTAGTCATAAAAATTTAAAATGTTGCCAAGCAGTTTTTTGATCCGACTCATTTTTTGAGCCATAAACAAACCGGCACGAAAAAGTAAAAAACATCCAAAAACGTTGGGAATAAAAACATCGGAGAGCACATCAACTGTGTGAATGTTTAAGTGCGAGATTAAAATATTTTCGAACTCCGATTAAATGTTTTTTTTCTTTCCAAAAATGTAGGTCAAGAAATATTTCAAGGCCATTGTTGAATTGATGAAAAACATTTTTATATTTTTTAGTTAATGAATTCAAATTTTTTTAAATGTGACTTTTTGTAACATTAAGGTTTTTTACGTTTTTGATTACAAAAAAAAAGTTAAATATTAGAAATAAAAATAAAAATTAACTTTATTAAATTTTATTTGTTTAAAGCTAGCTGTGTTTATACCTACCCTGAAATGTCATCCGACATTTCATAAGAGAAAATGAGTAAAATAATCTACTTACAAAAAACGATTGAAATAATGAGATAACTTTTTATTGGGTGAAATAATTTTGGGTGATCTTAACCGACCTCTCTTTAAAAGAAAAATTTTTCTAGTTTATTTTCACTCATTTTCCCTTTCTTACCTGTAATTGATTCTAACTCGATGTCTGAAGTTGTTAGAAACATTTGATTAAACTTTTAAAACACTTTACGCACTTAGAAACAAACAAGAATACACTTAATTAATATAAATATTTTACACACGATATCACTGTTTTGACGAGGGGAACGTCACTCAAAATAAAAGGAAATTTAATTTATTCCAAAATTTTCTACAAACTTTTGAGTGGCGGTGAATAATTACAAATAATTTTTAAGTAGGATGACTGATACGAAAGCAAGAAAGGAGACCTTTGAGGCATTAATTCGGAAAATTGAAGCGTTAGAACATGCAACGGAAACAACAGAAAGTCTCGAGAAGTACCAAACTTTGATTGATGACGCAATTGATGAACTTGCAAAAAGTTCTGATGGAAAAATCGATGCGGCCGAAGGCAAAAAGCTTATTGAGGATATCTTGGAGTTGATCAAGAAAGAGCGAAAATATCCTAAGGATCGTGCGAACGAAGATCTTCGAGACGTCAAATTTAAAACGATTTGGAGTTGGACTAAACTCGTTGCAATCCAACTCAAGTTAAAATATGATTGGGATGAAAATAATAAGTGCATTATTGTGGATGCAACATTGGGAATCTTAAGCTCTGAAGTCAATGTTGAATACGTTAATAAGCGTACGGAAAATCCAAAATAACTGTGGAAAAGCTACTCTGCACTTTGAACGACAAGGAAAAATTTTAAATATGAAATTTTGTATTTTCAAAAAAGTAATAAATAAAAAAAATCTTGTCGATATTTTATTTTTTTTATTGCATGTTGTTAATTAATTTCGTTTTACCTGAGTTTGTGCCGCTTTTTAATTTTATTCATGTCAATTTCACCCAAAAGTCGCGATTACAAAAAATTAAATTAAATTAATTAAATTTTCATACCAAGTCCAAGCAATTTCCCAAAATTAAATTACATAAGATGAAATTTTGCCTGCATAAAGTACGCGAGAGAGTTTTCTCCAATCTGGCTGAAATTTGGATATTATTGTGACCTAATTGTGACTATTTGTGACTCACTCTCCATTTTTTTTGACACCCTTTATTTTTTGAGTTTTGGACATTTCAAAATTTTGAGCTTTCTCTCGTGTACTTTATGAAAAGTGTGCGAGAGAATCTTTGAAAATTGATTTTATTTTAAATGTTTGTATGTTAATTGATGGCATTTTTTGTGACTATTTTTGACATGTTAAAAGTTTTTGAATTTGATCAATTGTCAAAAAGTTAGAGCCAGTTCAAATTTGGGAGCTGACAGACGCTTTTTCTCTCGCGTACTTTATGAAAAGTGTGCGAGAGAATTTTTCAAAAAATAACTTTTCAAAAATATTTTTGCATTTTCTTTTAGCATTTATTTTGACTATTTTTGACGTTCAAAAAGTTTTGAGATCAGATTGATAGTCATAAAGTTATGCGATTTTGATTGAGCGCGTCACTAAGAGCTTTTTTTTCACAAGAGTAAAATTTTCAGGTAGATTTTGAGAAAAAAAAATTAATTTTTTTTTAAATTTATGTTCACCATCAAATATTTTAATTTTAATGATCATTAAAATTTAACGAATTTTTTTCTCTATCTTAAGCAATTTCAATAAATAATAAAATTCAAGTCGAGTATAGATCATCCATCGGAAGGAATTTTCCTAGTAAAAATATCCGAAATTTTTTTAGTAAAATTCCTAGGATAATGGTCACAATCAATTAAATTACAAAAGCATGTCATATTAAATCAATATTTTTAAAATTCTTCGCAAACGTGAGAATTGCATCGTCAAAATAAATTTAAATTCTTCTATTCTAAAATCTTCAAAATCTACCTGAAAATTTTACTCTTGTGAAAAAAAAGCTCTTAGTGACGCGCTCAATCAAAATCGCGTAACTTTATGACTATCAATCTGATCTCAAAACTTTTTGAACGTCAAAAATAGTCAAAATAAATGCTAAAAGAAAATGCAAAAATATTTTTGAAAAGTTATTTTTTGAAAAATTCTCTCGCACACTTTTCATAAAGTACGCGAGAGAAAAAGCGTCTGTCAGCTCTCAAATTTGAACTGGCTCTAACTTTTTGACAATTGATCAAATTCAAAAACTTTTAACATGTCAAAAATAGTCACAAAAAATGCCATCAATTAACATACAAACATTTAAAATAAAATCAATTTTCAAAGATTCTCTCGCCCACTTTTCATAAAGTACACGAGAGAAAGCTCAAAATTTTGAAATGTCCAAAACTCAAAAAATAAAGGGTGTCAAAAAAAATGGAGAGTGCGTCACAAATAGTCACAATTAGGTCACAATAATATCCAAATTTCAGCCAGATTAGAGAAAACTCTCTCGCGTACTTTATGCAGGCGAAATTTTTTGTAATTACTTATCTCTGGATCTGTTTCAAATAAAACACTCACACTGACAGGGCGATAAAAAAATTCACTGCGATAATTTTTGTGTGCTAAAAAATTTAAGTGTGAGCGAAAATATTTTTTCATCTTCACATATCGAAAACGGACGTTGAAGAAATCGGTCGAGTTTTAAAAAGCTTAAAATATTATCAGAAAAATTGATAGTGATAACCTCAATAAACGTTTTGTGCCTTCAAATCTTTTTTGAATGAAATGGGCGTTTAAAATTTAAAGACTTTTAGAAAATTTACCGCAAGTGCCTCAAAAAATAATTTTAATAAAACTTTAAAATATTTTGCTATTCCCGAAAAAATATTAAATCGGACTTTAAATAAACTTTTAAAAGCAGATTTTGGATTAAAAAATAAAATAAAAATTTAAAATTTATTTAGGTACCTAATTATTATTTTTTTAAAAAATTTACTTTAAATGTAAAAAATTGAATTTTTTGAAAAAAGAGTTTAAATAAGAAAATATTCAAATAAATCTGTAATGATAAAATTTAAAAAAATAAATATGATAAAAAATATTAAACAGTTCTTGAAATACATTTAAATTAATTTGCCTGAGAAGATGTGAGTATGAAGTGGAGTTTTGAATTAAACCAAGCGATAAAAAATAAAGCAAGAAGAAAATTTAACTTTTGAATTAAAAAAAACATTTTCCAATATTTTAAATGAAAATTTTCACAAAAATCAGTTTAAGTAAATCCGGACATTTTGGTTAATCTGAACATTTGTAGCTTTAAAAATATGTTTAACGGACAAAATTTTGAAATTCGACCTCGCGACATATTTTTGACTCTAGGCTTTATGAACCTAAGTCCTTTCCCTAGCAGACAAAAATCACGTTTTCATGAAATTTGCATGCAAATCGTAAAAAATACTAAAAATCTATTGAACTCATTTTTTTATTTTTTTATTTTTTCTTAAAGTCGGCAACTGATGACTTCTAACTGGTTCAGAGATTAACACAAATTGTCTTGGTGTGAGAGCAAGGAAGTGTGAGTATGAATCGAAATTTAAAAATGCCCGCGTATTCAATTTTGTCCTTGGAGTATGAGAGTGAAAGAGTTTTATGTCTTTTTATTATTTAACTGTTGAGCTTGTTTAATCGCTAACTTTCAATGAAATAATAATTTAAAACTTGAATCACCACTTTGTTTACGTACAGGGCATTTTTATCACAAAACTATAGCTCCGCTTTATTTTAATTTTGTATTCATCAAATCAGGTTTTTAGCTCTCGTGCAATATTCAAACCCTAAAAATGTTGCCCTAATCAAGCTTACCACACACTGGCAAAAAAAGATTACTTTTAAAATTTTAAAGACAATCCAAAAAATAAAAAAGTCGTTCTTTAAATCTCGCCATTTATTAAAACGTTGCTTAGTTGTTGATTTAAGCACTGAGTGGAATCAACCAAACTGTCTTTTACTCCCTTCTCTCTTACTCTCACACAATTGTATCAACTCGTTCTTCTCTATGTGACGACTGACTTCAACAACTATTGCGAAGCTGTTGTTGTGTAAAAATAACGGTCAAAAAATATTAAAATTTTATGCTGGAGCGGGTTTAAAGTCAAACAAACAAAAATTGCCGCACCACTTCTCTAATTTTTGGATTTTAATATCCAAATTTAAATTTAAACACTTGTTAAGAATATTGCCACGTATAGCGGATAAAGTCACGAGCGTTGAAAGAAAGAGATGGATGATATAAAAATTTTCTTTCTCTTTCTTTTTATATCAGTTTGAAATTATAACACAAAATAAAATATTTAAAAAAACGTTTAAAATTTCTCCCTTCTCTATCCAGACATTCCGCACGGAAAAGTACTAAATAAAATAAGGTCAGTATAAATTTTGATATGTTGATATATATTTTGTTTAACTTCCTTACGTACTTAAAATTAAATTTTGATTTTCTTTATCGTAACATATTAAACAAGTGCATGCAATATTTGTGTGGATATAAAATTATAATTTAAGATCCAAAATTTAAGAGATGGGGAGCGGCAATTTTTGTTTGGTTACGTTTTTTAAACCGCTCCCCATCTCTTAAATTTTGGATCTTAAATTATAATTTTATATCCACACAAATATTGCATGCACTTGTTTAATATGTTGCGATAAAGAAAATCAAAATTTAATTTTAAGTACGTAAGGAAGTTAAACAAAATATATATCAACATATCAAAATTTATACTGACCTTATTTTATTTAGTACTTTTCCGTGCGGAATGTCTGGATAGAGAAGGGAGAAATCTAAACGTTTTTTTAAATATTTTATTTAATTCTTTTTCCTGATCAAATTTATTATATACCAATCATAAATATCGTTATTGACCGCAAATCAATATTTTTCAAAATTTTGTGCTACCATGGAACACAGCTTTGAGCAAGATTTAAATTTTACCGTTAGAAAATGAATTTATACTTGACTTTTTGATTATTTATTTGAACAAATTCACTTTTTTAAATCTTTTATTTCTTATTACAATCAGATTAATTAATTAATTTTTTTTTGAAACTTTTAATCATATTATTTTCTCTTAAATGTATTATCTGTTTATTGTTATCTCAATCTGAAGTTTAAGTTGATGTATTTTTGTTATCCGTCGTTTTCATGGCCATTTGCGACCAATACCATAATTTTTTAACAACTTTTAAATTTCTTCTGTTCCCTTTTTAACCATCTAAAATTTTAAATTTTGACTTTATGCTGACGAATTTTTGATTATTCTTCAATGTTTACCTTACCTTGTAGTTTGTAGAGTTTCTTTGTGTATTATTTAAAGTGTTTTAACTATTAAATTCATCTTTTTTACGAATTAAAATTAAAAATTATTTATCTCATGAACAGCTGTATTTTATATTTTATGGAAGGGATGGTAACTTAGTAATTTACCAGCTTAAGATTTAAATATTTTTTCACCGTTATTATTACACAACAACTGTTGCTTTAATTGACTTTTTTTAAATTTTATTTATTTTTTTAAACAAATTGACTGACTTTTTTTGACTATTTTATTTATTGCAAATCTGTTTTATTACATTTTTATGTCTTTTGTTACAATCCTAAATGTAAATGAATATGTTTTTGTTGTCCTCCACCTCCACGACCATACGGTTTCTTTCCTTTGCCACCACGTCCTTTTCCTTTGTATCCACGTCCACTATCTGTTTTGCCACGAAGATTCTCTAGTTCCTTTTTCTGTTGAGAAGTTGTATTTTGATTGTCTTCTTCCTCTTCTTCGTTTGACTCTGTGTTGCCGTTCTAGAAATTAAATTATTTATTTTCGATTTTTTATATATAATTTTTTAATTTTATCTCACCTTCGATTGTTTTTCGATTTCCTCAATTGCAGACATCATATTGAGGAACTTGTAGTTTCCTCGAGTTGCATCAGTTGATCTTATAGCATATTGGACGATTCTTTGTAATGAGCTTGTTTTTATTCTCTCATCTTGCCAATTAAACTCCTGAATTATATTTTTTCCGTCCTTTTCCAGTTTTTGTATTGTTTCAATTTGTTTCTGACACTCTAATCGTGCCGTTTTAAGCTGTAACTCAAGCTCCATCAAACTTTAAATTGTCTTTGTTTGCGCTTCGAGATCCATCTAAAATTTAAATTTTTTAACTTTACACTGACGAATTTTTGATTTAATTTTACTGTGTTCTTTACTTTTCAGTTTGTTACGTTCTTCTTTGTGTTATTTAAAGATTTTAACTTATTAATTGTTGTTAGATTGACAAAATTAAATTTAAATTGTTTATTTTCTTCGCAGCTGATAAATATTAAAGGGGGTAGGAACAAAGGAATTTATTTTTATTTTTAATTTTTTTTGACCGTTATTTGTACACAACATCCGGTCGTGAACGACCGAGAGAAAGAAAGAGAGCTAAATGAGATTGCGGGAGTAAGAGAGAAGGGAGAAAAACGGTGGGCGAACACGTGGTAATAATTATTTGAAAATTTAAAATTAATCCAATATTTTTACCTTCTTTCCGCACATTTGATCCTTTGAAAAGTACGTACTTAAGGTTAGCTTAAGAATTTTGAGCTGATTTCGATCCTCCAGTAAACTTTCAATTAATTTGTTTACACTTTTACTTCTATTTAAATTTCCCGCAAATAAAATTTCCCTACAAATTATTACAATTTTTACCGCCAATTTTATGACAGCTTTAGGACAGCTTCAGAATTTAAATTTCAGGCGTTAAGAGATTTATCCGCTATACGTGGGAATATTGCAATTTTTTGAATAAAGAAAATATCAAAAATATAATTTTAAGTGATCTAGGAACTTAAACAAAACAAGATGGGTCTGCAAACGGCGTTGCCATTTCCAATAGCTCCGCTGTCTTAGATTAGTACCCCATAGTTCTGAAAAATGGACATTAGTGGCACTCCTGGACGACCATGATGGACATTCCTCAAAAATCGTCAGTGTCAATCAATTCCTGATGCAATGACGAGTTCAACGACATACATGAAGCCATAGTTCTGAAAAATGGACATTAGTGGTACTCCTGGCCGGCCATGATGGACAAGCTTCAAAAATCGTCAATGTCAATCGATTCCTGATGCAATGACGAGTTCAACGACATACATGAAGCCATAGTTCTGAAAAATTTTCTAAAAAAAAAACCATTAAAAATGGAATTAGTGGCACCCAGCGGCATGATGGACACTCCCAAAAATCATAATGAAAATTATGAATGAGAGTTAAAATACATGAAGCCATATAAGAGAAAATTTGTATGAAAAAGGACATTTTTGCACTCAGGGACGGTCCTTGAAGGGTCATACCTCAAAACTAAATACTTCTTGCACAACTAGAACCAAAGTGAGAAAGTGAGAAAGTAAGATGACTTAAATGGCTCTAACTCCTCGTAGGAGCAACCGATTTCAAATCTGTTTTCGCCAGTTTGTAGGGTTTGGCTAGGCCTATCATTTGAGTATATGTTTTGATATTGCACAATGTAATGTCTTGGCACTAGGGGCCAAAAACTGGTTTTGGAGAAATCCAAAATTAATATATAGCGGAGCTATAATATATCAATATCTAAATTTATACTGATTTTATTTTATTTAGTACTTTTCCGTGCTGAATATTAAGTTATAACTCTATAGAGATGGGAGATTTTTCAAAAAAAATTTAAATATTTTATTATGTTCTACCCATAGAACAATTTTTGGTTGAATTGATATCAATTTGACGTTAAATCCTTGTCAAAAAAAAATTTTGACATCAAATTGATATTAAATTTACATGAATTTGATATCAACAAAAAAAATTTAATGTCAAATTTAACGTCAAATTTAATGTCAATTTAATAGCAAGTAAAAAAATATTTATTTGATATTAAATTATGTTTTATAAATTCAAATTTACTAAATTTGTATTATTTTTTACTAAAATTTCATATCAAATTTTTACATTAATTTGATGTCAATTTAATAAAAAAATTTTCACCAAAAATTTGTTATTAATTTAATATTTATATTTTATTTTTTTGCAAATTATTAAATTTAATTAATTTATATTTTATTTTCAATTTTTATTATTTTACTATTTATATCATTAAAAGTTTCAATATAATAATTAAAAAAATTTTTCCAAAAATTTGATATTAAATTTTTACATAAAATTGATGTCAATTTAATATTAAATTTTTTATCAAAAATTTGTTATTAAATTTTTACATAAAATGATGCAATTTAATATTAAATTTTTTATCAAAAATTTGTTATTAAATTTTTAATAAAATTGATATCATTTAATATTAATTTTTTTGACCAAAAATTAAATAGAAATTTTTTATATTAAATTGATGTCAATTTATATTAAATATTTTGCCAGAAGATTAATATCCTTACATCAATTTTTAATATACTTTTTATTCATGAGTCTTTTAAAATTTTAAAAAAAAATATTACATCAAGGTTCAAAGGTTATTATCAAGCATTTGGGGAAAAAGTTTCAACAAAATTTCCTTTCAAATGTTGATTCAACTTAATTCTTAGAGAAAATATATTACACTCTTTGTAAATACAAAAGGATGAGAGATTTCTTCATAATAAAATTTTTAATCTGATTTTTCTATTACTATAACCTTATTAATTTTTAACTCCTTTTTCTTAATCCTTAATTTTCTATATTTTTTCATCCAAAATAAGCAGAAAAAACATAAAGAAAAAATTTATTTTTTTATTTTTAATTCCTTTCATAAAATCTTTCAAAAACTAACGAGAAAAAAAAAAGTGGTAAAATAAGTGAGAATGAGGATATTTTTGAAAAGCTAAAAGAAAATTATTGAATTCATAAGAATCCGATTAAATTTTCATAGAAACTTTTTTTCCTAGTAAATTTCCTAGGAATTTTTACTAGGAATTTTCCTAGTAATTTTTTCTCTCGGAATTTCCTAGGAATTTTTACTAGAGAATTTTCCTAGAGGGAAAAAATAATTTTTTTTTTCCTAGGAAATTTCCTAGGAATTTTTACTAGGAATTTTCCTAGGAATTTTATTCCTATATTTTTCCTAGGAAATTTCCTAGGAAATTACTAGGAATTCCTAGGAAATTACTAGGAATATTCCTAGGAAATTCCTAGGAAAATTCCTTCGGATGGATGATCAAGTCCCAATTTATACTGATTTTATTTTATTTAGTACTTTTCCGTGCGGAATATTAAGTTATAACTCTATAGAGATGGGAGATTTTTCAAAAAAAATTTAAATATTTTATTATGTTCTAAGACTTAAATTTTAAATATTTCTAACAGACTAACAAGCTAAAATGGAAGATAACTACAGTCCACACTCAAAAATTCGTAACCAGAACAAAGAAATTTTTAACGAGGAGTTGAAAATTAATTCAGAGAAAATTCTTGAAATAAATGTGAAAAATGTTTGTTCAGTAAATGAAGATGTAAAAATTTTGCACGTTAAAGAAGATTCTTTATTTCATAATTTAAACTTTAAAGACTTTCCAAACGTTTTCTTGGTCCAAATTGAAGAAGAAAATTCTGAAATATTTGAAACAATAGAGAAAAAGCGATGCAACTTAAAGCATAAAGTTTTTATTCAACTTTTCATCGAGTCATCAAAAACTTTTAAAGTTTATCAATATTTAGAAAAATTTGAAGAAGTCCGTGATGAAAATACTTGTGATGCTTTCGCTAAATTTGTTAAGAATTTAAATTTGACTTTAACTAATTTAAAAATTTCACACATTTTAGAGTTTTTCACTAAAAGTGGAGAAAATTTGATTGAAAAAGCGATAAAATCTGAAAATGAAAATTTAATTAAACTTTTGATGCTTTTCTCACCACAGATAAATCGTGAATTGCTAATCGAAGCACTTAAAGTTAAGAATATAAAAATTGTGCTTTTAATATTAAGTAACTTTGAAACTTCAGACATGACTGATGAAGTTTTAACAATAATTTATAAAAATAAAATGATCGAAGAACTTTTATTAAAAATTGTCGATCAAAATTCCATAAAAACTCTCAAAGTTTTACTCAAAAATTCTTCATTTTTCGCAAAGTCTTTGGGCTTCACAAAATGGAACGAGATGAGAGAAAAAAGTGTTAAGAAAAAATATTTTGCACTTTTATTTGAGCTTCAAAGAGTCGAAGAAAGTTTTTATGGTCAATTTTTTAATGAAAGTTCTCTGAAATCATTTCATCAAAAAATTGAAAATGGAAATTTGGAAGAGGTTAAAAAGTTTGTTGAAGACTTTCCAGAGTTTAAATTATGCGCTGACGAAAATCAAATGTCGGCACTCGATAAATCTATTGACCAAGCTGAAAAATCAATCGAAGCTGAAAAGAACAGAATACTGTCTAAAGGATTTTCAAGCCACGACCAAAATCAAGCCGACATAAATATTTCAAAATTATCTCCAGAAGTTCAAAAGCAAATCCAACAAAATTACAAAATTAATTCTTGTTTACTTTCTAAAGGATTTTTCAGCCACGACTTAAATCAACTCGACATAAATATTTCAAAATTATTTCCAGAAGTTCAAAAGCAAATCCAACAAAATTACAAAATTTATTCTTTTTTACTTTCTGAAGGATTTTTAAGCTACGATCAAAATCAACTCGACATAAAAATTTCAAAATTATTCCCAGTTCTTCAAAAGCAAATCCAACAAAATAATTTAAAATTTTTAAAACCAAATCCTCAAAATTTCATGAATATTTTGTGCACACAGTTCGAACTTTTCGTTTTATCAGACAAAAGCGATCATGCAGAAATTCGTGAAATGATAACAAAATTGAGTGAAAATCCCGAACTTCGACCGTTACTTGAGAGAGCGGCAGAGACACCCCTGAAAAGTGTTGCTGATTTTACGAATAAAAGTGTTAAGTTGGTTGATCCTGCGAGCAGTGAAAACACGATGGGAATTGCTTATCATGAGGAAAATATAATTTATCTCGGCGCAGGTGAAAAAAAACATGAACGTTATGCGACTTTCATTCACGAATTGACGCATTTAATTTTATTCCTAATTTATGACAACGATTGTTTGCCTTACTGTAAGGGTGATACAACGAGAGAAAATCTTTTTAAAGATGTTTACGATAAAACTCTCGAAATTTATAGAAACGATCGAGATAATACAAGTTTAATTATTTCTTGGGTGTTTAAATATCCTGAAGCAAAAAAGAAAATTGAATTGGCTGTGAGAGCGAATCATTTCATTGCTCAATACCTAGAAAATCCAGATGAACTCAGAAAATGGCGAGAAAAGTTTCATGAAATCTTTGAATTCAATCAAAAAGTCATTGACGATTTAGAAATTCCAAATGTTTACAATTTAATTTCACTAAATAATAGTTTTAGACTTCTCAAGAGAGTTCAAGACTCTAAACTACAGGTTGAAGTTAATAAAGCGACAAATTTATTGAAAATTAAGGGAACCTATTTAATTTTCACCTCAAACGTTCCTCAATTGACTTTTTCAAGAATTGCACAAAAAATTTTCATTGAGTCTAAAAATAAATTGGATTTAAAAGTTAAAAATATATTTTTGGATCCTCAAAGACTCGATCAAGAGCATTTAAGAAAAATCTTTTCAAATTTTCTCGAGAAATTTTCAGTTGAAAGAATTTTTGTTCAATTAAAAAATTTTAAAGATGAAAATTTAAATTTAATCGAAAACTTAACGAATGTTGATCAAGTTATTTTCATTTGCGATGATGACGAGAAAATTTGTGGAAAATTTGAGAAAATGACGAAAGAAGAAATCGCTCATGAATGGATTGAATTAACTGAAAAATCTAAAGAAGAAATTTTAGAGTCGCAAATTAATTTTCAAGGAAAGTTAACGAATCTAAAAAAATGCTTAACGAAAACTGACAAAATTTGCAGCAAAATTCTCAAATTTTTATGTAAAGCAGAAATAAAAATTAATTGTGAAGTTAGAAAAGTTGAACTTAAAAATTTCATCGCAAGAAAAATCGAAAAGAAAATTAAAAAGTTAGAAAACGAATTTAAAAATGAAATTTCGCAAGAAAATAAATTCGGGGTTGAAAATAAAAAAACCAAGGAGAAAAAATTATTCGAGGCAGAAAAATTTGAATATCGAGAATTTTTTCTCGAAAATTTTACAGAAAATGTAGCGAAAGAATTAATTGTGTTACTTTCTGACATGGCGGGAAGCGGAAAAACTTCTGCGTTGTGGAAATTTTATGAAATTTTACTCGCTAAATTTCCCGATCATTGGATAATTTTTATAAGTCTTAAAGATCACGTTGACGAACTTTCCAAAGGCGTCGGTGAAAGTTTTTTAGATTTTATTATTAAAATTTTAAATATCAATCCACTCGAGGCGGAAATTTTCACTCAAAAATTCGCAAAAGGTGAAGTGAAAATTCTTTTCGATGCTTTCGACGAAATTTCACCAAAGTGCAAAGATGAAACTTTAAAACTTTTCAAACTCTTTAAAGCGGAACGAAAAAATCAAATTTGGATCACGACTCGAACACACTTGGAGCATGACCTCGAAAGTGGACTCGAAGTTTTAGCTCACAGACTCAAAATTTTAGACGAAAGTGAACAAATTAAATTTTTAAAAGAAATTTGGAAACCTTCTCGTAAAAGTGAAAAAATTATTGAAGAATGCGCGGAAAATTTGGTTCGAAAAATTTCTGAGATGATTTCAACAAATCCGAGCGTCATTGGACTTCCTTTAATTGTTGAAGGACTTGCGAAAAATTTATCAACAAAAATTGATGAAAACTTTTACAAAATCGTCGAAAAATTAAATATTTTTGATGTTTACGAAAAATTTATAATCGAAGCGAGCATTGAAATTTTACGAACCAGATTTCCTGACAAAGTTAACGAATATTTGAATAATTCTAACAGCATTAGAAATGTCCATCAAAAATTGGCAATTTTTCATCTTTTTAATGAAGAATTAGCTGAAAATTTAGCTGAAAATTTAAATTTAAATTATGACGAAGACAAATGGACGTTTGAAGAAATTTCACGCGGTGGAATCGTAAAATATGACAAAGATCTAAAAGTTCAATTTAATCACGAAACTTACGCTGAATTTTTTGTTGCGACTGTCATGTTAGATATTATAAAAACATCCAAAAAACCTCCTGAATTTAAACTTGAACTTTTTGATAAAATTTTGCGTGAAGAAAATCTTAAAATCACTCGAATGTTTTTAGATGAAATGCTTAAAAATTCAGAGAACAATAAATTTTTTGATTCTTTCATAAAAATTGTTGAATTTTCAACTTTTCGATTAATTGCTCAAGAAGGACTTTTCAATATTTTCGAAATAATTTTTAATCGAGTGAAAATTTCTAAAATTGAAGTTTATAAAAATCTTTTTGAGATTCAAGATGAAAAATTAAAGAAAACAATTTTCATGGAAATTTTACCAAATTTAAAAAAAGCCGAAAACTTTGAGAAAATTTCCAACGAAATTTTTGAATTTTATGGTGAAAAAGTTTTTGATGAATTTTTGCTTTGCGCTGACGCTGACGGCAACACAATTTTACATTTAATGACAGACGACAAAGTTAAAAGTGAAATTTTTATTTTATTTAGTGAAAAATTTCTAAGAGAAGAAAAATTAGAAAAAATTATTTTCAAGACAAATAAAAATAAACAAACTTTTTTAAATTTCTGCATTGTTGATTATGATAATAATTTTGATAAACTTGAAAAAGTTTTTGATTTTGTTTCAAAAAAATTAAAAAGAGAAAAACAAAAAGAATTAATTAAAATTAAAAATGTAAGAGGTTGGAATATTTTGCATTCAGCAGCTTTTAAGGATGAAAAATCTTCAAAATTAATTTTAGATTTTATTTTTCAACTTTTTAATGAAAAAGAACTTCGAGAATTAATTAAAGAAAAAGATGAAAATGGTGACAATATTTTACATCTTGCTGCTCAATTTACAAAATCAGAAGAAATTTTTGACTTTTTGTGGCTGAAAATTTGTGAAAATGTTGAAAATAAAAAAGAATTTTTCATGCAAAAAGGAAAATTTGATCGAAATGTTTTGCAAAAATCGGCAGAAAATGAAAATGATCCAAAAGTTTTTCATTTTGTTTTCAACTTGGCGAAAAGTTTTTGTGAAAATGAAAAAGAATTAAAAAATTTAATTTTAGAGAAAAATTCAGAAAATTCAAATTTGTTAACTTTGGCCGCAAGTTTTGCACCAAAATCAAATTTAGAATTTTTAATTGAGAAAATTTTAGAAATTTTTGGCGAAAATGAAATGAAAAAAGTTTTAAAGACAACGAAAGGATTTAAAGAAAGAAATTTATTGAGTTTGGCTGCAAGTCAAAATAAAAATAAAAACTCGATTGAATTTTTGTGGAAAACTTTTGAGGAAAATTTGAGTCGAGAAGAAATTTTTGAACTTTTAAATGAAAAAGATGAAGATGGTGACAATATTTTACATCTTGCTGCTCAATTTACAAAATCAGAAGAAATTTTTGACTTTTTGTGGCTGAAAATTTGTGAAAATGTTGAAAATAAAAAAGAATTTTTCATGCAAAAAGAAAATTTTGATCGAAATGTTTTGCAAAATTCGACATCAAATGAAAATGATCCAAAAGTTTTTCATTTTGTTTTCAACTTGGCGAAAAGTTTTTGTGAAAATGAAAAAGAATTAAAAAATTTAATTTTAGAGAAAAATTCACAAAATTCAAATTTGTTAACTTTGGCCGCATGTTTTGCAACAAAATCAAATTTAGAATTTTTAATTGAGAAAATTTTAGAAATTTTTGGTGAAAATGAAATGAAAAAAGTTTTAAAGACAACGAAAGGATTTAAAGAATTAAATTTATTGAGTTTGGCTGCAATTCAAAATAAAAATAAAAACTCGATTGAATTTTTGTGGAAAACTTTTGAGGAAAATTTGAGTCGAGAAGAAATTTGTGAACTTTTAAATGAAAAAGATGAAAATTATGACAATATTTTACATCTTGCTGCTCAATTTACAAAATCAGAAGAAATTTTTGACTTTTTGTGGCTGAAAATTTGTGAAAATGTTGAAAATAAAAAAGAATTTTTCATGCAAAAAGGAAAATTTGATCGAAATGTTTTGCAAAATTCGGCATTAAATGAAAATGATCCAAAAGTTTTTCATTTTGTTTTCAACTTGGCGAAAAGTTTTTGTGAAAATGAAAAAGATTTAAAAATTTTAATTTTAAAGAGAAATTCACAAAATTTAAATTTATTAACTTTTGCCGCAAGTTTTGCACCAAAATCAAATTTAGAATTTTTAATTGAGAAAATTTTAGAAATTTTTGGTGAAAATGAAATGAAAAAAGTTTTAAAGACAACGAAAGGATTTAAAGAAAGAAATTTATTGAGTTTGGCTGCAAGTCAAAATAAAAATAAAAACTCGATTGAATTTTTGTGGAAAACTTTTGAGGAAAATTTGAGTCGAGAAGAAATTTGTGAACTTTTAAATGAAAAAGATGAAGAAGGTGAGAACATTTTACATCTTGCTGCTCAATTTACAAAATCAGAAGAAATTTTTGATTTTTTGTGGTCGAAAATTTGTGAAAATGTTGAAAATAATTTTAAAGATGAAAAAGAATTTTTCATGCAAAAAGGAAAATTTGATCGAAATGTTTTGCAAAATTCGGCATTAAATGAAAATGATCCAAAAGTTTTTCATTTTGTTTTCAACTTGGCGAAAAGTTTTTGTGAAAATGAAAAAGAATTAAAAAATTTAATTTTAGAGAAAAATTCAGAAAATTCAAATTTGTTAACTTTTGCCGCAAGTTTTGCAACAAAATCAAATTTAGAATTTTTAATTGAGAAAATTTTAGAAATTTTTGGTGAAAATGAAATGAAAAAAGTTTTAAAGACAACGAAAGGATTTAAAGAATTAAATTTATTGAGTTTGGCTGCAAGTCAAAATAAAAATAAAAACTCGATTGAATTTTTGTGGAAAACTTTTGAGGAAAATTTGAGTCGAGAAGAAATTTTTGAACTTTTAAATGAAAAAGATGAAAATGGTAACAATATTTTACATCTTGCTGCTCTATTTACAAAATCAGAAGAAATTTTTGACTTTTTATGGCAGAAAATTTGTGAAAATTTCAAAAATAATTTTAAAGATGAAAAAGAATTGAAAAATTATTTAAAATCAAAAAATTTACTAGGCAGAAATATTTTGCTCGCTTCAATCAGTCAAAAAAATGAAAATTCTTTTTTCTTCATTTTCGAAAATATTTTTTGTCAATTTTTTGACTTTAAAGATTTTATTTACGAATGCAATGAAAATGGTGAAAATTTTCTTCATTCTCTCGCTCGAGTTGGTTCAGTTTCGATGCTCAAAGTTGCATTTAAAAAATTGGAAGAAAATCTTTCAGAAGAAAAATTTAAAAATTTTATAAAAATTAAAATTAAAAAAACTCAATTTAATCTTTTACATTGCGCTGCACTTCAAAACTCAAATTTAAATTCAATAAATTTTCTCTTCGAAATTATTGAAAATATTTTGGGTGAAATTGAGCTTAAAAAAATGCTCATAGAAGATGACATCGTCAGGAATCTTCCACTTTTTGTCGCCATTCAATTAAACACATCAGAAATTTTCACATTTTTCACAAAAGTTTATGAAAAATATTTTAACAAAATAGCAACACAAATGTATCTAACATATAAAAATTGGTTTAAATTTTCAGTACAAAATGAAGAAGATAAAAATATGACAGAAAGTGTAAAAAAATATCTTGAAGACGATTAAAATAAAAATAAAGAATTTTCAACTAATGTGCAAGTTTATGAATTTTAAGCAAGAAGAAACTCAAAAATAAAATTAGAGATAAAAATTAAGGCTGTAAATATTCTTAGTGCGTTAATCGTTGGAATTATTTTGTCTTTAAGTAATTTATTAAAAACTTAATTTGTAAATAAAATTTTTTGTTAAATCTATTTTTATTTATTTTAATTTTTTTTCAGCCAAACTCTGACACATTTTACATTTTTAATCTCAAAACTTAAAAATTTATCCAAGCATCTCGATTTAAAATTATTTTATTTAGCTGATGACTCATCAGTGATTTTTGCTTTTAATTTTTAATTTTCCAACTTGATAAATTTAAATTTTATAAACAAAATAATTTGACAAAATAACTTCACAAAAGTGTCAAAGAAGCAGGGATTTAAGTCGATTCGTTTTAGTCGAGTGAGTTGATCGACTTTTAGAGTCGATTGGCCAAAGAGGGCAAATCGATTCGAGCCGATTGCGTTTTTTAAATAAATTTTATTTTATTTTTTCTGAACCAGTTAAGTGAGATTGGGTGCAGGAACAAGGATCCAGTGTTGAAAGTAAGATCCAGTGCTACATTTGCGTTGGTTCTTCAAGATCTCACTTCCAGCACTCGATTTTAATTTCACTGGTTTTGACTTCCAACACTGGATCTTAGGTTGACTGCATCTCACCTCAAGAACTGGATCTTACTTTCAGGACAGAATCCTGAATCTATCCAGCATCTACTGCAAAGAAGGTAAGTTAAAACAAAAGATTAAAATTTCTACAATCAACGCCAAAAGTGTATTTTTATTGTAGCAAATATATATTCAATGAGTTTCTTCTCGGGTCCAACAGTCGTCAAAAGAAACTAAAATTAAAAATCTTAATTAAATTAATGGACTGTTAAGTTTTTAATGCCAAGGGGATTTAAATTAAATTTTTAATATTTGTGTTTATAAATTTGTATGCTTGTGATACACTGTCGACTGCATTCCAATAATTTTATGATTTTTTAACGGAACCCACCAGGAGAAGTGGCTCTTTTATGCTGAATTTTTTATCTTTCAATAATCCCATAAAAAAATTTAATTATTTCTGAATTTTCTGAAATATTTTAGATTCTTAAGAAAAATATCTAGTCATCCAGGGGGTGAGAAGCTCGCAGGTACTGACAACTTGAGAAAATAACTTTTTTTTTGCGTATTTTAAAACTTTTTATTATTTTTTTCAGCCAAAAATACTGAAAGTTAACTATAGTCTGAAGACAGAGATCAAAAACTAGTACGTTTTTTAGGAAAAGCGATTTTCTTTAAGAAATTTCACCAACATGATTTAATTTTTAATTTTAAATTAATATTTTAACACGATAAGAGTTTAACAGAGGTGACAATTTTTTTAAAAGAGTCTTTCAATAGTTGAAAAAATGTTTTTTTTTAATTCTCAACTCAAGAATAGTTAAAAAAATAAATTGAAACGTTAATTAAGTTTAATTCTTAAAGAGTTTTAACAAAATCTTGAATGAAATTTAAAAAAATTGCAGGTACTGAGTACCTGCGAGTACCTGCAAAATACCTGCAGGGATTTCAGTACCTGCGAGCTTCTCACCCCCTGTAGTCATCCTACTTTGTTCCCCTCCACACTCGTGTTTTTTGTGTAAAATACACATTCAATAAATTCTTTACTGTATGGATAAAAAAACACGAGTGAAGATTTTTTATTTCGTTCACTCTGCTCAGCTCAATTGGTCATAAAATATCAAAGAAAATCCTTTAAAAAAATGATAAAGAATATTTTAATAATTTTGTACTTGATTTCATCGACAATAGCTGCACCGGTAATTTTTTCTAAACTCTCTTGAAAAATTATAAAATTTAATTTTAATCACAGCAAATTAGAGTCAGCGAAGATCAAGTTCAGCACATCGCAAATCTTCTCACCAACAACATTGGAAGTGTCACAAATTTCATCAACCAAAATCCACAATTGTCGGCTCAAATCCTGACATCAGTCTTGAGATCATCGCCAGACGCTCAAAATGCTTTTCGGTCATTTGGTTAGTGGCAGTTTAAAAATCTAAAAACAATAAAAAAAACCCGTTCGCAAAATGTATTAAACAACCACGTTCACCAGAATTATTAAACGGAGAAATTATTTTTTTCAATAATTTTGAATAAACAATAAAAAAATTTATTAAATTTGAAGAAAAAAAATTTGGGTAAAAAAATAAAAAAAATTTTTGAATAAAAATTGAACATTTTAATGCAATTTAGTTTTGTGCATTTTTACAAGTGAAATGAAAATAAAATATTCACAAAAAATTAAAATTATTAAAGAAAATTTTCAATCTAATTTTTAATAAAAAATGTTAAAGATTTTAAATTTAAATTTTCAAAATTCTCAACTACATTTCCAATGTCATCACGAATTTAATCAACCTCCGACACTTGATCGTCGACATCTTGAAGATAATCTGAGGTAAGTTTCACGATAGCTAAGCCACTGGTGAGCCCGGCGAAGGTTGCAATTCCGTTGTTCTTTGGCAGCACATTTTTAAGGAAAGCCCACATGAGGACTGACCCGAAGCTGAAGAGAATTCCACCGGCGGCACTAAAATTTAAAGTTTTTTATTAAATAATTCATAATTATTGTTAATTAAAAATTAATTCTATTAATTAATTTCCTAAAAATTGATTTCGTTAATTAATGAAAAATTAATTTTTAATTTCTTAATTCATTAAAAATAATAAAAAATTAATAAAAAATTATATTTTAATTTCTTAATTCATTAAAAAAAATTTGTTCATTAATTGATATAAAATTATATTTTAATTTCTTAATTTATTAAAAATAATTTTATTAATTAATTAATGAAAAATTATATTTTAATTTCTTAATTCATTAAAAATATTTTTATTTATTAATTAATTTAAAATTAATCGTTTAACTCACGCGTAAGCGATTCTTTTATTGCATGGAACTTTCTTCAAGTGCTTGCGAGTGTAAATGTAAGCTCCTGATCCTGCGACCGTGTGCCATAAGAGAAAATTTGTGAGGTCCGATGAGCCAAAAAATCTACGATTAAAAATTTAATTAATATAAAAATTAAAGTAGGGAGAAAATTTATTAATTGAATGATGACAACTTTTGTATTTTTTAATTAATTTTTTTAAATATTAAAAACATTTGAAAAAGCTTTTAAAAATTACTCACTTAAGATGAAAATTTAAAAATGCTCGAATATTTTTAAATAAAAATAAAATCTCACTTGGTCTTCAGTGCTGGATTCATGATGTTAATCGACAAAGCCGTCTAGCTCACCAAGCTATTGACCGGCAAATAAAATGACAAGAAATTTTCACGATTTAACGGCTTCATTTTGAATTTTTAATGTTGACTCGATGCACAACCAATTAATGTCCTTATGAGGTGACTTAAAGCTACAAGAAATAATTTTTTAATGAGTAAATTTGCTGTTTTTTAAACATTGTTTTTAAGCCAAAAAATCTGAATGTTGAAAAAAATTTGTCGGAATGTCATGAGCGAATGCCAAAGTATACTTTTTGGAGTGTGACAAAAAAAAATTAAAACCGTTGAGAAATTTTTACATGCGATCGAAGACAAACAAAATTCGATGAAAAAATTATTTCTTATTATGGAAACAAGCGTAACTGCATTGGCTGCACTTGATTTAGTTGTAAATTAAATTAAGAAATTTTTTAAAATTAAATTTTATTAATTTTAAAAAATAACTTTTTTTAATTTTTAAATTAATTATTTTGTAAAATTAAATTTTATTAATATTTAGAATTAAATTTATTAAATTTTTTTAATTAATTATTTCATCCCACAGTCGCGATTCAAAATATTTATTTTACAGAAAGACAGAGATGGGCAATTACATTTTAATCGAGTAAAAATTTCAATTAAAAAAAATTAAATACATTTTCATACAAAATTCATATAATTTTCTACAATTAATTGCAATTAAATTACATGAATTTTTTTGTAGTTGCCCATCTCTGGATCTAATTCAAGTAAAACACACACACTGACAGGGCGATAAAAAGATTCACTGCGAGCTTAAAAATTTAAGTGTGAACGAAAATATTTTTTCATCTTCACATATCATAAACGGTCGTTGAAAAAATCGGTCGAGTTTTAAAAAGCTTAAAATATTATCAGAAAAATTGATAGTGATAACCTCAATAAACGTTTTGTGCCTTCAAATCTTTTTGAGATTAAGTAACGGTTTAAATGCAGTTACTTTTGTGACAATTAATCAAAAGTGCATAAAAAAGAGTGAACAATATTTTTTAATAGTTTTAAACTATTTTTGTCGTTTATAAAAAAATCCCAAATATTTTTGCAAAGAGTTTTTAAAGACTTTCAACACGTTTGATAATAAATTAAAAAAATGTAAGTGAAAATAAAACAACTTTAAAAATTATCTCTCAAAATTATTTCAACTAAAAAGTTTTATTTCATCATAGCCGGAAACCGCAGACATAAATTTTGTGTGAGTATGTTAGTGCCATAAAGAACTCTATACAATCAAATAAATTCAAATGCTCGATGATTTCATCATAGATTTCATCCAATACACACTGGTTCAGTTTCATATATATTTTTTTCCAAAAAGGCAAGGTCTGTTTTTAAACACAAAACGTCATTTTTCAAATAGTTCTGACCTTCCTTTATAAGTCCTCAAATTTTCAGCACTTTGAACCAGGGAAATTAAGCCGCATTTAGGGTTCAAAGTGACTCACTATAATATTGCTAAAAACAACCTTTTTAGTTTACCCCTTTTAACTTTGATTCAAACATCTTAATTTTAAAATTAAATAAGTAAAATGCGAGAAGATGCTTTGAAGTTTTTTATCAAATTTAATTTAATTTTTTTTAAACTTTGGAACTGCCTTAAAGTGAGTAAGCAAAATACGTCAAACGGACCTTCACAAATATTGATCTACGAAAAAAGCTTCGCCTAGCTTCGCTCTAAAAGTTCTGAATTCTAACAGCTAAAGAAAGAATCTATCGAATGCAAACACATTGGTGTGCCACCTCTTGCCACCTTGCCCGAAAATCGACTTTAAAAATGAACCAAATTTGCAGTTTTTCCATATAAAATGGGGTAAAATGATTAAATTTTCTCTTTGAAATTGAACCAAAGATATCTTTGAATTTTTTTTTGCTGGTAAAAAAGTACGTATACCTGAACCAGTGTGCAATATTATTTTTGACTCCCTTTTAAATTAAAATAATTAAATAAATAGATCTAGGATAATTTTTTAAATTTTACTTTAGTTTAATAAAATAAATTAAAAATAAAAATAAATTTATACTTTAATTTTTTAACATCATAATTAAAAAAATTTTAACCTAAATTCTAGAGTCGTTACTGTAACTCAAAAAATTCTCAGAAATGGTGAAATAATCTCGCGTTTATTTTTTGTTCGTTTTTTGCGAGGCCTTCCATCAGCAGCTTTTTTCCATACAAATGAAAGCTCATAATGGACCGCAGCTTTGAAAGTTGTGTGAGTTTTTTGTTTTTACACACACCCGGGCAAATGCTCTGCAAGTATGCAGTGAACTAAAATGTTGCTATTTCGTACTCTTTAGAGCGTCTAACTTGAAACTACTGAGTTTTATTTTAATCAGAAAACTAAAATAAAACTTTTCTTATTTAATAATTTTTTAAAATAGAGATTGAATTAAAGAATTTTTTTATTTACGTTTTGTCAAAATGAAAATGCCCTATCGCGTTCATGCGAGCATCGTCTTATACAATATCGATGATGAGTGGAATTTTTATCCAGTAAAAAATTAAACGTCAACATTATAATATTTTTTGATAATATTTCTTAAATTAATGTATGAAAGGGATGTTTAACATATTTCTCAGTGCATGCGATCACGTTTGTTGAATATAAAAGCAGTTAAAGCTTTGAATTAAAGAATTTCATTTTGCATTTTCCAGGGATTTAAGTCGAGTGAATTCACTCGAGTCGATTGCGTTTTTTTGCAATCGGCTCGAGTCGATTCAAGTCGATTGCGTTTTTTTGCAATCGGCTCGAGTCGATTCAAGTCGATTGCTGTTTTTTGCCAATCGACTCGAGTCGATTCAAGTCGATTGCGTTTTTTTGCAATCGGCTCGAGTCGATTCGAGTCGCTTGCGGTTTTTTTGCAATCGGCTCGAGTCGATTCAAGTCGATTGCGTTTTTTTGCAATCGGCTCGAGTCGATTCGAGTCGCTTGCGGTTTTTTGCCAATCGGCTCGAGTCGATTCGAGCCGATTGCGGTTTTTTCCTATCGGCTCGACTTGAATCGACTCGAGTCGATTGCGTTTGACTTGTAAATTTTATTTTATTTTTTTTAAAGCAAGATTCAGAGAAGTGACATCTGGTGCAGGAAGTGCGATCCAGTCAACCTAAGTTCCAGTGCTGGAACCTGAACTTAGGTTGACTGAATCTCACTACCAGCACTGGAAATTAGATTGACTGGATGTCACTTCCAGCACTGAAACTTAGATTGAGAGGATGTCACTTCTAGCACTGCATCATTCGTTGACTGGATTTCACTTCCAGCACTGTATCATATGTTGACTGGATCTCACTTCCAGCACTGAAACTTAGATTGACTGGATCTCACTTCCAGCACTGCATCATTCGTTGACTGGATCTCACTTCCAGCTCTGAAACTTAGGTTGAGTGTATCTCACTTCTTACACCAGATCTCACTTCTCTGAATCTTGTTTCAGAAAATTTACACATAAAACTACAATCGACTCAAGTCGACTCGAGCCGATTGGAAAAAAACGCAATCGACTTGAATCGACTCGAGTCGATTGGCAAAAAACCGCAATCGACTCGAATCGACTCGAGCCGATTGGAAAAAACCGCAATCGACTCGAATCGACTCGAGCCGATTGCAAAAAAACGCAATCGACTTGAATCGACTCGAGCCGATTGCAAAAAAACGCAATCGACTTGAATCGACTCGAGCCGATTGCAAAAAAACGCAATCGACTCGAAAAGTCGATTACTTCACTCGACTCAAATGAATCGACTTAAATGCCTGGCATTTTCAAAAGCTCACCGCCGAACATTAGTGTTGGTGTGAAAGAAAATAATTTTTGTTCAAGTGGGAAGCGACATATTTAATATCAGTATTTAAACACAATTGAGACTTCAAATGAGAAATGTCTATGAACAAGATTAACTTAAAAATTGAAAGAAAATCTAATAGTGACACTTTTTTTGTATTGAGTTCAATTATTAAGCCTTATTCTGAAATTCAAAAAAATTCGTGGACTTGCAATCAAGCTCAGAAAAATTTTAGTCATCCCTAAACGACCGCAAACTCGGCCCGGTTTATTTTGTATGGAAGGGAGGCATTGGTTTTTTGCGTGTGTCTTCGAAAAAAGTTTTTTCTTCTTGGACTTTGTAAAAAACATAAATTATTCGAGTAAATTGCGCCATAAGCAAGAAATCATCAGAAATATATTTAAAACTAAAAAGTTTAACATATAAAAATATTTTTTAAAAAATTTGAAAACCTTAATTAGAGAAAAAATATTTTCATAAATCATTTTATAAATTGACTAAAAAATTAAAAAATAAACAAATTAATTTAAAGCAGCAAAAATTAAAATATTTTAGTCATAAAAATTTAAAATGTTGCCAAGCAGTTTTTTGACCCCGACTCATTTTTTGAGCCATAAACAAACCGGCACGAAAAAGTAAAAAACATCCAAAAACGTTGGGAATAAAAACATCGGAGAGCACATCAACTGTGTGAATGTTTAAGTGAGAGATTAAAATATTTTCGAAATGCGATTAAATGTTTTTTTTCTTTCCAAAAATGTAGGTCAAGAAATATTTCAAGGCCATTGTTGAATTGATGAAAAACATTTTTATATTTTTTAGTTAATGAATTCAAATTTTTTTAAATGTGACTTTTTGTAACATTAAGGTTTTTTACGTTTTTGATTACAAAAAAAAAGTTAAATATTAGAAATAAAAATAAAAATTAACTTTATTAAATTTTATTTGTTTAAAGCTAGCTGTGTTTATACCTACCCTGAAATGTCATCCGACATTTCATAAGAGAAAATGAGTAAAATAATCTACTTACAAAAAAGTAAAAAACAATTGAAATAATGAGATAACTTTTTATTGGGTGAAATAATTTTGGGTGATCTTTACCGACCTCTCTTTAAAAGAAAAATTTTTCTAGTTTATTTTCACTCATTTTCCCTTTCTTACCTGTAATTGATTCTAACTCCATGTCTGAAGTTGTTAGAAACATTTGATTAAACTTTTAAAACACTTTACGCACTTAGAAACAAACTAGAATACACTTAATTAATATAAATATTTTACACACGATATCACTGTTTTGACGAGGGGAACGTCACTCAAAATAAAAGGAAATTTAATTTATTCCAAAATTTTCTACAAACTTTTGAGTGGCGGTGAATAATTACAAATAATTTTTAATTAGGATGACTGATACGAAAGCAAGAAAGGAGACCTTTGAGGCATTAATTCGGAAAATTGAAGCGTTAGAACATGCAACGGAAACAACAGAAAGTCTCGAGAAGTACCAAACTTTGATTGATGACGCAATTGATGAACTTGCAAAAAGTTCTGATGGAAAAATCGATGCGGCCGAAGGCAAAAAGCTTATTGAGGATATCTTGGAGTTGATCAAGAAAGAGCGAAAATATCCTAAGGATCGTGCGAACGAAGATCTTCGAGACGTCAAATTTAAAACGATTTGGAGTTGGACTAAACTCGTTGCAATCCAACTCAAGTTAAAATATGATTGGGATGAAAATAATAAGTGCATTATTGTGGATGCAACATTGGGAATCTTAAGCTCTGAAGTCAATGTTGAATACGTTAATAAGCGTACGGAAAATCCAAAATAACTGTGGAAAAGCTACTCTGCACTTTGAACGACAAGGAAAAATTTTAAATATGAAATTTTGTATTTTCAAAAAAGTAATAAATAAAAAAAATCTTGTCGATATTTTATTTTTTTTATTGCATGTTGTTAATTAATTTCGTTTTACCTGAGTTTGTGCCGCTTTTTAATTTTATTCATGTCAATATCACCCAAAAGTCGCGATTACAAAAAATTAAATTAAATTAATTAAATTTTCATACCAAGTCCAAGCAATTTCCCAAAATTAAATTACATAAGATGAAATTTTTTGTAATTACTTATCTCTGGTTCTGTTTCAAATAAAACACTCACACTGACAGGGCGATAAAAAAATTCACTGCGATAATTTTTGTGTGCTAAAAAATTTAAGTGTGAGCGAAAATATTTTTTCATCTACACATATCGTAAACGGACGTTGAAGAAATCGGTCGAGTTTTAAAAAGCTTAAAATATTATCAGAAAAATTGATAGGAGTAACCTCAATAAACGTTTTGTGCCTTCAAATCTTTTTTGAATGATATGGGCGTTTAAAATTTAAAGACTTAGAAAATTTATCGCAAGTGCCTTCAAAAAATAATTTTAATAAAACTTTAAAATATTTTGTTATTCGCGAAAAAATATTAAATCGGACTTTTAATACACTTTTAAAAGCAGATTTTGGATTAAAAAATATAAAAAAATTGAAAATTTATTTAGGTAAGTAATAATTTATCTAAAAAATTCACTATATAAGTAAAAATCGATTATTCAGGTAAAAAGCGAGAATGAGCGAATAAATATGAGAGGTTTTTTTTACAAGGGAAATAATTTTTCATTCAATTTTGTTCTAAATTGTCGCTCCTTCTCGCTTTAATGTTAAGCAATCGGTGCTTAACTAAGTTCTGCTTCATATTGAAGCATTGCATTTAAAATCCTCTCATTTTCTCCTCCAAACTGGAAGTTTCAATTTTAACTGGATCTTACTGGATCTTTTATTTTGTTCACAAATTTTATATTAAAGTATATTAGAGTCCGACCGGAGAGTATTGTGCTTCATATCAAGGGAAACAAATAAAAATGTTCAAATATTTTCCTCTTCTTGGATCTCGTCTGGATCTTTGTATTTTTATTTCAATTATAATTGCGAGAAACTTTAGTTCACACTCAATCAAAGAATATTTCTTTAATTGAGTTTGTCATTTTCCTTAATTACGGACATATATTGTGACTCGACATACCAACTGTGTACACTAGACTCAGTTGAGGAAGGTAGTAGTGGAATCACGGCTTTTATCCAAGTGATTAAGACAAGTTAAAAGTTGATTTGGTTTTGATTAGTTGGAAACTGTAATATCTGTTCAGTAAACAAGACTGTTCTCAACCGTAGTTTCGCTAGAAATTACAAACAAAAATCATTCGAAAACAAAAACTTACAAATTACAAAAAACAAAAACACTAACACACTAACATTGCCGTAAAGGTATTTTAAAATGCCCTATTAACCAACGCTGATGGTAGAGGGTGGTTGGCCCGACATCAGTTCTCTCTAACGATTATCTAATTGTATTTATTCCGAGAAGGGGTTTGTTCGTAACCTGTGGCTTGTATCGACTGTAGATACTTGCCTAAGTAGCCCGCTAGACCCTGCTTTTCCGAGGAATCGGGGGTCAATCATGTGTGGTTGCGTTGGACGTCTCTCCTACTTCGGTAGTGGCCACCTAATCGTCATCTAATCTAATCTAATCTAATCTAAAAAATTCACTATACAAGTAAAAAATTGAATTTTTTAACAAAATAGTTTAAATAAGAAAATATTTAAATAAATCTGTGATGATAAAATTTAAAAAAATAAATATGATAAAAAATATTAAACAACCTTTGAAATACATTTAAATTAATTTGCCTGAGAAGATTTGAGTATGAAGTGGAGTTTTAAATTAAACCAAGCGATAAAAAATAAAGCAAGAAGAAAATTTAACGTTTGTATTAAAAAAAACATTTTCCAATATTCTAATTGAAAATTTTCACAAATTAATTATTTTTCAAAATCAGAGATGGAAAGTAAAATTTTAATCGAGTAAAAAATAAAAGTAATTAATTAAATTTTTATATAAAATTCATGGAATGTCCAATAATTAAATTACATTCCATGTATTTTTTTGTAATTTTTTGTAATTGTCCATCTCTGTTAAAAATTAATCAGAAAATTATGAATTTTCAATCTTTTAACACTTAAATTATTTTTTAGAAGTTTTGCTAATTTTTGGTTAATTTGTTTATTTAAACTTTTTAAAATGCTTTAAAAAAATTTAAAACTTTCAAGTAGATTTTCATTGTTTGATTTTTCCCGGTCAACTCACAAACTTCAATCTCTGCTCATAATCTTAGTCATCAGTCAATTATTTTTGGACAATACTCGCACAAGCAAAAGTTGATTTTGTTCGAGGAAAAGATAATAAAGCGATAACTGAAAGCACTTCAAGAACTGCGATAAGAAAATACGATTTTATTACCGACGAAAAAATTTTATTGCTCAATGATGCAATGCAGTGATATTGAAAAAACCCAAAAATAAACGATTGCATTGGCTTAAGTTTCTTAATATAATTTTTTTTTGTGCAAAATTTTATGTTAAAAAATTAAGGTTGCCGTACCTCAGTGGAACCAAAAAAATATTTTATTCCTAATTTAATTATCATTTTTTAAATTAATTATGTTTTATTAAAATGAACTTAGTAAAATATTTAAAAAAACTAATGAAAACTCATAACTTAATTTGAAAAGAACAATCGAAAAAAATTTAAATTTTTTATCACTTTTATTTAGAATTTAACTTCGAATTTTATTCTTTAATAAAATGAAAATTCGAGTGACCACAAGCTTTAAAGTTTCTTAGGAGACTTTCATCATTTAGCTACGTTGGTTGAAAAATACTTGCGTGCTCCCTTTTTGTCAACATCAAAATCATGATCGAATAAATTTAAACTTTTTAAACACAAATTTGGAATCCTTTTTATCCTTATTATAATTAAAGATTCTTATTGGAAAATCAAAAATCCAATTGGAATTTTTTTGTAGCAAAATGTATTAAAGTTATAATACAACTTTTTACAGGATATTTTAATCTTCACTCATTTTTTAGTGTAACCCACGAAGTGGTGTAACACTTATATGCTTTCCGTCCGTGCGTCCTTCTGTCTGTCTGTTCCTGAAATTCCTCGGCCCCTGACACAGCTAGAAACTTCGGGTTTTCGTCAAATAAAAGCTTATATACTCTAGTTTTGCCCAAATCAATAATATTTCCATCTCTCTCACTATAAAGTTAGTTAAATTAACAAAAAAATTTAAATATGGGGTGTGTTGCGTGCAATATAAATTTAAGGGGTAATTTTTAAGTCTTGCAGAAAAATTTTAATTTGATGTCAGATTCAGAACTCCGTCTTGGTTCTTTCACTGGATGTTCGTTCTTTCACTGAATATTGGTTTCTCGGCTGGATGCTGCTTCCTCTATAGAATGGCTTCTCCGAGATTTCTCCAAAATTGCTTGTCCAAGACTTTTTCAAAATGGCTGCTCCAAAAAAGACTTCTCCTAAAAAACTTGTCCAAGGTCTTAAAAAAAATTCTCTAGAAAATTCCCCAAAAAAATCTTCCCCATAATTACATTTCCTAAACATTTCCAATACTGATCAGTTACAAGTGGGTTTTGAAACATTTTTTTAATATAGTTCATATAAAAAATTTATAAATTGTCCACTGGTTCTAAAAGCGATACTAATTTTGCCAACGACACAGTGCTTTTTGAAGGTGTAACTTCTTCTCTAGCACCATGCCCAGGTAACGCATTTCATGATTCACGTTTGATGATCTAATTCAAATAAAACGCACACCCTGATAGAGTGATAAAAAATTAACTGCGATAATTTTCTTTTTCAACTCATAGTGAGCTAAAAAATTTAATTGTAAACGAAAATATTTTTTCATCTTCACATATCGTACACGGACGTTGAAGAAATCGGTCGAGTTTTAAAAAGCTTAAAATATTATCAGAAAAATTGATAGTGATAACCTCAATAAACGTTTTGTGTCTTCAAATCTTTTTTGAATAAAATGGGCGAAATTCAGTGACTTTTAGAAAAATTTACCGCAAGTGCCTTAAAAATATTTTTAAAATATTTTTTAAGGTTGAGCGTCACCGGTCTTACAGAATTTTCTGCACAATTTTATGCAGAAAATGTGCACAAAATTGTGCAGAATTGTGCAGAATTTTCTGCACAATAATTTTTATGACAAAAATGTGCACAAAAAATGTGCATAATAATGGTGCACCAAAAAAAATTGTGCATAATAATTGTGCACCAAAAAAATTGTGCACAATTTTCTTCACATTTTTGTGCACAATTTTCTGCGGAATTTTCTGCATAAAATATGTGCACAAAAATATTAGCAAAAATTTTAAAAAAATTAATCTTAGATACAAAAATTAAAAATATACCTAACACCAATAAAAAGTGGCTGCCGAATATTTATATTACTGGATCTTATATCTCCAAGATAAATTTGATGAAACATCAATGAAACCCGTATATAGGAGACTCGCAGATTGAGTTAGACAGTTAAGGCACTGCGAACTTGCGTTCTATTGTAAAAAAAATTGGAGAAAGATCAATTTAAAATGTGTTATATCATCACTTTGATCTTTCCGGCACTGTTATAGCTTAATAACAATCCGACTGAGCTATCCTAACGATAAGCGAAGCGCGATCGTTAGGTTAGTGAGGGAGTGAACTGTATGAGCGTTCCGGGGGGCCCCTTGGGGGGCCGGACGCGATTATCACAGGAGGGGGTTTGGGGGGCGCCTGGACGCCCCTCCAAAATGATCCTATTAATTCAATAACTCCAAGTACTTTGTAAATCAAATCACTTTCCTATATTCCTCAAAACTAATTTTCTCAAATGATTTACCTTTTACACAAAGTTTTATAAAGACAATATTGCACAAATGTGTTTTATTCCAAAAAAATAATTTTTTGATGTTTATTAAATTTATCTTGGAGATAAAAATTCCGGCGGTATAAAGATATATTTTTAATTTTCGTATCTAAGATTAATTTTTAAAATTTTTCTAATATTCTTGTGCACATATTTTATGCACAAAATTCCGCAGAAAATTGTGCACAAAAATGTGAAGAAAATTGTGCACAATTTTTTTTGGTGCACAATTTTTATGCACATTTTTTGTGCACAATTTTTTTGGTGCACAATTATTATGCACATTTTTTGTGCACATTTTTGTCATAAAAATTATTGTGCAGAAAATTCTGCACAATTTTCTGCACAATTTTGTGCAAATTTTCTGCATAAAATTGTGCAGAAAATTCTGTAAGACCGGTGACGCGGAATCATTTTTTAATAAAACTTAAAAATATTTTTCCATTCGTGAAAAAATATAAAATTTAATTTTAAATAAACTAGTTTAAACTCTTAAAAGCGGCCGACTGAAGCAGACTTTGATTAAAAAATATAAAATTAAAAAAAAATATAAAATTCACTGTAAAAGTAAAAAATTGAATCGCAAAAAAAGAGTTTAAATAAAAAAATATTTAAATAACTCATCACGGTGATGATAAAATTTAAAAAAATAAACTTAATAATAAATAATAAAAAATATTAAGTCGGATGAACTTTGTAAAATATTAAACAACCCTTGAAATACAATTAAATTGATTTGCCTGACAAGATGTGAGTATGAAGTGGAGTTATAAATTAAACAGAGCGATAAAAAACAAAGCAAGGGGAAAAAATCAACTTCTGAATTAAAAAAATAACATTTTCCAATAAATTTTCACAAATTAATTATTTTTTCAAAATCAATCAGATTATTATAAATTTTCAACTTTTTAACACTTTAATTATTTTTTAGACATTTTGTTAATGTTTTCAATAATTAAAAAAAAATATAAATTTCATGTTCAAAGTGTTAAACTATATTTTTTAAGTAAATTGTTTATTTTTACTTTTAAAAATAATTTACACTTTGATGTGTCATGCTTGGTCGCTTACTTTTCTCTGTAACTTAGAGCTTCCCACCCCCTGCATGAAAATAAATAGTTGAGTGTCAAAAAGTATCTGCAGAAAATTATAAAAGTTTAAAAAAATCATTGATTATTTGCCTTTTTAATCCTGGGAGTCAACACATAAAATAAAACTAGCACTAATGTGTAAAGCCATTAACGTCAATTGCCATGAAATAATTAGTGAAAAATAATTTTTTTAAATCGTGACGAATTTTATTTTTTATGAGCTGTGAAATTTTATTCTTAATTAATTTTTATCTTTAAAAACTTTGAGAAATCTGGAAAGGAGCGTAGCTTTAATTCACGTTCACTTCAACAAAGACTTAAAAAAAGTTTTGATTAATCAGAGGTTGAAATCAGTCAGTCACTTGAGCGAAAATTAATTTTTTTGACTTGAGTTGGTTAATTTTTTTATTAAAACTTTTTTTAAAAGAGCTTTTAAAAAATTTAAAACTTTCAAGTTTAATTAAAAACAAGTAAATTTCCCGGTCAACTCACAAACTTCAATCTCTGCTCATAATCTTAGTCATCAGTCAATTATTTTTGGACAATACTCGCACGAGCAAAGGTTGATTTTGTTCGAGGAAAAGATAATAAAGCGATAACTGAAAGCACTTCAAGAACTGCGATAAGAAAATCCGATTTTTTTACCTCACGAAAAAATTTTATTGCTCAATGACGCAACGCAGTGATATCGAAAAAACCCAAAAATAAACGATTGCTTTAGCTTAAGTTTCTTAATATAAATTTTTTTGCGCAAAGTTGATAAAAAAATTAAATTAGTAAAACAAGATGGGTCTGCAAACGGCGTTGCCATTTCCAATAGCTCCGCTGTCTTAGATTAGTACCCCATAGTTCTGAAAAATGGACATTAGTGGCACTCCTGGCCGACCATGATGGACATTCCTCAAAAATCGTCAATGTCAATAAATTCCTGATGCAATGACGAGTTCAACGACATACATGAAGCCATAGTTCTGAAAAATGGACATTAGTGGTACTCCTGGTCGGCCATGATGGACATTCTTCAAAAATCGTCAATGTCAATCGATTTCTGATGCAATGACGAGTTCAACGACATACATGAAGCCACAGTTCTGAAAAATGGACATTAGTGGCACTCCTGGCCGTCCATGATGGACATTCTTCAAAAATCGTCAATGTCAATCGATTCCTGATGCAATGACGAGTTCAACGACATACATGAAGCCATAGTTCTGAAAAATGGACATTAGTGGCACTCCAGGCCGGCCATGATGGACATTCTTCAAAAATCGTCAATGTCAATCGATTCCTGATGCAATGACGAGTTCAACGATACCCATGAAGCCATATAAAAGAAAATTTGTATGAAAAAGGACATTTTTGCACTCAGGGACGGTCCTTGGAGGGTCGTACCTCAAAACTAAATACTTCTTGCACAACTAGAGCCAAAACCCGATCTTTAGCCACAAACCCGAGTCAAATCCGACTAGCCGTTCTTGAGATATGGCGTTCACTAAGATCGTAAGAAAGTAAGAAAGTAAGATGACTTAAATGGCTCTAACTCCTCGTAGGATCAACCGATTTCAAATCTGTTTTCGCCAGTTTGTAGGGTTTGACTAGGCCTATCATTTGAGTATAAGTTTTGATATTGCAAAATGTAATGTCTTGGCACTAGGGGCCGAAAACAGGTTTTGGAAAAATCCAAAATTAATATATAGCGGAGCTATAATATTTAAAAAACCAATGAAAACTCATAAATTAAACTGAAAAGAAAAATCAAAAAATTTTAAATTTTTTATCACTTTTATTAAGAATTTAACTTCAAATTTTATTCTTTAATTGATTGATTGATTGATTACTAATAGGTAGCACGCTGGAGTTACCAGGAAGACGCGCCCGTTTTAATTTCCTTTTCCAGAGCTCGAAAGCTTAGGCTAAGGATAAAAACGTAACCACGCAGAACTCTTAAGATTTCTCTTAAGAATAGAGTATAAATACCCCTTTTTTCCCCCTCAACAGCAGACGTCCCCGCGGGAATCGCCTACCTCGGGAGCTGCAACCCACGTCTTGAGAAAGACATGCTAGCGATCGAATAACCCCTATTAGAGTTTTGTAATGTTAGTCGTCATGGAACGCCCAGCGGAAAAAACCAAACAGGACGCCGTAACCCATGACGTAAAATTTTTCATTATGAACAGTCTTGTGATCACTCATAGAGTGTTTCCAACTAATCACAATTATGGGTTAGTTAACTGAACCTTACGATTGCAGTTAGAAAAATAAAATAAATCAAAGGTGGTTTCAACGGCATTGTATAAAAGTTACCGTCACTACAACCTTCCTCAGCCCTGACAAACTGTTAGGAACTGGCCCACCCACATTACAAAACAAACAAACACTAAACAAAAAGTCAAACCAATTTTATAAAAGTTAGGTTTATCATCTACCTTCCTCCATCTAATCTTGTTGATTAGCATGGGTAGTACTGGTCGTTCAAGTTTCGTCCGTAAGTACTCACTACTTCCATCCTCAACTGGTCACTAAGATTAACAGTTGGTTTTGTTGGATACCAACGAATACGAATTCAAAATTTAATTAACTTGATTATAATTAGAATATAAATTATTTCCCCTGTTGAATTTAATCAATTTTCTCTAATAACTTTCTGACTGAAACTGAGCTTGTTCTATTCCCAAATCTTAAAAAGTAATTTTATGAAAAACCGTCTGAATGCTCTTATTTCCCCCTGGCCTGGTTAAGTTAATTAAATTTTCAAACAACTCACAAATGTAATTTTTAGAAATTAACCATCAGAATGCGCTTATTTCCCCCTTGTTAAATTAATTAAGTTTTTCTTTTTGCACCCTCTGGTAAATTGGAATGTAAATAAATTTTTAGAGGTCATAGAGGACAAAGATCCAGTTGAGATACAGTGATAAAATCATTTTAATTTATATTTAATTCTTAAACTATCTAAAAATTCTTTGCTTGATACTGAGCTATACTTTTCTTGCACATATGAATGTAAATAAAAAGATCCAGTCAAGATCCAGTAAGATGAAATTTTTCCTATCAGTTTAATTTTTATTTTATTTCATTATTAAACAAAAAATAAGATAATGAAAGTGCTTAATTAACACTTTTAAGCCAGAATGAGTGTACCTTTTGAAGCACATAGAGGAAAATCATAAAATTAATGGAAAGAAAAATTTGAAAAAAAGTTTTCCACTCATTCTAGCTTTTTACCTGATTATAATTGATGAACTTGATGATACGATGGTAGATTGACGACGTAGGAACAGATTAAAAGTTAATTTAACACTTAAAAACACACATAATCGGACATAATCCCGAATTTATTGAAATGAATTGAAATTTTAGATGTTTACCTTTCGAGGGTAAACTGTAACTTCTATTAAGAATTTAACTTCAAATTTTATTCTTTAATTAAATGAAAATTCGACTGACCACAAGCTTTAATGTTTCTTAGGAGACTTTCATCATTTAGCTGCGTTGGTTGAAAAATACCTGTAAGCTACCTCTTTGTCAACATCATCACACGTGATGATCAATAAATTTAAAATTTTTTAAACACAAAATTTTTAAAGTTGGAATTTGATAAATAATAAAATAAAAATTTGATGAACTCATTTATTTTTAATTTATTTAATTTTTCTTAAAGCCGGCAACCGATGACGTCAAACTCCTAACTGGTTGAGAGATTAACACAAATTGTCTTGGTGTAAGCGCAAGGAAATGTGAGTATGAATCGGAATTTAAAAATGCCCGCGAGTAAAAAATAAATTTTGTCTTTGGAGTTTGAGGGTAAAGAGTTTTATGTCTTTTTATTATTTAACTGTTGAGCTTGTTTAATCGCTAACTTTCAATGAAATAATAATTTAAAACTTGAATCACCACTTTGTGTGCGTACAGGGCATTTTTATAACAAAACTATAGCTCCGCTTTATATTAATTTTGTATTCATCCAAAACGAGTTTTTTAGCTCTCATTCTAAGAAATTGCAATATCAAAACCTAAACCAGTATTGCCCTAATCAAGTTTAACACACACTGGCGAAAAAAGATTTCTGTTGAAATTTTAAAGACAATACAAAAAGTATAAAAATTTGTCGTTCTTTAAATCTCGCCATTTATTAAAACGTTGCTTAGTTGTTGATTTAAGCACTGAGTGGAATCAACCAAACTGTCTTTTAATCCTTTCTCTCTTACTCCCACACAATCGTATCAACTCGTTCTTCTCTATGTGACGACTATCTTCAACGATTGCGAAGCTGTTGTTGTTTAAAAATAACGGTCAAAAAATATTTAAATTTTAAGCTGGAGCTGTTTTCAAAATCAACCAAACAAAAATTACCGCACCACTACTCTAATTTTTGGATTTTAATATCCAAATTTAAATTTAAACACTTGTTAAGAATATTGCAATAAAGAAAATATCAAAATATAATTTTAATTGATCCAGGAACTTAAACAAAATATATCAATATCTAAATTTATACTGATTTTATTTCATTTAGTTCTTTTCCGTGCGGAATATTAAGTTAGAGATGGGAGATTTTTCAAAAAATTTTTAAATATTTTATTATGTTCTAAGACTTAAATTTTAAATCTTTCTAACAGACTAACAAGCTAAAATGGAAGATAACTACAGTCCACCCTCAAATATTCGTAAACTAAACAAAGAAATTTTTAACGAGGAGTTGAAAATTAATCCGGAGAAAATTCTTGAAATAAATGAGAAAAATGTTTGTTCAGTAAATGAAGATGTAAAAATTTTGCACGTTAAAGAAGATTCTTTATTACATAATTTAAACTTTAACGACTTTCCAAATGTTTTCTTGGTCCAAATAGAAGAAGAAAATTCTGAAATATTTAAAACAATAGAGAATAAGCGATGCAACTTAGAGCATGAAGTTTTTATTCAACTTTTCATCGAGTCATCAAATACTTTTAAAGTTTATCAATATTTAGAAAAATTTGAAGAAGTTTGCGATGTAAAAAGTTGTGATGATTTCGCTAAATTTGTTAAGAATTTAAATTTGACTTTAATTAATTTAAAAATTTCACACATTTTAGCGTTTTTCACTAAAAGTGGAGAAAATTTAATTGAAAAAGTAATAAAATCTGAAAATGAAAATTTAATTAAACTTTTGATGCTTTTCCCAGCACAAATAAATCGTGAATTGCTAATTGAAGCACTTAAAGTTAAGAATATAAAAATTGTGATTATAATCTTAAGCAACTTCGACACTTCAGACTTGACCGATGAACTTTTAAAAATAATTTACGAAAATGAAATGATCGAAGAACTTTTATTAAAAATTGTCGATCAAAATTCCATAAAAGCTCTCAAAGTTTTACTCAAAAATTCTTCGTTTTTCGCAAAGTCTTTGGGCTTCACAAAATGGAACGAGATGAGGAAAAATAATCCTGAGAGAATTATTTTCGCGGTTTTATTTGAGCTTCAAAAAGTCGAGGAAAGTTTTTATGGTCAATTTTTTAGTGAAAATTCACTTAAAATAATTCATGAAAATATTAAAAATGGAAATTTTGAGGAAATAAAAAAGTTTGTTGAAGACTTTCCAGAGTTTAAATTTTGCGCTGACAAAAATCAAATGTCGGCACTCGATAAATCAATCGAAGCTGAAAAGTACGAAATTTATTCCTTTTTACTCTCTGAAGGATTTTTAAGCCACGACCAAAATCAACTCGACATAAAAATTTCAAAATTATCTCCAGAAGTTCGAAAGCAAATTCAACAAAATAATTTAAAATTTTTAAAACCAAATCCTCAAAATTTCATAAATATTTTATGCACAAAATGCGAACTTTTTGGTTTGTCAGACGAAAATTTTCACGCAGAAATTCGTGAAATGATAACAAAATTGAGTAAAAATTCAGAACTTCGACCGTTACTTGAGAGAGCGGCAGAGACAGACTTGCAGAATGTTGTTGACTTTAGGAATAAAAGTGTTAAGTTGGTTGATCCTGCCAGCAGTGAAAACACGATGGGAATTGCTTATCATGAGGAAAATTTAATTTATCTCGGCGCAGGTGAAGAAAAACATGAACGTTATGCGACTTTCATTCACGAATTGACGCATTTAATTTTATTCCTAATTTATGACAACGATTGTTTGCCTTACTGTAAGGGTGATACAACGAGAGAAAATCTTTTTAAAGATGTTTACGATAAAACTCTCGAAATTTATAGAAACGATCGAGATAATACAAGTTTAATTATTTCTTGGGTGTTTAAATATCCTGAAGCAAAAAAGAAAATTGAATTGGCTGTGAGAGCGAATCATTTCATTGCTCAATACCTAGAAAATCCAGATGAACTCAGAAAATGGCGAGAAAAGTTTCATGAAATCTTTGAATACAATCAAAAAGTCATTGACGATTTAGAAATTCCAAATGTTTACAATTTAATTTCACTAAATAATAGTTTTAGACTTCTCAAGAGAGTTCAAGACTCTAAACTACAGGTTGAAGTTAATAAAGCGACAAATTTATTGAAAATTAACGAAAAATTTACAATTTTCACCTCAAACGTTCCTCAATTGACTTTTTCAAGAATTGTTCAAGAAATTTTCATTGAGTCTGAAAATAAATTGGATTTAAAAGTTAAAAATATATTTTTGGATCCTCAAAGACTCGATCAAGAGCATTTAAGAAAAATCTTTTCAAATTTTCTCGAGAAATTTTCAGTTGAAAGAATTTTTGTTGAATTAAAAAATTTTAATGATGAAAATTTAAGTTTTTTCGAGAAATTTGAGAATATCCTTAAAATTATTTTCATTTGCGATGAAGATGAGAAAATTTGTGGAAATTTTGAGAAAATGACTAAAGAAAAAATCGCTCATGAATGGATTGAATTAACTGAAAAATCTAAAGAAGAAATTTTAGAGTCGCAAATTAATTTTCAAGGAAAGTTAACGAATCTAAAAAAATGCTTAACGAAAACTGACAAAATTTGCAGCAAAATTCTCAAATTTTTATGTAAAAAAGAAATAAAAATTAATTGCGAAGTTGTAAAAATTAAACTTAAAAATTTCATCGAGAGAAAAATTGAAAAGAAAATTAAAAAGTTAGAAAATGAATTTAAAAATGAAAATTTTCAAGAAAATAAATTTGGGGTTGGAAATAAAAAAACCAAGCAGAAAAAATTATTCGAGGCAGAAAAATTTGAATACCAAGAATTTATTCTCGAAAGTTTTACACAAAATGTAGCGAAAGAATTAATTGTGTTACTTTCTGACATGGCGGGAAGCGGAAAAACTTCTGCGTTGTGGAAATTTTATGAAATTTTACTCGCAAATTTTCCCGATTTTTGGATAATTTTTATAAGTCTTAAAGATCACGTTGATGAACTTTATGAAGGCGTCGGTGAAAGTTTTTTAGAATTTATGATTAAAATTTTAAATCTCAATCCACTCGAGGCGGAAATTTTCACTCAAAAATTCGCAAAAGGTGAAGTGAAAATTCTTTTCGATGCTTTCGACGAAATTTCACCAAAGTGCAAAGATGAAACTTTAAAACTTTTCAAACTCTTTAAAGCGGAAGGAAAAAATCAAATTTGGATCACGACTCGAACACACTTGGAGCATGACCTCGAAAGTGGACTCGAAGTTTTAGCTCACAGACTCAAAATTTTAGACGAAAGTGAACAAATTAAATTTTTAAAAGAAATTTGGAAACCTTCTCGTAAAAGTGAAAAAATTATTGAAGAATGCGCGGAAAAGTTAGTCGAAAAAATTTCTGAGATGATTTCAACAAATCCGAGCGTCATTGGACTTCCTTTAATTGTTGAAGGACTCGCAAAAAATTTATCAACAAAAATTGATGAAAACTTTTACAAAATCGTCGAAAATTTAAATATTTTTGATGTGTACGAAAATTTAATTATCGGAGCAAATTTCAAAATTTTAAATTCAAAATTCCCAGAAAAAGTTGAAGAAAACTTAAATAAATCGGACAGCATTTTAAATGTCCATCAATATTTGGCGATTGTTCATCTTTTTGACAAAAAATTAGCCGAAAATTTAAATTTAAATTATGACGAAGACGAATGGAGGTTGGAAGAAATTTCACGAGGTGGAATCGTAAAATATGACAAAGATGAAAAAGTTCAATTTAATCACGAAACTTACGCTGAATTTTTAGTCGCAAAAGTCATGATACAGATTATAAAAAAATCAAAAAAACCAAATAAATTTCAGCTTGAACTTTTTGATAAAATTTTGCGTGAAGAAAATTTTAAAATCACTCGAATGTTTTTAGATGAAATGCTTAAAAATTCAGAGAACAATAAATTTTTTGATTATTTCATAAAAATTGTTGAATTTTCAACTTTTCGATTAATTGCTCAAGAAGGACTTTTTAATATTTTCGAAATTATTTTTAATCGAGTGAAAATTTCTAAAATTGAAGTTTATAAAAATCTTTTTGAGATTCAAGATGAAAAATTAAAGAAAACAATTTTTATGGAAATTTTACTGAACTTAAAAAATGTCGAAAACTTTGAGAAAATTTCCAACGAAATTTTTGAATTTTTTGGTGAAAAAGTTTTTGATGATTTTTTGCTTCGCGCTGACGCTGTTGGCAACACGCTTTTACATTTAATGACAGACGACAAAGTTAAAAGTGAAATTTTTATTTCATTTAGTGAAAAATTTCTGAGAGAAGAAAAATTAGAAAAAATTATTTTCAAGACAAATAAAAGTCAGCAAACTTTTTTAAATTTCTGCATATTTAAATATGATAAAAATTTTGATAAACTTGAAAAAGTTTTAGATTTTGTTGCAAAAAAATTAAAAAGAGAAAAACAAAAAGAATTAATTAAAATTAAAAATGTAAGAGGTTGGAATATTTTGCATTTAGCTGCTTTTAAGGATAAAAAATCTTCAAAATTAATTTTAGATTTTATTTTTCAACTTTTCAATAAAAAAGAACTTCGAGAATTAATTAAAGACAAAGATGAAAATGGTGACAATATTTTACATCTTGCTGCTCTAAATACAAAATCAGAAGAAATTTTTGACTTTTTGTGGCTGAAAATTTGTGAAAATGTTGAAAATAAAAAAGAATTTTTCATGCAAAAAGGAAATTTTGATCGAAATGTTCTACAAAAATCGGCTGAAAATGAAAATGATCCAAAAGTTTTTCATTTTGTTTTCAACTTGGCGAAAAGTTTTTGTGAAAATGAAAAAGAAATAAATAATTTAATTTTAAAGAAAAATTCAGAAAATTCAAATTTGTTAACTTTGGCCGCAAGTTTTGCACCAAAATCAAATTTAGAATTTTTAATTGAGAAATTTTTAGAAATTTTTGGCAAAAATGAAATGAAAAAAGTTTTAAAGACAACGAAAGGATTTAAAGAAGGAAATTTATTGAGTTTGGCTGCAATTCAAAATAAAAATAAAAACTCGATTGAATTTTTGTGGAAAACTTTTGAGGAAAATTTGAGTCGAGAAGAAATTTGTGAACTATTAAATGAAAAAGATGAAGACGGTAACAATATTTTACATCTTGCTGCTCAATTTACAAAATCAGAAGAAATTTTTGATTTTTTGTGGCTGAAAATTTGTGAAAATGTTGAAAATAAAAAAGAATTTTTCATGCAAAAAGGAAAATTTGATCGAAATGTTTTGCAAAATTCGGCATTAAATGAAAATGATCCAAAAGTTTTTCATTTTGTTTTCAACTTGGCGAAAAGTTTTTGTGAAAATGAAAAAGAATTAAAAAATTTAATTTTAGAGAAAGATTCAGAAAATTTAAATTTGATAACTTTGGCCGCAAGTTTTGCAACAAAATCAAATTTAGAATTTTTAATTGAGAAATTTTTAGAAATTTTTGGTGAAAATGAAACGAAAAAAGTTTTAAAGACAATGAAAGGATTTAAAGAATTAAATTTATTGAGTTTGGCTGCAATTCAAAATAAAAATAAAAACTCGATTGAATTTTTGTGGAAAACTTTTGAGGACAATTTGAGTCGAGAAGAAATTTGTGAACTTTTAAATGAAAAAGATGAAGATGGTGATGATATTTTACATTTCGCTGCTCAATTTACAAAATCAGAAGAAATTTTTGACTTTTTGTGGCTGAAAATTTGTGAAAATGTTGAAAACAAAAAAGAATTTTTCATGCAAAAAGGAAATTTGGATCGAAATGTTTTGCAACTTTCGGCATTTAATCAAAATGATCCAAAAGTTTTTCATTTTGTTTTCAACTTGGCGAAAAGTTTTTGTGAAAATGAAGAAAAATTAAAAAATTTAATTTTTGAGAAAAATTCAGAAAATTTAAATTTGTTAACTTTGGCCGCAAGTTTTGCAACAAAATCAAATTTAGAATTTTTAATTGAGAAAATTTTAGAAATTTTTGGCAAAAATGAAATGAAAAAAGTTTTAAAGACAACGAAAGGATTTAAAGAAGGAAATTTATTGAGTTTGGCTGCAAGTCAAAATGAAAATAAAAACTCGATTGAATTTTTGTGGAAAACTTTTGAGGACAATTTGAGTCGAGAAGAAATTTTTGAACTATTAAATGAAAAAGATGAAGATGCTAACAATATTTTACATCTTGCTGCTCTATTTACAAAATCAGAAGAAATTTTTGATTTTTTGTGGTCGAAAATTTGTGAAAATGTTGAAAATAAAAAAGAATTTTTCATGCAAAAAGGAAAATTTGATCGAAATGTTTTGCAACTTTCGTTATCAAATGAAAATGATCCAAAAGTTTTTCATTTTGTTTTCAACTTGGCGAAAAGTTTTTGTGAAAATGAAGAAAAATTAAAAAATTTAATTTTAGAGAAAAATTCAGAAAATTTAAATTTGTTAACTTTGGCCGCAAGTTTTGCACCAAAATCAAATTTAGAATTTTTAATTGAGAAAATTTTAGAAATTTTTGGCGAAAATGAAATGAAAAAACTTTTAAAGACAACGAAAGGATTTGGAGAATTAAATTTATTGAGTTTGGCTGCAAGTCAAAATAAAAATAAAAACTCGATTGAATTTTTGTGGAAAACTTTTGAGGAAAATTTGAGTCGAGAAGAAATTTTTGAACTTTTAAATGAAAAAGATGAAGATGGTGACAATATTTTACATCTTGCTGCTCTAAATACAAAATCAGAAGAAATTTTTGACTTTTTGTGGCTGAAAATTTGTGAAAATGTTGAAAATAAAAAAGAATTTTTCATGCAAAAAGGAAAATTTGATCGAAATGTTTTGCAACTTTCGGCATTAAATGAAAATGATCCAAAAGTTTTTCATTTTGTTTTCAACTTGGCGAAAAGTTTTTGTGAAAATGAAAAAGAATTAAAAAATTTAATTTTAGAGAAAAATTCACAAAATTCAAAAAATTCAGAAAATTTTAATTTGATAACTTTGGCCGCAAGTTTTGCAACAAAATCAAATTTAGAATTTTTAATTGAGAAAATTTTAGAAATTTTTGGCGAAAATGAAATGAAAAAAGTTTTAAAGACAACGAAAGGATTTGGAGAAAGAAATTTATTGAGTTCGGCTGCAATTAATAAAAATAAAAACTCGATTGAATTTTTGTGGAAAACTTTTGAGGAAAATTTGAGTCGAGAAGAAATTTTTGAACTTTTAAATGAAAAAGATGAAGATGGTGACAATATTTTACATCTTGCTGCTCAATTTACAAAATCAGAAAACAATTTTAAATTTTTGTGGCTGAAAATTTGTGAAAATGTTGAAAATAAAAAAGAATTTTTCATGCAAAAAGGAAAATTTGATCGAAATGTTTTGCAAAAATCGGCAGAAAATGAAAATGATCCAAAAGTTTTTCATTTTGTTTTCAACTTGGCGAAAAGTTTTTGTGAAAATGAAGAAAAATTAAAAAATTTAATTTTAGAGAAAAATTCACAAAATTCAAATTTGTTAACTTTGGCCGCAAGTTTTGCACCAAAATCAAATTTAGAATTTTTAATTGAGAAAATTTTAGAAATTTTTGGCGAAAATGAAATGAAAAAAGTTTTAAAGACAACGAAAGGATTTAAAGAAATAAATTTATTGAGTTTGGCTGCAATTAATAATAAAAATAAAAACTCGATTGAATTTTTGTGGAAAACTTTTGAGGAAAATTTGAGTCGAGAAGAAATTTTTGAACTTTTAAATGAAAAAGATGAAGATGGTGACAATATTTTACATCTTGCTGCTCAAGCTACAAAATCAGAAGAAATTTTTGACTTTTTGTGGCTGAAAATTTGTGAAAATGTTAAAAATAATTTTAAAGATGAAAAAGAATTGAAAAATTATTTAAAATCAAAAAATTTACAAGGCAGAAATATTTTGCTCGCTTCAATCAGTCAAAAAAATGAAAATTCTTTTTTCTTCATTTTCGAAAATATTTTTTGTCAATTTTTTGACTTTAAAGATTTTATTTACGAATGCGATGAAGATGGTGAAAATTTTCTTCATTCTCTCGCTCGATTTGGTTCAGTGTCGATGCTCGAATTTGCATTTAAAAAATTGGAAGAAAAACTTTCAGAAGAAGAATTTAAAAATTTTATAAAAATTAAAAGTAAAGAAAGTCAAAATAATCTTTTACATTGCGCTGCACTTCAAAACTCAAATTTAAATTCAATAAATTTTCTCTTCGAAATTATTGAAAATATTTTGGGTGAAATTAAATTTAAAAATATGCTCATAGAAGATGAAATCAACGGTTATCTTCCACTTTTTGTCGCCATTCGATTCAACACTTCAGAAATTTTCACATTTTTCACAAAAATTTATGAAAAATATTTTGAAAAAATAGCAACACAAAAATATCTAACAAATAAAAATTGGTTTAAATTTTCAGTACAAAATGAAGAAGATAAAAATATGACAGAAAGTGTAAAAAAATATCTTGAAGACGATTAAAATATAAAAAAAAGAATTTTCAACTAATGTGCAAGTTTATAAATTTTAAGCAAGAAGAAACTCAAAAATAAAATTAGAGATAAAAATTAAGGCTGTAAATATTCTTAGTGCGTTAATCGTTGAAATTATTTTGTCTTTAAGTAATTTATTAAAAACTTAATTCGTAAATAAAATTTTTTGTTAAATATATTTTTATTTATTTTAATTTTTTTTCAGCCGAACTCTGAAACATTTTACATTTTTAATCTCAAAACTTAAAATTTTATCCAAGCATCTCGATTTAAAATTATTTTTTTTAGCCGATGACGTGATTTATGCTTTTTATTTTTAAATTTTCCAACTTGATAAATTTTAATTTTATCACCAAAATAATTTGACACCTGATTTGACAAAATAACTTCACAAAAGTGTCAAAGAAGCAGGGATTTAAGTCGATTCGTTTTAGTCGAGTGAGTTGATCGACTTTTAGAGTCGATTGGCCAAAGAGGGCAAATCGATTCGAGCCGATTGCGTTTTTTAAATAAATTTTATTTTATTTTTTCTGAACCAGTTAAGTGAGATTGGGTGCAGGAAGTGAAATCCAGTTAACCTAAGCTTCAGTGATGCATTTGCGTTGGTTCTTCAAGATCTCACTTCCAGCACTCGATTTTAATTTCACTGGTTTTGACTTCCAACACTGGATCTTAGATTGACTGCATCTCACCTCAAGAACTGGATCTTACTTTCAGGACAGAATCCTGAATCTATCCAGCGTCTCCTGCAAAGAAGGTAAGTTAAAACAAAAGATTAAAATTTCTACAATCAACGCCAAAAGTGTATTTTTATTGTAGCAAATATATATTCAATGAGTTTCTTCTCGGGTCCAACAGTCGTCAAAAGAAACTAAAATTAGAAATCTTAATTAAATTAATGGACTGTTAAGTTTTTAATGCCAAGGGGATTTAAATTAAATTTTTAATATTTGTGTTTATAAATTTGTATGCTTGTGATACACTGTCGACTGCATTCCAATAATTTTATGATTTTTTAACGGAACCCACCAGGAGAAGTGGCTCTTTTATGCTGAATTTTTTATCTTTCAATAATCCCATAAAAAAATTTAATTATTTCTGAATTTTCTGAAATATTTTGGATTCTTAAGAAAAATATCTAGTCATCCAGGGGGTGAGAAGCTCGCAGGTACTGAGTACCTGCAGGTACCAGTACCTGCAATACCTGCAGGGATTTCAGTACCTGCAGGTACTGACAACTTGAGAAAATAACTTTTTTTTTGCGTATTTTAAAACTTTTTATTATTTTTTTCAGCCAAAAATACTGAAAGTTAACTATAGTCTGAAGACAGAGATCAAAAACTAGTACGTTTTTTAGGAAAAGCGATTTTCTTTAAGAAATTTCACCAACATGATTTAATTTTTAATTTTAAATTAATATTTTAACACGATAAGAGTTTAACAGAGGTGACAATTTTTTTAAAAGAGTCTTTCAATAGTTGAAAAAATGTTTTTTTTTAATTCTCAACTCAAGAATAGTTAAAAAAATAAATTGAAACGTTAATTAAGTTTAATTCTTAAAGAGTTTTAACAAAATCTTGAATGAAATTTAAAAAAATTGCAGGTACTGAGTAACACCGGCGGCACTAAAATTTAAAGTTTTTTATTAAATAATTCATAATTATTGTTAATTAAAAATTAATAGATAGATAGATAGATGACAAAGAGGTAGCACGCTGGAGTTACCAGGAAGACGCGCCCGTTTTAATTTCCTTTTCCATAGCTCGAAAGCTTAGGCTAAGGATAAAAACGTAATCATGCAGAACTCTTAAGATTTCTCTTAAGAATAGAGTATAAATACCCCTTTTTTCCCCCTCAACAGCAGGCGTCCCCGCGGGAATCGCCCACCTCGGGAGCTGCAAATCATATCTTGAGAAAGACGTGAATGACGATCGAACAACCCCTCTTCGTAGTTATAAATAAAACGTTATGGACGTCCGGCAATGAGAACATACGATCCGGACGTTGTTACCCATAACGGAAATAATAGCAGCTGTACACAGTCTTGTAGTCGCTCATTGAGTGTTTCCAACTAAGCACAGCCTCAACTGAATCTTACGATTGCAGTTGGAAAAATAAATAAATCAAAGGTGGTTTCGACGGCATTGTATAAAAGTTACCGCCACTACAACCTTCCTCAGCCCTGACAAGCTGTTAGGAACTGGCCCACCCACATTACAAAACAAACAAACATAAAACATAAATTTATAAAGTATTAAGTCAAACCAATTGTATAAAAGTTTGGTTTATCATCTACCTTCCTCCATCTAATCTAGTTGATTAGCATGGGTAGTACAGGTCATTAAGGTTTGTCCGTAAGTACTTCCTACTTCCTTCCTCAACTGGTCACTAAGATTAACAGTTGGTTTTGTTGGATACCAACGAAAATTATATAAATAATTTACTTCAATGTGAAGAATCAATTTACCGAGAATATTTGAAGTTAATGAGAAAAAAAAAATATATAATCAAATAAAAACAATAAAAACTATACAGAGAATTTGATCTAATTTAATTTTAAATAATTTCTTCGGTACGAATGTATAATGAAAAATTCAAGATCCTCTGGAGATAAAAGAAAATGAGAAAAAATTGAACGCATGAATACTAAAATTTGAGAAATGTAGAATTTTTGAGGTTATGAACTATTTTATAGAGATCCAGACAAGATCCAGTTGAATCAAAACAAACATTTTTTAAAATTTTCGATTTTTATCGTTTCAATGTGAAACAATGATATTGAAGTGATTGATTAACCACTTTTGAGCAAAAATAAGTGAGTATTTTATCATTAAAAGCCATTAAAATAAAAGTAATGGAAAAAAAAATTCAAGATTTTCTTTCACTTATTTTTGCTTATTTACCTGATTTAAATGGAGAAACTCGATGAACCGTCGATGAACAGAACTTTTAACTACACGATGAGATTAAATTTAACACTTAACACTGATTAGAACACTAAAAAATTAATTAATTACTAAATTTTAATGTTTACCCTCAAGGGGGAAAACAACTCTTTCAATTATTGTTAATTAAAAATGAATTCTATTAATTAATTTCCTAAAAATTGATTTCGTTAATTAATAAAAAATTATATTTTAATTTGCTAATTCATTAAAAATAATTAAAAATTAATATAAAATTATATTTTAATTTCTTAATTTATTAAAAATAATTTGTTCATTAATTGATATAAAATTATATTTTAATTTCTTAATTTATTAAAAATAATTTTATTAATTAATTAATGAAAAATTATATTTTTATTTCTTAATTTATTAAAAATAATTTTATTCATTAATTAATTTAAAATTAATCGTTTAACTCACGCGTAAGCAATTCTTTAATTGCATGGAACTTTCTTCAAGTGCTTGCGAGTGTAAATGTAAGCTCCTGATCCTGCGACCGTGTGCCATAAGAGAAAATTTGTGAGGTCCGATGAGCCGAAAATCTACGATTAAAAATTTAATTAATATAAAAATTAAAGTAGGGAGAAAATTTATTAATTGAATGATGACAACTTTTATATTTTTTAGTTTATTTTTTTAAATATTAAAAACATTTGAAAAAGCTTTTAAAAATTACTCACTTAAGATGAAAATTTAAAAATGCTCGAATATTTTTAAATAAAAATAAAATCTCACTTGGTCTTCAGTGCTGGATTCATGATGTTAATCGACAAAGCCGTGTAGCTCACCAAGCTATTGACCGGCAAATAAAATGACAAGAAATTTTCACGATTTAACGGCTTCATTTCGAAGTTTTAATGTTGACGCGATGCAGAAATCAATTAATGTCCTTTTGAGGTGACTTAAAGCTACAAGAAATTATTTTTAATGAGTAAATTTGCTGTTTTTTAAACATTGTTTTTAAGCCAAAAAATCTGAATGTGGAAAAAAATTTGTCGGAATGTCATGAGCGAATGCCAAAGTATACTTTTTGGAGTGTGACAAAAAAAAATTAAAACCGTTGAGAAATTTTTACATGCGATCGAAGACAAACAAAATTCGATGAAAAAATTATTTCTTATTATGGAAACAAGCGTAACTGCATTGGCTGCACTTGATTTAGTTGTAAATTAAATTAAGAAATTTTTTAAAATTAAATTTTATTAATTTTAAAAAATAACTTTTTTTTAATTTTTTTTAATTTTTAAATTAATTTTTTTGTAAAATTAAATTTTATTAATATTTAGAATTAAATTTATTAAATTTTTTTAATTAATTATTTCATCCCACAGTCGCGATTCAAAATATTTATTTTACAGAAAGACAGAGATGGGCAATTACATTTTAATCGAGTAAAAATTTCAATTAAAAAAAATTAAATACATTTTCATACAAAATTCATATAATTTTCTACAATTAATTGCAATTAAATTACATGAATTTTTTTGTAGTTGCCCATCTCTGGATCTAATTCAAGTAAAACACACACACTGACAGGGCGATAAAAAGATTCACTGCGAGCTAAAAAATTTAAGTGTGAACGAAAATATTTTTTCATCTTCACATATCGCACATTGGCGCGTTTACTGTTAAAAATACGTCAAAATTATAAAGTTGAATGAATTATGTTGGCAAGGGCTATTTAAACCTAGCTTAATTGTTTTCTTCAAGAAATCCCATCCTTAATGGTCTTTAAGGAACCTCTTAAAAAAAATTTATTGTCATCCATAAAATAATTTTTTACATTATTAAGAACCTTTAGCAAAACCTGATTAAGGAAGAAAAACTATTTTGAGTTCAAAAAGTTATCATAAGTTTTTAAAATCATCGGCATTATCCATGTACGATTGATTGATTGATTGATTGATAACATAGTGGTGGCCGCTGGGAAAACCAGGATAGACGCGCCCGTTTTTGTTTCCTTTCCATAGCTTGCGGGCTAGGCTGAGGATTAAAACGTAACCTTTGCATATTAACTTAAAAGTATAATTAACTTTCAAGAGAATATATATTCCCCTAGTGGCAGACGTCCCCTCAGGAATCGTCCACCGAGGAATTGCACATAACTCAAGTGAGAAATGCCGGCGATCGAATAACCCCACTAAGAAGTTTAGTGTTAGTCATCATGGAACGTCAAGCGGAACACCCAATCAAGACGCCGTAATCCATGATGTTAAAATTTTCATTGTGAATTCACAATTGTGGGTTAGTTAACTGAACCTTACGGTTGCAGTTTTAAAATAAATAAATCAAAGGTGGTTTCGACGGCATTTTATAAAAGTTACCGCCACTACAACCTTCCTCAGCCCTGACAAGCTGTTAGGAACTGGCCCACCCACATTACAAAACGAACAAACATAAAACATAAATTTATAAAGTCCAAATTCAAACCAATTGTATAAAAGTTTGGTTTATCATCTACCTTCCTCCATCTAATCTAGTTGATTAGCATGGGTAGTACAGGTCATTCAAGTTTCGTCCGTAAGTACTCACTACTTCCTTCCTCAACTGGTCACTAAGATTAACAGTTGGTTTTGTTGGATACCAACGAATACGAAATCAAAATGTCATTAACTTGATTATAATTAGAATATAAAAAAAAAAATAAAAATTACATTTATATGTAAAACTCCATATTTCCCCTTATTTAAGTTAATTAATTTTACTGTATCAACTCCCTGACTGATTCCATGCTTCCTCTTTTTAAATTAACTAAAAAAGTGCTTTTTATAAAAAACCATCCAAATGCGCTTATTTCCCCTGGTTAAGTTAATTAGGTTAAATTGATTAAATTTCTGACTGAATTTTAGCTTCCACTATTCAAAACATCTAAAAAAGTAATTTTTGTGAAAAACCATCTAAATGCGCTTATTTCCCCCGCATAAAAATAAATTTGAATGTTAAAAAAAAAAAAATTTTAGAGGTCAAAGATGTCAAAGATCCAGAAGAGATCCAGTAAAAAAGCCATCGGCATTATCCACGTACGAGCTTATAAAATCGTTTATTGAGGACAATTAACAAAGACTACTTTATACCAAAATCCAATTTATATGAAACTCCAAACAAAAGAGTGAAAATTTGAGTCATATTCAAACTCAAATATCTCATCAAGCCGCAAATTACCGCAGCCAAAACTAGTGTTAAGTTAAAGCTCGATTCATTTTCTACAAGGTTTCATGCTTCGTTAGAGGTTCCCGTTGGTTCCACTAAGTAGAGCAGTTTTAGTAAGTGGGTGTTTGTGCATTTTTCGAACATGAATTTTAGGCAGTTCCAATACTTTATGGTCCTTTCTTAAAAATTAATTTGAAACTTTAGAGCATTGTCCACAAAAATAATCAGTCATGATGACCAAATTGTTTTCTAAACTCTTTTAAAGAGGGTTTTCAAAAAATTGCTGTTTTTCGCAAACTCAAACGGGTTCAACTTTGAAGCTCATTTCCCACTAATTTTTGCTCCATGAAGTAAAATATAACTACGGGAGTTGGTAGAGCAGGTGACAAAGAATAATTTTTAAGCGTAATCTAAATGAAAGCAACACTTGCAATTTTCGAATTATGACGTTTTTTTTCATATTTTCACCCCAATGTGTATCAACTTTAGAACCGAAAATATATTTTTTCATATAAAATTTCCATCTCATGACAATATTTTTTTTCATCGCAGCAAACTTTGATTTTAAATTCAAATTTATTCTCAACGTTATCCGCACAAATCGTTGAAATTTATTTTTATGAAGACGGATAATGATGCAACTTATGGAAATCGCAAGTCATTGTGAGTTCACATGATATGATTATGAATTATTTTAAAACAATTTTTGTTAGGTTTTGCTGCGTCAGTTGTCTCTGCGATTGTTGTCATTCCTGAAGTTGAGTCAATCGTCATGATCGAGATTGAACTGCTGATGTTGTAATGATTGAAGAAAATAAATCGATTCATAAAAGTACAGTCCGTGCATCGAGTAGCTATGTGATCGACACGGAAAGGAGCGAATAAAATTTTTTCACCCGCTTCACGTGAACGAATAAGAAAACCAGTTGAAGTTAGGCTGGATATGAAAATTGCTCATCAAAACCGAAATATCTGCAGAAAATAAAAAATTCAGTCAGCCGCAGCATCAGCGTGAAATTCAATGAATAAATTGATGACTGTCGTCCTATAGCCGTCGATTGATCTTCAAAGAGCTTCAAAAGAAGTTAAATTTGTGATGAAAACCTTCATAAGAAATCCAAGGTGATGTCAAAAGTGAAAAAAGTCAAATCAGTCTCAGGTATGAAGCAGTTGATGAAGATTTTAAATTAAACGATTGAAAATAATTAATTGTTCCAGTGCCATGGCTGTTGTCAATGAAGAAACTTTCATCGTTACAGTGGTCAGATGTGCACTTAAGAATTGCTGTTATAATGGTCTATGGGGTATTGCAGAAATCTCCAAACCTCAATTTTAATACGAGTAAGAAAATTTTTAAATTAATTTTTTAGAGGTTGGGAAAATTGCAAGATCTCAAATTTCGGGATCTTGGGTCCCACAGCTGTAAATCCCGGGTTCCCAGGATCCCAAATTTGAGATGTATACAGGGGTTTATTTTAATATTTTAAGTTTATTTAAGAAATTATATGAAAAATTGTCAGGAATTTAATTCCCAACCTCAAATTGGAACTTGATAAAAATAAATAAGTTGAGGCAATTTGATAAAAATTTAATTGAACATTACGGAGTTTTGATGGAATCTCTGCGACCACTTTACTAACAATTTGCTAAAATGATCCATTGGATTATTTTGGGAAAGTTTTAAAATTACGATTGAATTTTTTCAATTTCTTTCCTTTTAAATTTCGTATACAAAATGTTCTATTGAAGATCCATCAGATTGCCTCAATTATTTTGTTTATGTTTAATGTCGCAAAAATTCAGAATACTAATGAACTTAAATTTTTCCATTTTCAATCCCGATAAAATGAAAAATTGCCATTGGAGAAATTTGCAAATTGTGAGACTTTGTTGATGTCAACGAAGCAGCTTTCATCATTACCGTGGTTGGACGCGCCACCACTAAAGAGTCGATGCTTCAACGTTCACAAGTGTGTTGAGAAAATTTTAAATCTTTATATGAGTAAGAATTGTTTTAAATTAATTTTGTAGTGGTTGGGTAAATTTTTAGGTAGAGTTGAGGGAATTTTTGTAGTTAAGGAAAAAAATTTAATTTAAATCAACTCAAAAAAAACAAAAAAAAATTTTCGCCCCGGCGTCATCCTCAAATTTTTTTAAATTTATTAAAAACTTAGAATTTTCACTTTTTTAAGTTTTTAGTGGTTGAAAAATTGCGAGATCCCAAATTTCAGGATCTTGGGTCCCACAGCTGTAAATCCCGGGTTCCCAGGATCTCAAATTTGAGATTCTTAAAGAGGTTAAAAAATATTTGAGTAGAAAAGGAATAAATTTTAAGTTGAGGGATATTTTACAAGTGTGGGAAAAAAATTTTTATATTGAAAATGTCCCAAAAAACATGAAAAATTTTTTTCGCCCCGGCGTCATGCACAATTTTTTTTAAAAATATTTAATACTTGAAATTTTTACTTTTCCCGAAAAAAAATCAAAAAAATCCGTGAAAAGAAAAATTTTAACGTGATGATGCTGAATTCTTATTCACCGACTTGTTCGACAATGCAGCAGTTAAGGATTTAATTTTAGTTACACAGCTCATCATCAGAGTCATAGAAAATTTTGAAATCATCCAGCTTTAGAGGTTTGAAGCAATTGATGATGATTTAAATTAATTGATTAAAAATAATTAATTTCTGCAGTGCCATGGAGAAACTTTTATAGTTACCAATCAAGAATTGCTGCTTCAAGGGTCTTCTGTGTGTTGAAACAATTTTCAATCCTCAATTGTTACATGATTAAGAATATTTATCGTTATTTTTATTTAAATTTATTATACAATGTTTTTAAAAAAACTTTTGTTAATTATCAACAAAATATCTCACTTATTTTCTTATACATTTAAAAATGCAAACTCCAACAATTGCGCAAGTCGAGACAATTAATAAAATTATGCTTATGATGATGACAAAGTGAATTGTCTCGAGAAGTTCTGCAATAAAAATATTAAATACTTTTAAATTGATATCAATTAATTTCTCTTACTGCAATCTTCTTTAATTTTCTCATAGCATTCGCCTTTTTTAGCCTCGCAAGCTTCAAGAGGTCGCTCATTTTCACAAACCGGTGAAACAATTCCAATCGCCAGCAGATAAAAGACGAAAAAAATTACAAACACACAAATTATAAAGCAAGTCACCACCAACAAACCGACAACAACGCAACAACAATTTGTGTGCTTGTGAATCGTTTTTGGATTTTCGATTTCTTGAAGTTTCCTCTCAAGATCGGGAAGACATTTTGAGGTGTAAAATCGATAGAGATCAGCGAAATTTTCTTTAACTCTCTCAACATCGCGTAAAGTTCCAAGCATGTGCGGAATTCTCACAATAAGTTCAGCATGCTGTTGATCCTCGCCATAACAATCAAAAACCATTTTAACAATTTCATCGTGATCTTTGAGCATTTCACAAAACTCCAAAATTCTTTGAAAGTTTCTCGCTGAAAATAAATCTTTCTTGTTGTAAGGTTTCGCTTGATTTTTGTAGACTTTGAACATCACAAAGTGAGCAATTTCGTGAGCAATCACACCATAAACTTCATGAGTTTTTGACTCATCGAGTAAATGCATCGCGCCAATGTAAATTCGACCGTTGAGGTAAAAAACTCCGTTGACGTACGACTCAGAGCGTGGATCGAGGAATTGAACTTCGTCACGATTAAAATCAAAAACTATTTGGAAGTTTTTAAAAGCGGCTAAAAAGTTAAAAATTTTAAAATTTTATCAACTTAATTTAAATTTTTCTCACCTGCGAGTTGAAGTAAAATTTTCACTTCCGGAATTTTGCTCAATTTAACGAAAGCTCGCAGCACGTGAACGCTTCGTGTTTCGTGGAGTTCATCGTCGAGTCCGACAATTGAATTGCCAAGCAAAGTAAGAATGAACGGTTCAGTCAAGCTCAAATTGTTGTCCATGTTGAGTTCAGTCAACTCACGACGCGAAGTTTTACTCAATTTTCCCACAATTCCTTCAAAGTTTTCGTGAGGACCCAAAGTGACATTTTTTGTGATTAAAAGTTTGTAGATTTGAAATTTCCTCGACCTTAGCGCGACTGCTAATGCCGACTCGTTGTTGAGATGATTAAAAAAATATTTAATGTTTTTATTTTCGTTAATAATTTGAGAAATGACTTCAAAGTTTGACGAATGAATTGCGTTGTGCATTGAGAGATTTGCGATGATAAAAGTCCTCAAATTTAAGGGAAGATTTTCGATATTAACATTAAAGTTTCGAGGAAATCTTGAGTTAGCGTGAACAAGAACTGAAACCGTTTCGTAGCTGTTAATCTCGAAAGCTAAATCGGCTGGAATTATTTTATTAATTTCCTGATTGACGTTGAAATGTTTCAGAAGAAATTGAACAATTGAAAATTTGCCCGATTCAGCAGCCAAAAAGAGCAAATTAAAAGGCCGAAAATCGCTCAGCATGTCGATGAAAATCTCTTGAGGCAGTTGATTCGCTAAATCGTTGATTGATGGATGAAGACCTAAAAAAAATTGTGGATTTTTAAATTTATTCTTAATTTTTTTAAACAATTAAATTACCATTGTGGTTAACCCTCAAAGAATTTACAAAAAAATCCACCACAAATTCTCCAACTTGTGCCGTGTTTGCTTCAATCTTGATTCTAAAAATTGGAAGTTTATCCTTAAGTCTCCAATAGATGATGAAAGAGTGATCGACGACCGATGCAATCGACACCAAAAAAGATCGTTTAAAGTTCAAAAAGTTCAGCATAATCTCGTGGAGTTTTTTCTCATCAATTATCGCGTTTTGAATCTTTAAGTTTAAGCAGAGTGCGAATGTAAATTTAACGAAAAAGTCTCGCATGGAAATTGAAAAGAGAGAAAGAGCTTCAGCGACCGTTGGACAGTTTGTGATCGTTAAAATTGTTTCGTTTTGTATCGTGATAAAATTATTTGCTTTGACTTCATCGAAATTCTCAACTTTCTCGACAACTTCCGGTTGAAAGCAATGTGATTGTGGTCGTTCAACCGTGACATCATGCAAGAGAGGCTCGAATCCATCTGGAGAAAAAATACATGCATGGGAATCACCAAAAAAGCGGATGAGATTATTTTTTTACCGAGAATTTATTGTGCGTTAAAAAATTTGAATAAAAATATTTAAAAATTATTAAATAAAAAATCGTTAAATTTTTTTAATTTCCTTTGTAATAAAAATAATTTAAATATTTTAATTCTTTATAAATATTTAATTTTTTTCTTGATATTTTTATATTTAAAAATTATTTTTAATTAATTTTAATTTCTTACCTGAATGAAAATAATTACTAATTATCGTGTCGAAGCAATTTGACATTTTTAAATAATTTTCAGCTTTCGCTTAAATAAAACTTGCTTATTAGAGAGCACAACAAAGACTGACTTGCGATAAGACTTTTGTATGTTCTCAGTTTGATAGCTAAATAAATAATAAAAATTATGGCTTTATTTTTTTACATGTGGTTCTTTAGTTTTTTTTATTGAACATTTTTAAATTCACAACTTGATTTTTAAAAATTACATATAATTTTATTTATGGTCTTGTTGATAGGTAGATGACCAACTGTTCCAACTGGGCGAAAGCATCTGCTTGACTTTTTAATTCCTTTCTCATTTCATCCTTGCTGGATTTCAAATCTTCAACCTGACTTTGTAAATTTTCGACCATATTTTGTAAATTTTCGTTGCTTTCCTTCAACTCTAAAACTTCTTCATTCAGCTTTAAATTTTCCTCGCTTAAATTTTCAACTTGAACTTGCAATTTTTCATCTTTTTCCTTTAAATTTTCAATTTCTTCATCGAGTCCACAAACAAAATCCTCGAGGTCATCGATTTCACATCTTGGAGGTTGATTTGTTGTTGTTGAAGTTGATATTGTTGTTTTTGTGAGCTGAGTTGTTGTTTCGGGTTCGATATCCGTGCAATTTTGTCTCAAAGTTTCGATCAATGCTGGAATTTGTGATGGACTTGTAGCCCATTTATTGATACAAATGTTGGAGTGAAAAAGAGCTCGTTGTAAGTTCTGCAAATTATCCAGCAAACCTTCACCAACGTGCTGGATTTTATTTTTCAAAAAATCTACAAATTTCATGTTTGGCGTTGAGGCGAAAAAATTTCCAGGAATTTGCGTAAGATTTGAATAATTATGTTCATAATGCTGCAAGTTTGGATATTCATCAAGTTCATCGCCATTTAATGAAGAAATTGAACAAGTATGAAAAATAAATGCAATAAAGTTTGGGAAAATGTTTAAAAATCCTTTTGGAATTGTCGTGAGGTTGAATTGAGGACACAAATTAGATAGAAACCAAATCCCTCCAACATTCGCGCTTGAATTTCCACTCAAATGTGTTCCATTATAGTCAGTTATGTGCGTTGAGTTGTCAGAGAAATTCATCGAAGTCACTTCACAAGTGTAAGTTTGACCAATTTCAGACCAGTTGCGTAAACTAAACCGACAAGTTATAAAAATTCCGCTCGCACTCGCGACAAAAATTAAAAGAAGTAAAATTTTCATTTTCTTTCACGGTTTGATTAAAACTGAGTCAACTTCTTCGTCACGTCAAGTGTTTTATTTAAATTTTTATCTTATCAAAAAATTTATTCCTAAAACTTTTTATTATGTAATTAAAAATTATCAAAAAAACCGCGCGAAAATGCGGCTTTTTATTTTTTATGGTTTAATTGCATTGTTGTGGGTTTGACTTTATCTATTTAAGTTTATTACCTGATATAAAAGATTTAAATTTTTTCGAGATAACTTTGAGTTTTTATTTGCTTTTTATAAAAACTTTCTCTAATTAATTTTCAGGATTGTATTTGACACATCTCGAGCTCCAAACCAACTTCCCAATCACCATCGTCTCGAGAATTTCAAAATATTTTCGCATGTTATAAAATTCTTCATTGGCCAAAATTTTCTTCTTATTCTGCATAAATAATTCCATTCGATCTTCAAACATTTTTCCAACCTCATCGACAGCTTGCTGAAGCGAACAACCTCGAGACTTCATAATTGTTGTGATAATATTTGAGTCGTGAACATTTTTCGCGTACTCGACAGCAAAAGAAAAAATGTCCTAAAAAATTTCAATTATAATTTAATTAAATTTACTAAAACTTAAACTCACATTTCCAATCCAACCCATTTCAATTGCAGCCGCTTCTGATTCATTAAAAATTTCATTAGAGGAAAAAATTTCTCTCGCATTTTTTAGATTCGACACGCAAGGAATCATGGCATAAACCATTTCAGCTCCTGACAGGAACGGTCGTACTTTAACATACGAATCAAAATCCAAAATAATTTTATCCTCGCGTCTCTTTGACTCGGCACAAACTTCATCGATCTGAGTGCTAAGAATATCGACAAGATTATTAAAGTTTGATGGCGATGAAAAGTTTTTGATGCGTTTGAAGACACTAAAAATAAAAATAAATTATTTTTTATTATAAAATATTTAAAAGCAATTTACTCACTCTCGACTCGCTTCACCAAGTCCAGTTGCAACATTTTCCGCGTCATAAATTGCACTCAAAATTTCATCGCCGAGTTTTCTTGCAATCTCGTAAGATTCTTCCGCAAGATCATCGTAAATCGTATACAAACTAACTAAATCACAGCAAGCTCGAAACTGTTCGCGATCCGCCTCAGGAAAAAGATACGCTGACAAAAGTTCGAGATTGACTTTCTCAAACAAAGGTTTTAATTTTCCGGCGTACTTTAAAGTCCACCTTCGAGCTTCTTTTGAGACAATCTCGTAGTTTGAATTCACTCGAAGTTGAAAATGTGATGAGATGTCGAGAAGGTTTGGAAGTTTGATGAGAGACATTTTACTTCGATTAAAACTTTAATACTGAAGAAGTTTTGAAATTTATTTGGTTTATATAGGAATAAAAATAATTTTGGGTGAAATTGTACTTTTTAAATAAATAAAAAATTTAAATTACCTGTCAAAGTTTTTCGTAAAGTAAATTTGTCGAGTTTTAGAATTTTGTAATAATTTTTTCGTTATTTAAAAATGGAAATGAAAAAATAAGAAAAAAAATCAATAAAAAAATTATTCTTTAATTTTTTGAGTCTTGAATTGTGGATTTAAAACATAATTAATAAAAAAATAAATTTTCCTCAAAATTATTTTTCTTTCGTCGATTTTTTCAATCAAACATTTTCTCTTATTTATTTTCGTTTCATCTCAGCTGTTTTATTTGTTTTGTTGACGAATTTTTTCATGTTTTTTTCTTCCCCACTCGGCGATCGGCGATCACACACTTTTCTCTTTTTCTCTCGCTTTCCTCCCCACCATCGTGCGATCTTCTCTGCGAAAAAAAATGAAAATCGAGTAAAATTTCTTTTTTGCGTGCCTCGGAAAAACTCGCGGAGTTGAAAATTGCTGAAATTTTGGATAAAAAGGGCGAAAAAATTGCTAAAAACATCGTAAAAAAGTGCAAAAGAGGTTTAAAAGCCAAAATCGAGTGAAAAAAGTACGAAAAATTTCCAATTTCAACTCAAATTTTGTAATTTTCCAATCGAGTGTGATTCATAAGAAATTTTTTTCGGATCACTTTTCGCCCCAGAAAAAGTGCTCGGCCTGTGAGTGAGGAAAGAAAAAAGAAAAAAATGTGATCTGGCGATTTTCTTCTTTTGTGTGAAGAATTATTAAAAAGAAAAGTTTTTTTTACGAGGAAGTTGAAGTGGAAAAAGAAATTTATTACTCAAAAAAGTAAAAAATAAAATAAATTTTAAAAGTGAACAGAAAATTTTTAGTTAAAAAGTTTAAAACATGACCTTGGACTAGATTTAAAAAATTAGAAAATAATTATTTTTGAAGTTCAATGATCTTTGTGAAAAAAAATTGCTAATTAAGGAATAAAAAAAATAAAAGTAAGTTGAATTAATTTAAAATTTATAGATTTTTTTTATTAAAATAGTAAAATAATTTTTGTACTTCAGATTTCTCATTTAAGATTTTTTCGTAATTTTTTAAAAAAAATGAAAAAAAATTTCGTATTTTTTTTAAAATAATCAAAAATTTTTTTCGTAATTTTCTTTTAAAAAAATAAAAAATTTCCAATTTCACGCCGTCACTGCTTTTTAAATGTTTTCCCTCAATCATGACGTATGAGAATTTCCACAGTAATTTTTTCTCTTTTCCCCTCAAAATTCTCTCAAATTATAAAATTCTCTCTCTTGCGTGAGAGAAAAGAAAAAATTCTCTATTTCATGTTATTTGCATTTTTACTTCTTTAAATTCTTTTCTTCTGCTTTGCTTTCGGCAAAAAATTTTGTTTATATTTTTTTTCGAGTGGAAGAAAGAGAAAAATGTTTATGAGATCGATCGAAAGAATTCGCATTTGAATATATTTACGATATGGCAGTTTAAAATTTGATTGATGAATTGTTTTTTAAAGGTTTCGAATTATTTTCTTTGCGCTGTAAAGAGTTAAAAGAGAATTTTTTGTTTAGAAGATTTTTTTGGGTTCAATTTCTGCAATAAAAAATTTAAAAAAGTTCAAAAGAATTTTTTTTGCAAATGGAATAAAAATCCAGGATTTTTTTAAAGAAAATAAAAATCCATGATTTATTTTTTAAAGAAAAATAAAAATCCAGGATTTATTTTTTTAAAAAAAAAATTTACTTAACTTGAGTCGGAATTTAAAAAAATTTAAATATTTTTTAAAACCCATAAAACTCTCCTTTAAATTAACTTTTTTGGAGCAATTAGGAAGCGATAATTAACTTTGAAGTGAGGTGTATTGAAAAACTCTATTTAAACTTCCTAAAATCGTCATTTATTTAATATTTTTAATGCATTTTCGATAACCACGTTATCATCCTCAGAAATCTCGATACACACTGAGAGTCTCTCAGTGATGGTCAAATGTTGATGTGAGCGATTCCAAATAACGGTGATCGAATTGGCGCCTCCCCCTCATTCATGCTACTTTCGCTGTTGCTGATAAAATAACCATAAAACTCTCATGATTGTGATCAAAACTTAATTTCACCAGCATGTATGAAACTAAACTTAATAAAATCCTTTGAACTTTGAAATATTTTTAGCAAATTTCCTCATAAATTTTATCTTATTTAAAAATCATTTTTTATCATATTTTAACTTCATCATGATCAACTTGAATTAACTTTCCACCCAATTTCTCTTATGATTAATTTAATCTCTCTCAAAATTTTCTCTTTTCTCTCTCTCTCTTCAAAGAGTAAATTCTCTCTCAAATGTCTCAAGGGAGAAATAAAACAAAATAAAAAGAAATTTACGTACGAATTTTTTACCACACTTAGACACCTGTTGAAATGTACGG
>JAXRKN010000029.1:20000-280000 GCA_038502055.1 Tanytarsus gracilentus | reverse complement strand
TTCAAAAATTGCGTCTTTGATGGTGCACTTGTGAAATTCAAATATTTCAGACGCTTTCGTATCGCTACTTTTGTACACTCGCATGTGTAGATCACAAAATCTTGTCGCTTGAATTCTTTCATAACGGAGATCTCGATGATTTTGGAAATTTTCGTCCAGAATTTCACCTGGCTCGAGTTTTAAAGTGATGTGCTTATAAATTTTAGGATTTAAGTCTATCAACATCCTCCATCTGAATTTGATGAAAGAAACATTTTTAGAAAAATCTCAATTTAACAAATAAAAACTTACCTGTGATTAACGTTTCTACATTTTATCAACGATGGTCCATCTAACAATGAAAATATCTCCAAAACAACATCATCAAGTAAATTATTGATATTCATCGGTGTTATTCAAGCTCATTCGATATTTATTGATAGATGGAATTACATTAGGGTGCAAATTTTAATTTTGTTTTCTTACTAAACTTTGACCCTTTTTATTATGTCTCGAAAGTGCACTTAACATTCTTTAAATTTCACGATTTTTTCATGAGCGCTTGATATCACCATCAACTATGTTTTCAGTTGGGTTTCATTAAAAAATCAGATCGTGGTATGCCTGTTTGGCACCGATCTATTTTCTCCATACAAAATAAATGTTCAACTTCAATGGTCATTCTATCCATGAAAGAGTTGAGCTAAAATTTGTAAATTATTTTTCCCATCAAGGTTTGTGTCTTCTCTTTCAAATAAAATTTACTCCTTCCAAAAATATGGCTTCGTTCGTGAGATATGATTTTTTAAAGCGGCGAGCTCTAACTTTGACCCCGTCGAGCTCTAACTTTGACCCTCGAAAAAGTTGATTTTGAGTTGCAAAACTCTTTTTACTCAACTTCAACTGAGACTTTCCTTAAATATTTCACCATTTGCCATCGATTAAGCAAAAAATAATTTGGGGTCGCTTCCCAACTTCATGCTGGAATCGTGAATTTTTACTTCCTTTATAGGTCAATGGATGCTTTAAAAGATCGGTTGATTTTTGAAAGTATTTTTAAAATGTAGCCTTATACCATTCCAACAATTCCTGTTACTTTTTATTTGAAAGCAAACACATCTTCGCTTCCGTTTGAACCCCTTCCTTAATATCAATAGTTTAATATTTAATATTTAAAAAAATAATTCTTTGATGCTGAAATCTATTAAATTCATGCAGAAATGTATCCCAAAAAATTTAAAAAATATGGCTGATGTAAAATAGACATAAGCGGCATCTCCTATGACTATATTAGGCACCTCCTGGTTCCACTTCCAGCACTTCCTTAATTTTTTGCCTAAATTTTTTTTGCTAATGTTTAGCATGCTAGGTGCTGATAAATTACACAATTTAAATTTATACCTGACACCATTCAAGTATGGTTAAAAAGACAACTTAAATATTTTTCTTCGACTTGATAAATTAAATTTTTTATAAATTTTAACTTCATCTTCATGTTACCTGAGATGGTGCTTATTGTCAGCACCTAGCATGCTAAACATTAGCAAAAAAAATTTAGGCAAAAAGTTAAGGAAGTGCTGGAAGTGGAACCAGGAGGTGCCTAATATAGTCATAGGAGATGCCGCTTATGTTTATTTTACATCAGCCATATTTTTTAAATTTTTTGGGATACATTTCTGCATGAATTTAATAGATTTCAGCATCAAAGAATTATTTTTTTAAATATTAAATATTAAATTATTGGTTTTAAAGAAGGGGTTCAAACGGAAGCGAAGATGTGTTTGCTTTCAAATAAAAAGTAACAGGAATTGTTGGAATGGTATAAGGCTACATTTTAAAAATACTTTCAAAAATCAACCGATCTTTTAAAGCATCCATTGACCTATAAAGGAAGTAAAAATTCACGATTCCAGCATGAAGTTGGGAAGCGACCCCAAATTATTTTTTGCTTAATCGATGGCAAATGGTGAAATATTTAAGGAAAGTCTCAGTTGAAGTTGAGTAAAAAGAGTTTTGCAACTCAAAATCAACTTTTTCGAGGGTCAAAGTTAGAGCTCGACGGGGTCAAAGTTAGAGCTCGCCGCTTTAAAAAATCATATCTCACGAACGAAGCCATATTTTTGGAAGGAGTAAATTTTATTTGAAAGAGAAGACACAAACCTTGATGGGAAAAATAATTTACAAATTTTAGCTCAACTCTTTCATGGATAGAATGACCATTGAAGTTGAACATTTATTTTGTATGGAGAAAATAGATCAGTGCCAAACAGGCATACCACGATCTGATTTTTTAATGAAACCCAACTGAAAACATAGTTGATGGTGATATCAAGCGCTCATGAAAAAATCGTGAAATTTAAAGAATGTTAAGTGCACTTTCGAGACATAATAAAAAGGGTCAAAGTTTAGTAAGAAAACAAAATTAAAATTTGCACCCTAAACGTTTTAAATATCAAAAAAATTGCAATTTTTTAATGCCGACACGATTTTAGAAAAAAATATGTTTTTATTTATTTTTTCCCCGCTTTTATTTTGGAAAATCCCTTAACAGCTGATTGTTGAAAATTTATTGTAACGAAATTTAGAAATTTAAACAATTTAGCTGAATTCAGCATCTCGTTTTCCCGCCCAATTTCAAATTTTCAACTGACAGTTTATTTCCTTTTTTGTTTCCAAAATTTAATTTTAATTTTATTTGATTTTCAGTTTTAAAAATTAGAATTTATTTTTTTTAAAAAAGTTTAAAAATATTTGTCACAAAAAGATATAAAAAATTGATTAAAATTTTAAAGAAAAACTCGATTTTATAAAATGTTTATTTTAAAGATGAAAACTAACGTTTTGAATTATGCGTCAATAAAATAAAGAAAAACTTTTATGCTTTTTCATCAAATTTTATGTCTAATGCTTCCAGTCATACCTCGACCTTTATGAAATGTAGTTTAAACTCTCTCTATAAATGGATAATTATCAAAAAAATCCATCGAATGCTTCAATTCGTCGCTTTTGCTCTCGCTGTCGTAATCATGGATTAAAAATTAATGTTCGCGGTCATAAATTTTCTTGTTTGTATGCTGAATGTCATTGCAATGAGTGTCAACTTCAAAAAATTGCCAACAGTGCGTCTTTGAAGGAGAGAAAAATGCAAAAAAAGTGCGATAAAGAAGCCAAACTGATGAAAAAAGAAAAAAGGTTAAAAGAAAATTTTTGATTTCTTCAATTTAAAAAATTATAATTTTTAGGTCTAAAAATTGCGAAAAAGAAAATTTCAGCGATGAAAAAGTGACCTCAAGTTCGACTGATCTGACGGCGGATGATTTTGAGACCACAATCTCGATGATTTATTTAAATTACGGAAACATTATCGAAGAATGTCTATCGAGAGAAAATATCGCTTTGTAAGCTAAAAAATGTCAACTTTTGAATTTTTTAGGGTTCAATGAAACTTTCAACATCTGATGATCAACTGTCGTTTATTTTTCAAGCAAATAAAAATGTATTGCCGCATGTGACTCAGCTGTTTTTGTTCCACCAACCTGTTGATTGTTTACTCTTTTAAACTCACATAAATGCTGACTAATCTAAACCGGATTTTTAAATTTAAAAATTATAAATCAATTTTAAATTCACTTTAATTCATTAAAAGTGTTAAAAATCTCATTTTAATCCAAAATTCTATAAAAACTTTTATGACGAATTCTTTTCATTTCATTTCGTTTCCCCCTTTGAAAAATTTTCTCGAAAACAAACAAAACTTAATCATTTAATTTTAACTAAATCAAAAGGCATTAAAAATAACTTTGAAATGCATGCGAGCAAAATATTTCACTTCAATTGTGCTTAGATGCAAAAGTTAAATCAATTTTAATCATGAATCTCGCTGAAAAGTCATTAAAATCGAAGAGTTTTTGCATTTGTGCAATTATTATAGTCATTAGTTTAATTAATAAGTGTTTCGCGGCAATAGCCTGTGATAGAAGTAGAAAAATATTCGAAGGCGTGAGTTCTGGTGAAATAACCGATGGAGTCAATGCGAATTACACTCAGGTGAGAAAATCTTGAATTCCTGATGTTGATAATGAGTCATCAAAGGGTGGAGATGGCATTGAGAAAAGTTTTTTAAGTTAATTAATTTTTTTAAAATTGATTTTTAGGATTCTCATTGTGAATGGTTAATAAAGGCAGACAACGACAGTCAGTTCATCACGTTGAAGTTCCTTACATTAAAAACTGAATGCTCGTATGACTATGTAAGTATTTATGTAAAAAAACAATTAATGGATTCAATTAAAAACCTACCAATATTGGGCACACATCGAAGTTAGGTTTCATTACCCTAATTATTAAAAACTAATTTCCGTTTAGATTTTTATCTACGATGGCAACTCTTATTCATCGCCTCTTATTGGAAGCTTCAGTGGTCAAACTGATCCTCAAGACATTACAGCCTACTCAGGCTTCATGCTCATTCTTCTCTACAGCGACACCAACTACAATCTTGATGGATTTCGTGCAGTTTTCTCTATTACGAATTGTGTCAACAATTGTTCATCGAGAGGTTTATGCTTAAATCATTCTTGTCTATGTACCGGTGATTGGATTGGAGTCGACTGCAGTGTGCAATCTTGTAATTGTGGTGACACTGAAAATCGAGGCTTTTGTGATAAAAATGGATGTAAATGTTTGAATGGCTTCACTGGTCAATCGTGTACTCTTCATAGTAGTAATTTTAAACCGAGTCAATGGCATTGGTTGACAAATGGAAGTCAAAGTTTTACGCCCAGAGCTGCACACAGTGCACTTTATAGTGAAGAAACTGATGAACTTTATATATTTGGCGGATATGACTTGAATCGAGTTTTGGGAGATTTGGAGGTTTATAAATTTAAGGAAAGTCGATGGGTTGATGCTAATGGAAGAGCATTAAAAGTTGATGTGAGTAAAATTTTAAAATTAAATATGAATTTAAAGAAATTTTCTTTGCAGGCTGAAAAAAACAAAAAAGTTATTAAAAATGTTTTACTTAACGATAACGTCGCTGATCAGTTTTGGTTTCGTGCTGCTCTCTTGTCCCACGTCAATGCACCTGAAGTCAATGAAGACACTCAAGATCGAGCAGTCAATTCTACTGATCCAACACCACGTTATGGCCATGCTTCTTGCTCGTTCAAAAATTCATTCCTAATACAAGGCGGCAAACTCTCAAACGGAAGTTTAACAAATGAACTTTGGATGTTTAACATATCATCTAAAATTTGGACTCAACTAGCTCAAAATTCAACATTAAAACCTCCAAAATTGACACGACACACTTTGACATTTGTGTCATCAAACAATTTCCTCTATCTTTTCGGCGGTTCACTCGAGAACAATGAATTCTCATCACAAATGTTTCGAATTAACACGAAATTATTCGATGAATGGGAATTTGTTTTTCCTCGCGGTGGAAAAAGTTTTGATTATCGAGTTGTTGCTCACACAACAACCTTTCATGAGAAATCAAATTCACTAATTATCTATGGTGGAATAATCGCTGGAATTGCTCGATTTTCAAAGCTCTCTGATCGAATGTTTTCGTTTAGTCTCGACGACAATCACTGGACTGAAATTCACTATCCAAAATCAACAATAAGAGAGTCAAATATTCCACGAGAAAGAGCTTTTCATAGTGCGACAATCGCTGGAGATTTTATGATAATTTTTGGCGGATACTCACATCGACATAACAAAGAAGAAATCTGCTATGATAATCAAATGTATTTGTATCATCTCGAGTGTCATTCGTTTATCAATCAAGAAGCTTTGGGTTTGAATCGAGGAGTTTATCCCAAAAGACAAGGAGTCTTTGCTCATGCGACCGTTTTGAGAGGTGGAAATACACTTCTAATTAGCGGAGGTTATCATGGAATTGTGAACAATGATTTATTAGCTTTCACACTGCCGGATATGATGGTGCCATCGAGGTAAGTTTTGAATAACTTAACTAATCTAATTATTAAATAAAATTCCAATCCAGAAACGTTTCCGAACATTCAATTTGCTCTTCCTATAAAACTCCAACCGAGTGCATCGCCAATCCAATTTGTGGCTGGTGTTCTGCTCAAGATGAAGCGGTTTGTTATCCACGTACAATGTCATCAACATGCACGACAAACCTTCAAACGACTCGATGTCATGGACTCTGTCCAGCGCTCAGAGATTGTCAATCGTGTTTAGTTCATGGTGACAAAAAGTGTAAATGGTGTGTTCAGAATGCAAAATGTCACAATTTGATTGATCGAGAAGTGTGTGGAGAAGCTGAGAATGCTCAATATCAATGGTGGGGATCGAATGGAGTTTGGATTGATGATAAAAGAAATTGCTTAAAACTCGATCGACCTCCTGGATTGACATACTTGAAATATCTGTATCCGTATGATTGGAACATGCCGGACTCTGTGAGTTTAGTCAACAGCACTTATGTGGAGTTTAACACAAACACAGCGCCGAGTATTGACAGCTCGAATAGCGGTGAAGTTCTCGCGAGACTCCACGGATTTCTTCACCTACCTGAAGATCGACGAGAACAGATTAAAATTTGTGGAAGTTACGGAGAAGTTTCTTTAAAAAATAATGAAGAAAAATCTGCATTGACGAGTTTTCAAGCTGATCAAAATATTTGTCACTCACTGAGTATGAATGACTTCAGTCAAGACAAAAGTCTTCTTGATCTTCAATCACGTCGTCAGCCTAAATATCAACTTCACATACAAAGTAAAGTCGCCATTCAGAACTCAAACTCGAAACCTTTTACTTTCGAATACCTCGAGCCGTTTTCGATTGGAAATTGTGGAAACAATAAAAATTGCTTTCAATGTTTGAGCGACATTTCTTGCGCTTGGTGCGACTTAACAAATCAATGTCTCTCGAGGGATGTTAATGAAACATCAGAATGTAGTGATGGAAATAATTGGAGATATTTAACTCTCAAATCTGAACAGTGCGTGAATTGTAGCAATTTCATATCGTGCCGTTCATGCAGTCAATCAGACAACTGCGAGTGGTGGAACGAGGATGCAAAATGTGAGCGACGAGGTCGTTCATCGACAGCTATCAAAGATCCCTTCGAATGTGCATCTCCCTGTCATCTCCGCACAAACTGTTCGAGTTGTCTAAATGAAAAAGGAAAATGTGTTTGGTGTCAAGCGACAAGTCAATGCTTCAGCTTTTCCGTATATACGAGTGAATATCAATTTGGACTTTGTCGTGAGTGGATCGATCAACTGATGGTGACGAGCGGTGACATTAACAATGGTCATCATCATTGTAAAACATGCTCAATGTATAAAAATTGTTCATCATGCTTAAAGAGACTGAATTGTGGGTGGTGCTATCTGAAAGACAATCCAATCGAAGGTAATATATTTGAATTTTAAATGAACTTTAATTTAATCTCTTTTTTCTACCAGGATCATGCGTTGATGGTGACTTTGCAGGTCCAACTGAACTTTGTAACGTTACAATAAACACAAATGAAAGCACTCTCTATAAGTATGCGAATTGCCCGGATGTTGACGAGTGTGGATTAGGAATTCATGATTGTCATGAAAATGCTGAATGTATCAACACTCATGGATCATTCAAGTGAGTATTGATGAAGGCCTGGAAAGTGTTAGTTGGAGCTCAAAAAAAGTGGTTAAATGTGTTCAAAAGTGTTCAAAAAATCTAACTCATGCTTTACAGGCCTTGATCTTGATTCAAGAATAGAATTTTAGCAATTCCAATATTTATTTCCTTTAGTTGTTACTGCAAAAGAGGTTACATTGGAGACGGCAAAAGAAAGTGCGATAAAACATGCAATGAAACTTGTTTGTATGGTCATTGTTCAAACTTTCCCGACTATAAATGTTTATGTAAGTTTTATCATCGATTATTTGCATCTCATCAAATTTAATTCTTTGATCAGGTGAACTTGGTTGGACTGGATCTGATTGCAGCATCAACTGCGGATGTAACAATCACTCAACATGCAACAGTGGCACGGGAGTCTGTGATGATTGCAAAGATAACACGGAAGGACAATTTTGTGAACGATGCAAACTTGGAAGTTATGGAAATGCGACTTCTAGTGGATGCAGTTCATGTTCCTGTAATGACCATGGTGACGAAAAAATTGGGGTTTGTGATCAAAAAAGTGGAAAATGTTTTTGCCTCGACAACACTGAAGGAGACAATTGCGAAAGCTGTTCGAATGGATTTTATGGAGATCCAAGAAATGGCGGTCGATGCTATTCACAATGTCAATCAAGATCTGTTTTACCAATTATTGACTCTCAAGGCATTGGAAGTTTTAAAAGTCATCCAGATGTCGCTGAATGTCTCTGGCTTATAAAGTTGAATAGCTCAATTGTCAATGGAAGTTTCATTAGATTCGACGTTGACAATGAAATGACTGTCACGTGTCAAAGTAACGCAATTTTCATCTACAACAGTATCGCTGAATTTACTGGACAAAAGAAACTTTTGAGTGTAATTTGTAAAGATGAAAATTTTTATGGAAATGTTAAAGAGTCGAGATCAGGCGAAATGGCAATTTTTTATCATAAAAACAATCAAAATCAAGGTTTTAATGGAATCGTAAGAATTTTTAGCTGTCAACTTGGAACATGCAAATTTCCATTTGTTTGCGATAAAAATAAAAATTGCGTTTGTCCATCAGGCTACAATGGATCAAATTGTGAAGTCGAAATCTGCAGTTCAAACTGTACGAACGGAATTTGTGACTTGACTACTAATAAATGCATTTGCAATGAAGGATTTGGAGGCGAAGACTGTTCAAATAAAATCACACCCAACTCGATTGTCATTGAGGAAATTTTTAATACATTTACTGTTTCTAGCAGTCAAAATCACCTTAAAAAAACATTGCCGAGATTCGGTTCAAAAGCAGTCGCCGATCGAAGAGGTTTTCTTTGGATTTTCGGTGGATTTTCGCTTACTAATGGAGCATTAAATGACATTCGACAGTTTGATACGAAAAACTTAACTTGGGTGCAAGTGACTGTTGATGGAAGTGACACAAAAATGCCGGTTGGTCGATACTTTCACGCTGCTGAAATCACAAAACAATCGATTTATGTTTACGGTGGAATAAGCAATGAGTTTAAGATTCTGAGTGATTTTTGGGTGTTTAATACACACGAGCAAAGATGGAGTGAAGTTGAAACTGTTGGAAGTAGTTCACCTGGCGCTTTGGCCGGTCACACAATGACAATGACAAATGATGGAGAGAAAATTTTACTAATCGGTGGATACGAAAATTCAACCGAAAGTTCCCTCATTTGGGAATTTAATCTCGAAAAGAAAAGTTGGAAAATCATTCAAGCGTCGGGATATAGTCCAGAAGTTATTTTTGGTCATTCAACTTCATTTCACTCGTTATCACAATTAATTTACGTGTTTGGAGGTTTTCAACTAATAAATGGAACAACTCAAATGACAAATCGAATTTATAGTTTAAAACAAGGCGTGAATGGAACTTGGAACTGGAACTTTTTGCCTATTTTCAATGAACTTAACCGACCAGAAGAGAATTTGCCTCGATCGAGGTTTCTCCACTCAACTGTTGCTTTTCAAAATTATCTGCTAATTTACTCGGGTAAGCAAGGGAGTGAGAAACTCGAAGGTACTCGCAGGTATTCAGTACCCACAGGTACTCAAATTCCTGCAGGTGTTGCAGGTACTCAAGTTCTGACTCATTACTTCTAGGTTAAGTTCAATTTATTCTTAATTAATTTTTGAATCTTAAACTTTTTAAATAGGTCAATCAACTCCATCAAACACATCTGATTTCCTCAACACATACAGCTACAAATGCAACTCCTATCTTCGTCTTACTGACGGTCTAAACATCATTGGTTCGCTTCCTCCAGCTTTACTTTCTCAGGCCATCGCCATCGACACTGATTCAAATCTCACAAACACTTTCTACTCCATCGGTGGCGTTGCATCACAGTTCAGTATTCATCGAATTTCACTCCCAGTTGACACTTGTCAATTGTTCAACTCAAAATATTTGTGTAGACTGAATCGAGGATGCTCGTTTGCGACATCCATGAGTGAAAATTCAACAAAAACCAATTTTTGCTTTTTAAGTGAGCAATTTGAAGCGAAAAAAAATGAATTTACGTTCACGTCAATCAATAATGGTCAAGTGTGCGATAAGCAAGCTATTTCGAGCAGAGCTTGCAACTTTACAACATGCCAAGGATGCACAGCAATTTTTAACAATGAAACTTTGCCTCTTTGTCGATGGAATATGGGTGACAAAAAATGTTATCGAGACACGAGAACTAAAAATGAAAGTTTGTGCGGACTGCCTGATGCACCAAACTATTGTAAATTTCAAGATTGTGAGCGGGAAGCGAAAGATGAAGGAGACGAAAGTGTTTGCTATCAATTAAATAATTGTTCATCGTGTTTATCCTTCAATGCAACTTGCGTCTGGTCGATGAGGACAAATAATTGCATGCCATTAACACTGACGCCTCTTCTTTGTGTTGGCGCAACATGTGGGTCAGTTTTAACGACAATTAATCAATGTCCATTACCTTGTGAGACGAACACCATGTGCAGCCGATGTCTTCTAAACGCAAACTGTGGTTGGTGTGCTGGAACTGGAAATGGCATTGGAAATTGCATTGAAGGAAATGTGGACAGTAAAAATTGCACAAAATCTTGGAACTTTCTTCAATGTCCACCGGAGAATGAATGCATTAATGACCATCACAATTGTAACAGTACAACCGAAAAATGCTTAGATCTTCCTCAAGGTTTTAACTGTGTTTGTGCTGAAGGATACAAAAGTGTCGATGGTGTTTGTCAGCCGATTTGTAATGAAGGCTGTTTATATGGAACTTGTGTACATCCAAATGTCTGTAAGTGTGACTTTGGCTATGTCGGTCACAACTGCTCGATTGCATGCAAATGCTCAGGACATTCAGACTGTGCCGGTCCAAATCAACTCGATGTTTGTATTGAATGTAAAAATCACACAAAAGGCGCTCAATGTGAGAAGTGCGAGAAATTTTATGTCAGAAAAAATGGCAAGTGCGAGAGTTGTAACAACTTTTGTAATGGACATTCAAACGTTTGTGTTGCATCTGAATTGAAAGATTTCAATGGAACGATTGAGGAACTTGATGAGATTGTTTATGAAGGTGAGATTTGTAATTTTAATGAATTAATCAGGGGTTGAGAAGCTCGCAGGTACTGAAATCTCTGCAAGTATTCAGTACCTGCAAGCTTCCCACCTCCTGGATTTACTTCAAATTTTCTCATTTCTTAGGTCCACTTTCATCCGATGCGGTTTGTCTAAATTGTGGAAACTTCACCTCCGGTCAACGTTGCGACAACTGCCTTCGAGGATACTTCAGAGGTAGTACAATGCTAATTGAACCTTGTCGTAGGTGTAACTGCAATGGGCATGGAGACAATTGCGATCCAGTTACAGGTGAAAAATGCAATTGTGGCAACAACACTGAGTCAGATCATACTTGTCCAACGTCGTCGAGCAGTGGAAAGGCTGAAAAGAATTCTGTTTATCACTGTTGGTTACTTCAATGTTCAAAGTGTCGTGAGTCGTTCCAAGGACATCCCAAAAATGGTCATCAGTGCTATAAACACGTCACAATTGAGTCACGAATGTGTTTTAATGACGCAAAACCTTTAGATGAATGCGAAAAGCATCTTGAGCCTGGCAAAACTCAATTCTTCGTTATCTCGCCACGTTTCATGAACGTTGACATTCGAATAGTGATCGATGTGACTGTGGGTGAGATTGACTTACACATGAGCTCAAGTGACGACACTTTTGTGATATCTCCGAATGCTTCGAGTGGCTTTCATGAAATTTATCTCGACTCGAAATATCATTGGGTTCACGATGACCCTCAAGCACAACTTTTAATCACGCCAATGAAGAGAAACATTGAAGCGACTTCTCAAACATACAAAATAATCGATCAGACAGCAAGCGATGGCTCTTTGGCCACGCACATAACTCTCTTACAAGGAAATTCACTTTTGAGGGTTTTCAATATGAAAAATCGACTCGTCGTCACTTTACCGCATTTAATTCACGAGCTCGGCAAAACTAGATTTTTTATCGCCATCAGAGGATCGCCGAATTCTGTTGTGACCACTGGAATGATTTACTTTCGTCAAGATCAAAATCACATTGATCTTTTTGTCTTCTTTTCAGTATTTTTCTCATGCTTTTTTCTCTTTCTTGCGGTGTGTGTTGTGATTTGGAAGGCAAAACAGGCATCAGACATGCGTCGCGCTCGACAAAGACATGTCGTTGAAATGCTGAACATGGCTCAACGACCTTACTCTGCTGTGATGCTCGACGTTACTCAAAATGTCGAAAACTCTCCAAAAAATTTGAAGAAACCAAAATCCTCGACTTCAAATCATCTCCCAGTCGCTGTTGAAATGACTTCTGATAATTTAGCGGCTGTCTGCACGATTTTTGTGCGGCTTCCTGGTCGACAAAAACGAAGACCCATTTGCATTGCGTCCACACTTATAACGCATACAAAGCATAATGTTTTTGTTAATAAACCTCAAGCTAGAATCGCCCAACAAAACGTGTAAAATGTATTTAACCCACACAACAAAAACTTATCAAATTTTTTTTACGTAAAAGTTATGTAAATTTGTTCTGTGGGAAAAATTTCAATAAAAGTTTTTATTTGTTATAAAATTGGATTTTAAATTTCATTCAATATTTTAATTGACAATATTTTGATCAATCCAATCCAAGAAGACGGTTGTTCTTGTCGATCCTGATGGCCAACCAGCATCGCAACCACCAACATTTGAGGAAGCTCCGAAGCAGTGAACAGCGACTTGAACACGATTTGGTGAGCCGGGTCTCTCTACTGTGTAAGGTCCACCACTGTCGCCTGGGCAAGTTCCACCGACATCTCCAGTTCTCATGCACATAAAACTGTCATTTACAGTGCTGAAAAATTCTCGACACTCGGCTGTGCTCATAATTGGATTTGTTACACCACGCAGGACATTTGAGGATGCGCAAGTTGTACAGGTTCGTCCCCATCCAACAACCGTTGTCATTTCGCCAGTGAACATTTCATTTCGGAATTCACGAGGAAGTCGAGAGTAGCGAATGGATGGTGATTCATTGACAGAAGTTGGCATAACTAGAATCGCGATGTCGTTGGCCAAAGTGTTTGTGTTAAAATTCGGATGAAGACGATATGAAGTGGATTGAATTGTGCGACGCTCCTGGGTGGGTTCCACAATTTGCATGTTGTCTAAAATTATAAATTTTAATTGAGATTTTGATCGGAGATTAAATGAACTTACGTGCTCCCATAATGGCGACTGTGCTTAAAGTTCCAATCGGACAGTGAGCTTTAAAAAATTAAGTAATTAAGTAAGGTGTAAATGTGCTGTAATATCCACTCACCAGCAGTCAAAATCGATCGCGATGAAATTATGGAGCTTCCACATCTAAAAGTTGATGTTGCAGTTGACATCAACAAAGCCACAGCATAAGGATGTGAGTTGGGATCAACGACCCATCCGCCTCTGATTCGAGAAGCTCTTCTTGGATCACTCTGCGGTGGTCTCAACTCAGGATCAATTTTATCCCAAAATCCTGGTTCTTCTTCACGCGCAATGACCATTGACCAGTCGGTCACATCCCACTCGGAGGCAAATGATGTGGCGAATAGAAAAACTGCGAGAATTAAAAACTTCATGACTTCAAAGTGAGGCAGATTAAAAGGAAATGATTGAAATATTTTTGGGGTTTTTGTGAGTAAAAATAAATTGAATGATTTGATAAGATTGAGGGAAAATAAAATTTTGATTAGATATTTTTTCTGAAGTGGATTTACTTTAATTATTTCTTACAAGTTTTTTACACTTTTCAACATGAAAATTAATCCGATGAAACTTTTTAAAATTTTCTCGATGAATTTAGCTAAAAACTCGGCAATAAAAATCACTGCAGACATTCCGAGTGTCACCATCCAGATTGTAAAGAGAAATTTTAAATCTTTAATTGCAATAACTTTAGAATTTTTTACTTCATTCTTATAATTTTCTTTTCGCACCATCCAGAAAAAATAATCTCTGGAATGTTGATAAATTCCAGCCGGCAAAACATACTGAACAGTTTTTTCCATCACATCGTAAATAAAATGATTAGTTCCAGTGCTGATTCCAACGAATGAAGTGAGCAAATCTTGTTTTAATCTATGAACATTTCTTCCAACCAATCCTGAGTAGAGTTCGGTATCGAAAATGAAAAAAGCTGATTTCAGAGCTGAATTTTTTAAATTTTTATCAACAAAGTCATCGAATAGATCTGGTCGAATTATTGTCAGTTGAGGTCTATTATATAAAATTGATTAAAAATTAAATTTGCTTTAATATCAGAGATGGGCAATTACATTGTAGTGCTTTCAAAAATCCCGGGATCTCATTCGAAACCACTAATTTTGACCGAGTAAAAATTAGATTCCATTACAAAAAATTACGTTTTCATACAAAATTCATGTAATTTCCCATCTCTGATTAATATTAAAATATATTACCTTCGGTGTTCCTCGATTAAGCTCAAAATAAACCGATTTAAAAATGGATAGTCACGAGAAGTTATCGTGAAGTTAAGTCTGTAGAGATCGTCAATATTTTGTGGTAGATCTTTGCGCAAATCATTGGTCATCAAGTCAAAGAGAACACCTTGATAAGCGGTTCTGATAATGAGGCAGTAATAAACAAAATAAATTAAAATTATTCTCGCAAAATTATTTCTAGGCATTTTGTGTTGAGGAATTCCAAAGAAAATTGAAATCACATTGAAAGCAGCCGAGTTGACTCCAATACCGTAAACTTCATTTCTAATTTTCAATGACATTCGGTTAATGATGAAAATTAATATTAAAGAAAGGCTAAAGTAAACTCCCAAGTATAGCCAAGTCTCAGCGTCGAAGGGCAGAAATATTTTCTCAAACGAACTAAATTCTTCGCCGGGTGTCGTCACGAAAATCATCCGAAAGTCTTCGATAATTGAAGTGAAGTGTACACTGCCAATCGCATTAACTCCTTGTCTCAAATTCATGGTGTGTGGTATCAAAGTTTTACTCTTAATTGGTTTTTGTTGTCTCGCTGAATCGAATAGAGAATTTCCATAAATGAACTGAAAGTAAGGCGTGAAGTTTCCAATTTGTGCCATAATTTTTGTAAACTCAATCATGTAACCGGACGGCTCGCCAGTAAAGCTGTCGACTTCTGTTTCAAGCTTTTGATCAACAATTAAACATTTGTGAAAATTCACAAACTTTTCATTAATTTTTAGCATTTTCCAAGATTTAATTTTCTTGTCGAATCTTCCCAAAATTTTGATTTGCAATAAATCGCATGCAGTCTCTGAAAACCATTCAATGGTTGAAAAGATAATTTCCTTTTTTGTTTCGGTGACGAAATACTCAAACTGACTGATATGACCACGATTTTTAAAATCCAATGTCTTGACAACTCCTTTTCGAATGTCACTAATCGATAAATCCGGACAGATAATCAAAAGTTTCAACTTTGTGGGAAATTTATTTTGTAATTTAACTTCTTGATTAAATTTCTGAAAATCTCTAGAACTTTTCACGAAAATCACGGCAGATTTAGAAATGTTTTGAAACATTTTGAACTTTCTTAATCGTAAAGCTGTCAAATTTTTCGTGACCTTTAAAAATCCTTTCACAATGTCACCACTTTTAGAATTAAAGTCCAAGATATCGAAAGAAATTTCAGGTTTAATAAAAATCTCTCCAACTATTTGAGAAATAGCGAGAAAAACTGAATTATTTGATTTGGAATTAATTTCTAAAATAAAAAATAATAATAAAATTAAACTCAACTTCATTTCTTTAGTATTAAAATTCCAATAAGTGGAAACATATAAATTAAAGGTTTCGAACGGGATCCCGGGATTGGGATTCCCTAGAAAATCCCGGACAGTTTTTAATCCCGGGATCCCGGAAAAAAAGAATCGAAAAAAGAATTGAAAATGGAATTTTTTTCAAATCAATTTATTTTCAACTAACTTTTTTCATTCATTTCTAAGTTTAGAAATTTTTTTGAATAAAATAATCGATTGAATTTAAAAAATTCCTTCAAAGATGCTCAAAAATATTTTTCTTATGGTCAAAATTCTTTGTAATATTTTTTGTCATTTGTCTCTACAAAATTTTTCTTAAGTTTTCCTTTAAATTTTTCTTTATGAATCCCGGGATCCCGGTTTTACTGCAATTCAGTCCTGTGATCCCAAAATTTGAAATTTTCGAAACCACTAATTAAGAAATATAAAATTTAAAAACACAAATAAAAAAGATTTCATCCAGGTAGATTTTTCTATTATAAAAACAAATCTCTTCCTACAAAATTTATCAATCTCACCTCAACAATCATGAGCGGAACAGCTAAAAAGTCAACTTCGTTCAAAAAAGAAAACAAATCAAAACCAGCAGATGAAAATCAAATGAAAAGGCGACTTAGAAGCGGTGACAATCGACCTCAACTTCCACCACCTCCTCGACGCTCAAATGGATCAAACACCTCACTTTATGACGTGAATGGAAGGATTCGAGGAACTCAAGAAGACATTTGTGATTGTTTCGACAAAAAGTGCTTCGGATGTCATTTTCCATGTGATAAATGCAAGTCTGAGAAATGCGGACCGACTTGCAGAGTTTATCGAAGATATTTTTACGAAGAAATCGAGCTCGATGGAAAAATTGATGTAAAGAAAAATCCGAAAGTTTTTAAATGAATTTATTTTATTTTTATTTGTTAATTTGAATTTTAAAATAAAGAAATTTAACATGAAAAGTATTTTTTTGTAACGGCTTTCGAAGTTTTGAAAAAACTTAATCTTCTTGCAGACTGAAAAAAAATAATTTATAAAAACAATTTTAATTCATTTTTAGCTTTAATCATGTCAAAATCAAATCAGACACCGATAATTCTAAAGAAAAATGAATCGCAACGTCAGCAAAGGTCAGTGATAACACAGCCTAAAATCCTCACAAAATCATCAAACAAAGATGGACCAACTTCATCACAACCATCATCCGTTCCAGTTGTTCAGATTAAAAAAGAAATTGAAACTCTTTGTGAGCTTCAAGCAATGAAGTCAAGCACTCGATTTATGTTTCCACACTTTAACATCGATCAAAAAATTTTTGATTTCTTAGACAATGAAAATTCAGATTTTTTAGTTGTGGCTGCAATCGGTGAAAAAAACTCCGGCAAGTCTACACTGATGAACATCGTTGCAGACCAAAATTACGTTAAAGTTCAATCGAATGGAAATTTTGAGCCTTTTAAGGTTGAACATGAAGTTTTCAATGCTCGAAAGTCGCAAAATTATGAGGGAAGTACCATCGACATGTTCATAACAACCGACAGGATTTTTGTGCTTGATCCATCGCCGATTTGCAGTAATGTTCAGAAGAGAGACATGATTGTGGCGGAGAGTGATGATCTCAAGATGCTTTTAATGCTTTTTCAACTTTGTCACTTGATCGTGGTCGTTTACGATGGACATCCGAACTTATCTCTATTGAGGATGATTAACTTAGCGGACATGATGATTCCTTCGGAGGTAAAAGCTTATTATTTAATCGAAAATGGTTTAATCAATTAATTTTAGATCAAACATCGACCAAATTTTGTCTACATTGCAAACAACATGCAGCCTGGTACTAAAGTCCTGCCAATCGACCCACGAATTCACAACGGCTGCCGTCTCATGATGCCAAACCTTCATCATCGATCACTTCATCTTCATCACGATGTCGCTCAAGTTGTTCAGGATTATCAAGAGCAAATTTTTATGCTCAAACGTTACAGCTTAATGGAGGATGAAGAGGAAATTTTTACCGAGAAAAAATGGTCGCAAAGAGTGATGCAAGTTGTTGAGTCACTCAAGGGTGAATATTTTCTGAGAAAGTACGATGGATTAAGAGATAAATATCATCAACCTGTTGAAGGCTCATAGAAAATAAAATTTAATTAAAAATATAAAGTTTTTTATTATAAATATAATTTTTTAAAAATTAAGTCAAATTTAAATTAGTTAAACAATTCAGGTAGGTAAACTTTTTGTTTTCAAGCTCGATACATTTTAAAATTTTAGAAAACCACAAAAAAATTAGATTGAAGGGAAGAAAACTCAGAAATTTTTCATCCGCAGTTTATTTACAATTTTTAAAGACTGAAAACTAACAAAAATTAACTTTCCACTTAAATCAACATACTTTAATTAAAAATGAAGCCGATGGAGTATTACGATGTAATTTTTGTGATTGAGAGTGAGTCAGAAAAAATTATTTTCTTTTAAAATTAACAAAAAAAAATAAAATTTAGATACTGCATCTTGTGGCGGATATCTGAACGAGATTAAAAGTGCTTACATTCAACCTGCACTCGAGTACTTCTGTAATGGACTCCTTCAGGAGGAAAGCACAAACCTATTCGGGATTGTTCTGTTTAAAACATCACAAACAACTCCACTTACTAACTGTTGCACGTCTTATGGTCCATTTAATGCTCAGAAGTTCATCAAGAAAGTGGATGAACTTGAACTAACAAGTGGAAGAGGAGAACAATGCGCGAACTTAGTTGAAGGACTTGCAACAGCTTTAGTCTGCTTTCAAGATCTCGAAAAACGTCGCGAAAATGAACTTCCGACTCAAAAACATTGCATTTTAATATCGAACAGTCCTCCATATACAATGCCAGTGACAGAATGTTACGAATATGAAGGAAAAAATCTCGAGCAGCTCGCGTCTCTTTTTGGCGAAAAAAACATAAATTTGTCAATTATTTCGCCTAGAAAGATTCCAATTTTGTACGAGATCTTTGAAAAGTCTGGCGGCGATTTGGGTTTGACTGTAAAAAACTACAGCAAAGATCCTAGACATTTGGTTTTGTTGAAGGGATTCTCATTGAAAGAATTGGTTCATGTAAGCTTTAAAAGTGAAATTTTTATTTATAAATAACTCTTTAAATTTTAGGATAAACGCTCGGAGAGTCCCGTTAATCAACCAGCTGTCGCGGCCACTCAAATCCCGTCTGCTCCTCAACCAACTCCACAGCAACAACAACCACAACAGGTTCAGCAAAATCAACCAAATGTTCAACAAATGATGCCGCAAGCAAACGAGCAACAGCAACATCAGTCACAAATGGTCCAGATTCCACCGATGGGAATGCAAAATCAAGGTATGCGACCGAACATTCGACCGATGATGCAACAAGCTATGCAGGGCATGGGCAATCCTCCTCAGTTCTCGGGACCAATGGGTAATTTTACCGGCCAACAAAGACCGATGGCTCAAAATCAACCAAATCAACCGAGACAATTTATGCAGAACATGATGAATGTCAGTGGAAACATGATCAACCCAAATCAACCGTCAGCTTTGATATCACAATTAAATCAACCACCTTCGGTTGGACCTGCAAATCCAATGGTCAACGCAATGCGTATGCCGATGTTAAATCAGCAACAAAATCAGCCAATGATGCAAAGTCAACCACAAAACTCCCAAATGATGGGACAAAATCAACAAAATCCTGGCATGATGCAGAATCAGCCTCAAATGCAAATGCAAAATCAGCAAATGATGGCGAATCAACAAATACAGGGAATGATGCAAAATCAACAGCAAAATCCGAACATGATGATGGGACAAAATCAACAGAATCCAAATATGATGCAAAATCAGTCGCAACAAGGCATGCAGAATCCACAATCGATGCCGCAACGTGAACGAATTTGGAATGGAACTCTCGAGTGGAATGACAAGCAAAATCAACAGAATCAAGTTCGTCAAGTTCCATGTGAGATTTATGCGTCGCTGTCTAAGGAGAGTGGAGAGCCGGAGATTCGAGGTGACACTTGGCCAAATCGACTGATCATGCAGCTCATGCCTAAAACCGTAATCTCTAATGTTGGTGGGCAGATGTTGAGGGATGCAAGAGTTGTTCAGTTTCAGTGGGGAAATTCAGAAGCCTTCGAATCACTATCGAAAGTTATGGCAAATGGTTTTGCCGGTTGCGTTCACTTCACTGGGCCTCAGCAGTGTGACGTAAAAATTTTAATTTTACTCTACATGCAGGACAAAAAATCCTATTATGGTGAGATTTTGTGAAAAATAAAATATTAAAATAATTTTAAGAGATTAAATTCGATCGATAATTTTTTGGATCGACTAAAATTTTGAAATTTTCAAAAAAAAATGAAATTTTTGAATTTTTGATTTTTTTAAAAATTTGAATATTTTTAAAATTTTAAAACTTTTGAATTTTTGAACATTTAAGAATTTTACAATTTTACAATTTTTCAAAAAAATTTTAAATTTTTGAATTTTAGAATTTTTCAATAGTTTTTAAATTTTAGAATTTTTCAAATTTTTTAAATTTTTGAATTTTAGAATTTTTTTAATTTTATTTAACCGACCAACTTAAACCTCTGAATAATTTCAAATCCTAATTAAAGGTTTCGTCCCCAACGATCAATCGGGTTACGTTGAAAAACTCCGTCGAGTAATTCAACAATCAAAAATTACTCAATTTGGTCAAGGACCACCACAGCAGCAGCAGCAGCAGCAGCAACAACAACAACAACAACAACAACCACAGCAGATGCAACAAATTCACCGTCAAGTTCGTCCGATGATGGGAATGGGACAAGCAAACATGCCTGGAAATCAAAACATGATGCAAGGTGATCAAAATCTGATGATTAATCCGCAAGCAAGAATCGTAAGGCCGAACATGATGGCTCCGAATAATAATTTGAGACATTTACTGCAACAACAGCAAACTCAGTTTAGACCTCAAATGAGCGGTCCACAACAGGGTGGAGCTCCAAATCAGATGCAGCAGGGAAGACCCGGCTTCGATTCAATGGATCCATCACAGTTCGACATGAACTTTCAAATGAATTAATAAAATAAATTACTGATTTGGGACGTTCTTTCAAAGTGTTGCATGAATTTTTTACTAGATTTCTTATCCTTCGAAAAAAGTTAATTTCAAATCCGTACCACAAAATTTTACATATTTTAAAAGACACAACAGGAAAAAAATTATTTAAAATTTATATAAAAACTCTTAATTTATTAAAAAAACAATAAAAAAATTTTTTTTAATTTTACAAAAAACACTTCAGTTCAGCATGTTTCAACCGTCAAAAATTATTTAAATCCGAAGGGTGGGTGACATCGCGATTTCATCGCCTTACACTCAATAAATCATAAATTAATTAATTTCCATGAATAAGCAAATATCGTTTTTTTTAACTTATTTAGATTTAAAAAGTGCTCAAATCTTAGTATTTTTTTTTTTTAAAATTTTAAAAAAACCTTCAAAGTCACGTGAAGGATGACATTAAATGCATAATAATAATTATAAATCTTCATTCAAATATTTTAAGAATTTTCTTAAATATGATTAGTAAAAAATTATAAAAGAAAAAGTAAAAAAATAATGAAAAAAAAACAACAATCATCAAAGAGCCAATAAAAAAAAAAAAAAAAAAAAAATAAAAAAATTATTAAAGAACGTTCCATTTATAAATTTTCTTTTACTTTATTAAAATATTTTTGTTCCATCTAAAAGATTTTCATAAATTAAGTTAAGTTGTTGAAGGTTTTCCAGTCAACTGACGAATAAGGATTCGATAAATTCCCAAAATAGCGTTGCTGATTGCATCGAAGAGTTTTGGGAAAGTTCTTCTTGCTGGTTCTTGAGTTGTGGCAGCTTCAGCATAATTTAAAACACATAATGCTATCAAAACTGCAGCAATGACAAAAAATGTTGACTTTGACATTTTTGAGGATTATTTTTTTTTATCTTTAAGATGCTCTAAAAAACTTTTATCTTTAACAATCAAATCGAAACTGATGTTCATTTCGCACCTCACACTCGGCTTTTATAATTTTCTATCAGAGAATCAAAATTGCGTGAGAAAAATCCACACAGGAAATACATGTGTCATTATTATGTGATTAAATGCAATTTCGGAAATAAAATAAAAGCTTCAAAATAAAGAAGAAATTTTGTATTAGTTTGTTTATGGTTTTGCTGCTCGCATGCTTAAAATAAAAAACATTTCTTGAAAATTGACAATTTCATAAAATCTCTCGAAACTGTCAATTTAAGTTTAAACTCGTGAGGGGATAACAAAAGCGTCGAATAATTTTGAAAACTCATTTTTGAAGCGAATTAAAGTTGACTTGAACCTGCCTGGGACACGCCCTAATGTTACCGTTAAAATTCAGAAATCCTCATACAAATAAAATCTCAGCCCAACGTATTTTCAATAGACAATTGTATACAAAAAGTATACTTTTATTTTAATTTACGTCCCCAACGGTTTTCATGTCTCACGCAGGCAAAAGAACAAGTCACTCACTCGATCTTTTTACTTCTCTTAGTCAAATTAACTTTGATAGCAGAGCAAGAGTAAAATATTTTTCATTTTATCTACTCAAAATATATATCATTTTATCAACTAATTAGTGAAGTTAATTGATGATCCAAGTTAAATATCGGTCGATAAATCAGTTTGTGTTCTTTTTTCATGCATTCAATCATTAATTAAAGCGAAAATTGTCAAAATCTCGCCCTGAATTTTGTTTACATGTAGGTAAAAATCCAGTAAAAATTTAAAGTTTAATTTTTCTCGAAAAATATTGAATTTTGGATCAATTAAGTGAGTGAAAATATATCGTTTGAAAAAAGTTCAAATTGTTTTTTTATATTTTTAGATCCTTTTGTTATCCCTTTGACAAAAAAAGTTTGTTTACTTCCAAAATATTTTATCAGATTTTATTTTTGAATGAGGAGAATTTCAATTAAAATGGCTGAAAGAGTTGATGTCAAAGCTGGAATTCAGAATATTTTAGAGAGAATTGAGATCGCTTGTAAGACAAGACCTAGAGAGGTAAGCAAACTTTAGATTTCTGTGAAATTTATCAATAAATAAAATCTCTTTTTAGTTTTCTAAACCAGTTCAACTTGTGGCAGTCAGCAAGACAAAATCAGTCGAAACAATTATTGAAGCCTACGATGCCGGTCAAAGACATTTCGGCGAAAATTATGTTCAGGAGCTCGTCGACAAAGCAAACAGCTTAGAAATTCTAGAAAACTGCAAAGACATTAGGTGGCACTTCATTGGACATCTACAAACGAACAAAATCAACAAAGTTATGAAGTTGCCAGGACTGCACATGATCGAGACAATTGATAGCGAGAAAATGGCCGAGGCTGTAAGTACTTTAAAAAACTCTGCAAAGAAATATTCAAAATTTCTTATCAAAAACTTTCCAGGTGAACAATTCGTGGGCTAAAAATCGCTTTGAAACTGATGAAAAACTGAAGATTTTGATTCAGGTCAACACGAGTCGTGAGCCAAATAAAAACGGAATCGAGCCTGAAAAGTTGACGAAACTTTTTGAATTTATTAATGATAAATGTGACGCGCTGAAATGTGAAGGTAAAATTTATTTGAGGTTTTTAAAACTCGATTAACTTTGATATTTTAGGTCTCATGACAATCGGAGAGTACGGATATGATTATTCAAAGGGTCCAAATCCGGATTTTATCACACTTATGAAGTGTCTCGCTCAACTTCCAAATAATGAATCTCTTCAGGTCTCTTTCGGCATGTCCGATGACTTTGAGGGGGCAATCGAGATGGGAAGCACAATCGTTCGGGTTGGAAGCTCAATTTTTGGATATCGTGCTAAGAAGAATTAAATTCACCTGCGATAAATATTTCACTCTTTTTAATAAAGTCAAGCAATGTTTTAAAAATATTTTTTATTCTTATTTTTTATTATATTTTACATTAAATAACTTAAATTATATACATAATAAGTTCCATTTTAGTTAGAATGCTCAAACATATATTCAGCTGTATCTTGCCAATCTTTTTCTTCATCGTCAACTTCCGAGTCATCTTTAATACGATCTAATCTTTCAGTAGTAATGTCAGCATATTCGTCTATATCATAAAGTGAATTTTCTAATTCTACGATCCTTTCTTGTATTGAATTTTCAATCATTTCATTCCACTTATTCTCTTCAACTTCATAATTAAAATATTTATTGAGTTTAGAAACCAACTCGAGTGATTTTTTCATATTATAAAACATAAAATTATCATTGAAACTGTAACATCGACTTAAACCAATTCTAGAAATTTCAATCTCGCCTCGATACACCAACAATAGAAATTTATTAACATCAAAAATATTGTTGCCAATTTTTCTTAAAAGACATTCTCTTTTAATGTCTTCATAAAACGATGATTTCAGTTTCTTGATACTTTCAGTAACTTTTTTGCCTTTAAAAACACGAAGATGGTTTGCAAAAGTTAATTCTATTGCATCTATATCGGTTTCTTCTTCATATTTAAACAGATTATAGAGCAAAGGAAATCTTTTAAATGAATCTTCCCTTTCCTCTTTATTAATTAAAAGTTTTTTCATGAATTTAAGACTAAGAATTTCCTCATCAAATATCCATTCATATTGGCCTGAACGACTTGGATTGAAATTATTAATATCAATTGACCATATCTTCTCTTGCCACTCCTCATTAGTTATGATGCCAGCCTTTTTAGCTTCTTCCTTCAAAATGTCTAAATTTTCTTTTTGACCATAAAAAATTGGATAGAAAAAAATATTGAAGTTTTCATCACTTCTGTGTTCAAGAAGTTTTTTAACACCATCAACAACTAACTTTGAGCTCATTTCTAAAAACTTTGAGATGTCAAATTTATCCCTCAAAATTTGCCCTGACGCATAATTTGACTTAAAATCATTTTTTATTTGATTTATAACATCTTCTTCATCAATTTTTAATATTCGCACCCAACCTTTGATATGTTCAACAACTCTACTGTCGAATTTTTCAATTTTAGTAAATAACCTTGCTTTTCCAGTTTTAATCAAATCTGGGTTTTCGGTTAATTTTTGTTTTATAGAATTTAAATTATCATCTTTTTTATAAAAACTATTTAGTATTTCATAAATCTCCAAGCATCGAAATGATAGCAAAAAATTATTGGGACTAAAAAAAACTTGAGCGTGGGTCTTTTTATCCAGACTATGAACTAAACAATTCCAAATAAATTCAAAAATATGAAAGTTTTTTCTCTCAATGTGAAAAGTCAAGATTGCTTCAAGACGGTTGTCAAGGGTATGATTTTTAGGTTTCGCTGAAAATTTTGTTGCATTTTGTTCAATAAAATTTTTTTCCTCAAAATCCTCAAAATATATCTTCATAAACTCTTTAATTGTGGTTTTAAAACTTTCTGTTGGTATTTTTATGAAAAAATCTTGTTTTACTCGATTCAAGAATCCATTTACAAGAACGGATATCATTTCGAATTCGTAATATCGATTCCACTCATTATTAAGATTAAAAAACAGTTCATAAAATTTTTCCAAGTCAACTTTTTCCCAAACTTCTGTAATAATTTCACAGAATCGCAGTGCTACAAAACGTTCAGCATAAGTTCTGTGCAGAAAAACATGTTCACCGTTCGAGTAATGCACGAATCCCTCAATAACTACATCTTCACAGCCCTCGGGACTTTCAAAATATTTAACTTGTGGTAAAAATTGAAAGTTAAGTTTTTTTAGTACATCTTCTCCTAAAACTTGTTTCAATGCAATTTTTACATAAAACTCAACTAAATAATTCACGGTTGTTTGATTTTTTTGAATCAAAAACTGGACTTTTTGCTCTTTAACGGACAAAAGTTTTATCTTTTCCTCGATAAATTTCTCGAACAAATCAAAAAGCGATAATTTCTCAGGAAGCTCGGGAATTTTTCCGTCTTTAAGAGAAGCTAAAAGTTCTTCTTTAAACGCTTGGCCCAGCAGAACTGTATGAAGAGGAATTCCCAAAAATTCTAAATCTTTTTCTGTCATTGAGTTTTTCCAAACATTCAAAAGTTTATCAATAAAATTTGTAATTAGTTCTTCTGGACTATTTTCAGAAACTTTAGGCTTAAAATATTTTTTTAGAAACTTTTTTTGTTCCTCTTCCGTGAATTGCAAAATTTTATAAACTATTGGAGACTCATCTAAAGTTTGAGAATTTCTTGATTGATCTTCTGATTCTTTCGTCTCTTTTCTGTGATCCTCAAAAGGATTAATCCTTGAAGTTATAAAACATTGATTTCCTTTTTCTTCACAGAGAAATTTTTTGATTTTTGTTTGAATTTCTCTTTTTTTTGGGTTTTGAATTTCATCAAAAGCATCAAAAATTATAACAACTCTTTTTTCTTCGTATAGTTGTTCAAAAATACATTTTTCAAAGTTCGTGTTTAAAAAATGCTTAAGAAAGTTTATGAATAGTTCTTCTTCAGAAGCATTTATGCACTTTGGTGAGCCCAACTCAACTAAAAGAATCCAATAAAGTGGGAAAGTTTCTTTAAGCATTTGTGCAATGTGAACAGCTTCTGTGGTTTTACCCATGCCCGCTTCATTGTGAATCACAATAACTCTCTTCTGTTCTCTTTCGATAAAACTTTTAATGTCCTTCCATTTAATTTTTTGATCATTTTTTTTATTTCTTAAAATGCGTGGCATGTAAAGTTCTTTCTTATAGCATTCTCGCTCATTCTTTTCTCCTAGTACAATTTTTCCTTCGATAAAATTAACGAGAACTTCATTTTCCACCATTTTACTTTTAGAAATAAAATCTTTTGCTACAACGCCACTTAATAACATTTGCGGTTTCTGGCTAGAATTAATTGTTTGAAAATCAACTTTGCAATCTACTAATTTAGCTTTTGAATCATCTGTGAGTTTACTAAAAAATTCGCTGCTTAAAAATTTAATTAAAGTTATGGTGTCTGGAGCCAATTGACTAGATTTTATTAAGCTTTCTGAAGAAGTTTCAAAAATATTGACTATTGCTGATTGTTTAAATCTCACTGGTATCTGGCTTTCTTCAGGTATAACGAAAATAATTTTCTTACCCTTGTTTACTAAGGCAATAAGAGAATCAAATGATTCATCACTGAGCTCAAATTCTTTCTCACACTCAACTATTAATAAGTTAGTTTCATTTTGGGTAAGAATTTTACTTCTTAAAAACCATTCTAATGATGTCAAATTAATGAAATTGTAGTCTCCATCGTTTTTATTTTTTAAGTCACAGAATTGATAAATCGCATGACACCCAAGCATTGTTAAATTTTTTGGTGCTTTAAGAATTAAAATATTTTTTGTGTTTTCTATTATTGCCTTAAAATTTTCAATTTCTTCAAACTCAATTCCTTTACTGAGCATATTTTCAACGAAATTTTTCGTGACTCCAATGTTTTCAATACATTTGAGTTCTTTTTTAACTTCTTCAATGAAAGATTGCATAAAATTGTCATTTAATTCTGTGTTTTCTTTCGCCTTTAGCCAATCGAAAGTGACTTCAAAAAAATGACTACTAACTAACTTGTTATGTGAAATTTTAAAACATTCTCTTATCAATTCTGATATTGGTTCGTTTAAATCTTTTTCGTGAAGCTGGTTCACAGCAAAAACTAAATGTTCCAGAAATCCTTTAACTTCATCCTCAGACACCGTTTCTTGTACTGGTTCCCAATCATCCTTTTTCTCGTTATTGTTTTTAGTTCCCTGTGCTTCTGACCCACAAGTAGATTTTGCTTTCTTTTCGTTGATTTTTTTTATTTCCGATTTTTCTTTAACTTCATCCACAGACACCTTTTCTTGCACTGGAGCCCCATCATCATTTTTATCATCATTTTTATCATTATTAGGAGCTTTTTTTTTGTTGATTTTTTCTCTTTCCGATTTTATAAATTTTTCAAACTCTTGTTGCAATGTTTCAACTAGATTAGTGCTCTTATCTATGTCTATTTTATATGTACTCTCACTTATAAAAGGAAAGAGCTCACTTTCAAACGCTTTTTTGACAACATTTATCGAGACATTTTTATATTTTTTTAATATAGACTTCTTTATAAAACCTTTGGACTCATCTTCAAATTGAAAATTTCTTGGTGTACATAAAATAGTAAAAAAATTTGTTAAGTTTAGCTCCTTAAATTTTTCATGTTTTAAAATGCTGACATAACTGTACAAATATTTGCCGAGATAAAAAGGCGCTTTACAATTTTTTCCACCCGATAACAAATCGGTACAATTAATCTTTGAGCCTTTAATATCTTGGCCACTTTTTCCTTTTTGTGGAGAACTTTCATCTAACAAACTTTTTGCTTGTACACAATAAAGAGTTTTTTCATCATTTTCAGTATAGTTTAAAACATTATCGTCAAGTTTTCCGGCCCATTTTACTTCTGTTGATAATTCGTAATCTAATTGCGCATTTTCTAACTTTTGTTTTGTATTTCGGGATTTTAAAGCAGAAAATTGTATAAGTTTTAACTGATAAGCAATTCCATGCGTTGAATTTTTTAAACTGCCTGTCTGTCCTGTTTTTCTTTGTCGGTCACTTCCGGTTTGATCAGGATTCGGTTGACTTTGGGCATCAACAGTTGTAGAATTAATGGCTTCCATAATTTTGAATATTGGACTTTGAACTGGTTATGCTATATGCAGTCAATGTACTTTAAGATTTTGATTATTTGATAAAATAACTTTAAAATTTAGTTATTTTTCTTCTTTCTTCACAATCTTCTGATGTCACTTCTCTCAAACGTAAGTTTTAAATAATTTAATCACTTTAAAGTGTTCTAATTATGAATTAATTTTGATTTTTTCTCGCTCGATAAGAACTTTGTACTTATACTTTTAAAATCTTGAATGATTCATTCGATTAATGTGGGTGTGATTGTGTGAAGACGGCTTTAACTGTTCAAATACTATCAGATTTTTTTAACTGAAAATTAAAAAGTTAAATAAGAATTTCACAAATAAAAAATCTTTATTGAAGGCAAAAAATTAAATAAAAAATTCTTAAAATTATGTAAATTTTCCTAGATCCATTTTTCGTTTTATCTGTCGTTCAACTTTGTGAAAAATCGAGTCCAAAAGTCCAGCAACTGTAAAAATTCCTCCAATAATTCCACAAATGTTGACTAAATAGTGACTTAAACTGTTCGATTTTTGCGTGTATTTAACCATGAGCGGCGACAATTCATATGAGAAGAACACTCCGGGCATTGCAGACTCACCACTCATCGATGAAGCTGATTTCTGATGAGTCGTGACAGAAAATTGATTTGTATGAAGAATTGGCGTGCCATCATTGGGAACGTAGACGGTCGGAACGATTTTGATGTAATAATTGTACATTATCGCAGTTTCTTTAGCGGTCACATCGAGCATATCAAGTGGATTTGTGTGTCCAAAGCCGAATTCTTCACCAAATGTCAGTCGATTAATTCGATGACTGGTGTTGAATTTTGACGATGAAAACGGTTGAACATCATGGACGTGAATGTGATTTATGCTGAATGACTTTCCAGGTGCAATATGGAAACTTCCACCCATTCGATTAACCTCAAGACTACCGAATATATTGCAGCCTTCATTAAAAGCCTTTTTCGATTGCTCACTATCAACTTTTCTCTCCTTTATACATTGCTCAAAATTTTCAGTGCTTGGATTCCAGCGCTTATCTCGATAGGCATCGATGACATCTTGGCAAGTATTGCAGCAGTGAGTTTGATTGTGTTGTGCTCCATAGCACGATCCACACTTGTTCACTTCTTCAATTGCGGTTTCGATTTCTTTGGTTTTCTCAGCCGAAGTAACATTTACTTTTTTTGTCGTTGACGTTTGAATGTCTTCTTTTTTCGCTTCTTCAATCGGATTGCCATGAAGATCCATTCGTCTTAAGGATAGATAAATTGTTGAGAAAAATTAATAAATTAAATTAAATTGGGACGTTCTTTGAATTTTTTTAAACACTTTTTTCTATCATTATAATTTTTAAAAACTTTCTACTAAAAGTACTTTAAGTATGGATAGTTAATTAATTATAGCGATTTGAAATGTTCATCGTCTAAAACTTTGAAGAGCTTTTATGTTCAATAAACTGGAACACAAATAAAAAATATTTGGAGATACGAGCTATTTTTTCAATTTAATTGAATTACCACAAAAGAATAATGAAGCTTTATTGCTGAGAAGTTAATTAATTTTAAAATTATCCATCCCAGTTCTAACTTACCTCTTATAAATATTGTGTTCAATATGAAGATGCTGCTCACCCGTCGAATCCATAGCGTCGAGCGATAAATAATCACATGAAATTACGGGAATGTAAATGTCTAAATTAATTTTGAGTTTGTGACCTCTAGTTGTGTCCACGAAAAGCTCTTCCGTGAGATTCGGAGATAAGTAAGCGTTAAACTCGGAGATGATCAAGCAAGTCATAAGAATTCCACTCGCTATTGTCACTAGAAAATTTTAATAGATTAAAAATTTTCTCTTACGTGTACATTTATTAAAGAAAATCTTACGAATAGCGCCGGAAAAGGTTTTGTTCACCTCGATGTCGATAATTTTGGGAAATGCATCCACTCGTTTTAGTATCGAACCAACGCCCATGATTTTTAAATAAAATTTAATTGAGATTTTAGAGTTGAATTAAATATTTCGGCAGAAAACAATAACAAGGAAGGATGCGAAACTACATGATGTCACTACGAGGGGTTCGTTGAAAGTAAAAAATGTAAATTTAAACAAATAAAATTTTATACGATAACAAATTTTATTTTGGATAGCTTCAGGATGTTTTTAAAAAATTCATGAATTCTTATTTATTTAAAATTAAGCTCATTTATGGCAAAACTTAAAATTAATCTGTTAGCTAGAGTCGCGGACTCAATACTTTGTAATTTAACTGACTAAAAAATCTTCTTCTTTTGAATATCTATTATAAATTTGTAAAAATTGTCTTTATATTTTTAAATTCTAATATGTGGATAATGGATGAGTGTTGAGTTAGAAAAATTCGTGAACAATCTCTTTCAGACTTGTGTAGGTTCCGCTTACAAGACCAACCTAAAAGTTTAAAAAATTTATATTTGAAAATTTTAAATTTGTTTAAATCCAACCGTCGCTAAAAGAATTATGATGATGTTCTTGGTGATCATGATTGCTTTCTGCATTCCATTTGTTGTATGCCAAAAAGTACACATCTCGATGATGGCGGGAAAGGCGAGACCGAGAGCTAGAAATTATTAATTAAAAAAATTAAAACAATAATTTAAGATTAGGTGTCGTCCATTCAACGTATTTTACATGAAAAATTACGCGTAATAAATTTACACGTAATATTACGTGTAATTACGCAAATTAAACTCGTAAAATTACGCGTAATAAATTTACACATAATATTACGTGTAATTACGGAAATTACGTATAGTTACGCAAATTACGTATAATTATGCAAATTACGTGTAAAATTACGTCGGACGAATGACCAAAAGCGTAAATCTCACCTGACAGGCAGAGAGCACCAAAGAGGGAAATGAACAGCTCAAGACTAGGAATTGCTATAGCCAATAAAACTAGAAAAAAATAAATGATAAAAAATATGTTTAGAAAATATTTTAAAAGCACTCACATGTAATAAATACGAGCAGACATCTCGTCACATATTCCCAGAAAAATTTTGATCGTGTTACTTTTTTGCTCAAATAATCATTCCAGATGATGTCAATTGCAACATAACAAGCGAGTCCATGCGAGATGAAGATGGCAAAGGCGAGCATGCCTTGAACCAATTGAGATTTACTTAAAATCGAAAAAAAATAATGTATTAACTAATTAAACTTAAAATGTTTTTTAATTTGAGTTTTCTAAAAAATTCAAGTGAATTTTTGATCACAGTTTGATTTAACTCACATATCATTTTCAGGAAGATTTAAGGTGATTGAACCTTTTACGTCAGAGCCAAATCTTAGGTATCCAAACAGACCCATACCGACATACAATATCACAATAATTACCATTGCTATAAAAATAATTTTATAAAAATTCTAAAATCCAAATTGAACTTTTACAAACCTCCATTCAGCACGCCGAAGTTGGACGCTAAAAAATTTATTATTTTATAAATTTCAATTAATTTTTTAAATTAAGTCATACCAAATTTTTTCGGTGATTTCATTTCATTTTCAAGCGGTAATATCACACCAATGGCCTCTAAAAAATTTCCATAATTATCATCGATAAAAAATCAACACAATTTTCGAGAAAAATTAAATGTTGACATAAACTCACCGAGAGCAAACAAAACTGTGCCGAAAAACAGTGGAAAGTTTTTGATCGTGCCTACGGCGACTTTGTCTTCGATAACGAAAGGCTTTTCGAAGATGAAATATAGAATTAGACCGAATGAGATGATTGTTATGAAGTTGGCGAATGTGCTGAAGAAAAAAGAATTAAAAACTTTAAATTTAAACAATTTAATGAAGGCAGGGGGTGGGAAGCTTGCAGGTACTAAATACCTGCAAAATACCTGTGAGTACCTGCGAGCTTCTCACCCCCTGAATGAAGGAAAATTTTATAAGTGAAGTAAAATTTCATCCATAAAGTTTAAAATAAAAAAACTTACCTAAATGGAGCTAAAAATTTTAAATTTCTTATCTAGAAAAATGAATAAAAATTATTAAACATTAATTTCTAAAAAATTTATTTGAAACCCACCCAACTAAGGAAAATCAATGGAATGAGTAAAAGGACCATGATAAGTCGAACATCGGTCGCATCTTCAGTGTACAAATCTGTCACTCCTTTAATATTTTTAGCAACAAATACGATGTAAACACAGCAAGTTCCAAGTTGATAAACAACCAAAAAAGTATTCACGACATATCTGCGATGATAAAAAGTATAGATGGATTGCGGATGATGCTTATTAATATAAATTTAAAAATGATGAGTGAATTTTGGAATGGGGGCGAGAAAATAAAAAATGAAAAACTCACTTGCTGTATTTCGAGAATCTCTGCATACATTTTGGACCCTCCAATAGTGCTGCCTCCGTAACTCCCACGTAATTTAAGCTCGCAACTTTTTTCCGCTTACAAAGCTCATATTCCGCACTGATTAGCTGATGAATGCAATAGGTGCACAGCAATCCAATTATCACAGTTCCAAGAACACCAATCACGTACCCACTGTCGTTGAAAGCGTTCGCCATTGCGAGAATTCCTGTACCGAGAGAACCCTTTGAAAAAATGTGATTAATGGATAATTTTAGAACGACAAAAAAAGTTTTTTCTTACTTTCATCAAGTGAAAAAATGTTTCCCAATTTCTGTGGAAAAAAATTGCTTTATAATAAATTCAACAAGTCAATGTCATCATAACTTTTTGAAACGAACTTAATCTTATTAACCTCAAGGTTAACTTGTAAATTTTGCTGTTTCGCCCATGTGTTGAAGTTAGCTTGAGATATTAACAAAGTTTTGCAGTCTTTTAAAGTTTTTGCAAGCAGAGATGGGAAATTACATTAATATCGAATAAAATTACATTAAAAAATTACATTTAATTAATTATATTTTAACTCATAGTTAAAGTAATTTCTTAAAATTAAATTACATGCAAAATTTTTATAATTGTCCATCTCTATCTAAAAATTAAAAAACTAGATGAAAAACCAATTTTTGATAAGAAAGAATCAAGTAAGAAATCTTTCAAGTTTTATTTTATTGCAAAACCATGAATTGCTAATTTTAATCAGTCTGTTACTTGATTTTAAATTTATCGACATAGTTAAAACCGACCATACTCCCATGCTGTCAACATAAAACAAAAAAATTAACTTACGTTGTTGGATGTGTGACCACTCTGTGCTTATATGGATCATAATCGTCATCACTTTTTGCAAATTTTTCCTTGAGTTCGATCGCATTTTCTTTTTTCTTGTGAGCTCTGGGGATTAAAAATTTTATTTTATTTTTTAATTTTAATATTTTTTTTAAATTATGTAAAAAATTTGTTAATTTCTTTGTTTTTTAAATTTATTAACCAATTAATAATTAATAAAAAAAATTAAAAATTTTCTTGAATTGTTTCGGTTTAGAAAAGCCCAGAGATAGGCAATTACAATGTAATCTTTTACTCGATTACATTTTCATACAAAATTCACGTAATTTATTGTAATTGCCCGGCTCTGCCAGAGATTGACAATTACATTAAAATCGAGTAAAAATTACATTTTGATACAAAATTTATGTAATTTTCGAAAATTAAATTACATGTAATTCTTCTGCCAATTAAAGAAAAAAATTTCAAATATCACAAGTCAAATTTTTTTAAATTTTTAAAACATTTAAATGTCAATTTTCTAAATGACAATAAAAAACTCACGTTATGTTCGCTTCTGAAGAATTTGAAAATGCAAAATTAATATTTCCTCCTTTCTCACTCATATTTTTTTCCGCGTGCAAATTGACGTCACTTGCTTAAATCGATTCTAAAAGTGTGATGGGGAATTTGAAGATTAAACAATAAAAAATTAATTTATATGGGAACCTGAAATCTCGCTGTGACTTTTTTTATTGTTGTTTGGGTTTTCTTCAAGTGGTGTGCAAAGAAATGAAAGAAGAAGTGAAGAAATAGAGAAGTTGAAGTGGTTGTGAGGACATTTGAACTTGGAGAAGTTATGATAATAAATGTTAAGCACTTTTATGGTGAAAAAAACGATTAAAAACGAGGGCAAAAAAAATAATGGATTTTTAAATTATTTCATGAAATGTTTTGAACTCAAAATTATAATCAGAGATGGGCAATTACATTGTAATCGAGTAAAAATTTCATTACAAAAAATTAATTAAATTTTAATACAATATTCAATTATTTCTCAAAATTAAATTGCATTACATGAAATTTTTTTGTAATTGTCCATCTCTGATTAAAATTTAAATTCATTTAAAAGTTCCTCGACTCTTGTTTTTTTTATTTCTGATTTTTAACAGTTATAATTCTTAAAATAACCAGAGGGGAATCCCAATAAAATTTGTAGTGTGGATTTTTCAAGCATTCGACAATATGCAAAGAATTTTTATATATTTTTTCTGTTGGTTTAAGTAACTCAGACTAAAACAAAAATAAAAATCATAAACCATCAAATCGCTATTAAAGTTTGTTTCGCAGATTATCACCTCACTAACTGATGGTTATTTAATATGTTTTTAATTTCAAGTTCAGTTTTACAAATGCGTGAAGTAGAATTTTTTTATAAATTCGTTAAATTACTTAAAATTTATTTTTTTTATTTTAAAAACTTTCTTTTAAAAATTCTCAAATTTTTTCTGATTTTTAAAAATTCTCAAATTTTTTCTGATTTTATTTTTAAAAATTTTGCAACTAAATTTTTAATTAAAAGTCTCGCAATAAAGTATTAATCACTTCCGCAAAATCGAATTCGCTTTAAAAAATTGCGGTGACTCGAATTACAAAAATAATTGAAAACAAAAGTAAGAAGAAGTCAAACACAGTGAAATACTTCAATGTCAATAATTTAAATTTAACATTTGTATGAAAAACAAATTCTCTTGTACATTTGCTTACACACTTCAAATTGAATTTTTATTTATAAAAAAAATAAACGTTCAAAGTGAAAAAAAGAATTCATCCGATTAAAATTTATTTATATGCACTTTTGTGATTTTATTTCGCACTTTTTGTTCATTTAAATAATTATACATAAAATGGTTTAACAGAAATAAAATAAAACTCAACGAGTGACCTTCACATCCAACGAAGTTTCTATTGAAAATGAGTTTCTTAAATTTAGTAATTATTTTTTTAATTATCTAAAATTCTTGATTAATCGTTTTTTTAAATCTGACATTTCAAATGTTCGATAGTTGCACTTTAGATTTAAAATTAGAAATCGATTGTCATGGTAATTTTTTGTTAAAGGCCCTGTTGAATCCTACAGATGGCAATTTAACACTCAAATGTGGAATTTTTATAATTTTTTTCTTCTAATTTTACAGCTCGGAAATTTTTAAAAGTTCTTACTTGATTTTTTGTATAACTTTTCTCGACAAATTTTTTTCCAGTCTAAATTTAAAACTTTAAGCTTAAAAAAATTATATCGAAAAATAAAATCTCATTAACTTTTTAATATATATTTTCAACGATGCGCCTCAATCAGCATCAAAACGCGAACTGTTGTGCAAAATCAAAAATTTTATATTATGAGTATAAAATATATAAAAAAATAAGAATGCTCTCTTAATAAAATAATATATCTGCGATCACACACGTGATTTTAAAAATAAAAAACTACTAACAGAGAAGGTGAACATGCAAGCTCGCGAGAGTGAGAGAGAAACGAGCTTTTTGAGAGTTTGTTTGCCTGCGAAATTATGCCGGTTTTCATACAAAAATATAAAATATATATTCGAGAGTTGTTCGCTCTCCCAACTGCGAGAGACAGAGAGAAACTTCAAGTTCAAGTTTTCGGAAATGAAAATGACAAATATTCGAGATGTGCAAGCTAGCCTTGATATCGTAGTTCGTCAGCGACGCGGCAGTGTATGATGAGAGAAAATTAAAGCTTTATCATTGCGATGCGCTGTCGATTAGAGATGAAATTTAAGTGGGTTTACGGTGTGAAGCATTTTCAGGAGCAAATTAGATGAAAATTTGAAATTTGTTTGGTTTTAGAAAAATTTTACATTTTCCACAAATTTATCACAAAAAAAATTTACATTTAAATTTTTCTTAAAATCTGATTTTTTAAATTCCACTTTTTGATTTTTACGAAATTTTCTTTAAATTTATCACGAAAAAAATATTCCAATTTTCATTAAAAGTTTCACTCGCCGAAAGGTTAAAAAAATATAGAGGAAAACTTTTTCTTCAATTTAAAATTTTTTTACATGAATCCATTCAATTGTCGAATTGTCGAAATGACCCGCAGATTAAAGTGTTCGAGTGAATAATTTGAATCTCGTTTATGCTCGACTTTAATATAAAATAAATTGAAAATTGCTTCCTTTCGGACAAAAATAAATGCACGATGAGAGAAAATTTAAAATTCAAATTCAAAGGTCATAAAAATTTTAAGTGACAATGAAAAATTAAGATTAAGATGATTTCGATGTAAGATAAGTGAAAAAGTTCTTTACATATTTAACTTTAGCGAGAAATATTTAGAAAAACTGCAGAAAATAATTTTAATTTTTATTTTTTCACTTTCATTAGCTCAAAAAATCTAAGTCAAGATCAAACTTGCCGACGAGGAAGCATCGAAAAATTTCTCGTGCCAATGTCTGTAAAAAATATTTCTAAAAGACATACAAAAGTGCGCTTTAGAGGCGAATAAACTTTAATTCTATTTATAAAAATGTCACACAATGTAAAAATTTATTTAAATCTCCTCGTGGTCGCTCAGTTATAGGATCTAAAGAAAATAAATAATATCATTTTAAAAACATTATTATTACTCCACATAGCTTGGTCATAAAATAAAAATTATATTTTTTGCATTCTAAAAAAATCGATTTTTAAATCAAAATTCCGTTCATCCCAAAATAAAAATTACATTCATAAAAAAACCCAAAATAAAAATTTCACGTGAATAAACCAAGCTCGTGATTATCTTGCGATAGAAAGCTTGAACTCGATATGAAAAAAGCAAATAAAATTTATTACAAATTTGCGATGAAATGTTGAACACTCGAGAAATTGCGATAAAAAACACAAGGACGCAATTGATTGAGTAAAGAACTTTAAAATATTCTGGAGCATAAGAAATAAAAAAATTGAGTAGTTCAGATTGAGTTTTATTTAATTTTAATTCACTTGGATATTTCACAGTGCTTTTTATTGACACTAAACCTGTGTTGGCAATATCCCTGGAGTTGGGAATTTCCCAGGAGTTGGATATTACTTGTAATATATTTTTGTTTACTTTTATTTTGCCCAAATATTTTTTGTTTACTTTTATATTTAACGACAAATTAAATAAAGATTAATTAACACTTTTTGCTATTCAAAAAAACAAAAGAAAAATCGTTGATCACCGAAACTTTTTGTCACCGATGATCACATTAATAATTCTAAAAATGAATTTAAGATTGACCTGCAATCAAGATGCATTATTAAGTTGATTTAAGACAGAAATGGGCAATTACAAAAAAGTGCAAAAACAAAATTACATGTAATGGTTTTTAGTTTTGGGAAAATAAATTAATTTTCTATGAAAATGTAATAAATTATTTGTAATGTAATTTTTATTCGATTACAATGTAATTGCCCATCTCTGGTTAAAAAAATATTCAAAAATAAATGCCAAAAACTAAAAATTATGTTAAGCGTTTTTTTCCGTTGGAATTCGTCTCAAGATTTTATTTCTTTCATAAAAGATTTTTTTTTTCAAAAGTATCGCAAAATATTTTTCCCGCTGCATTTTAATTGCTTTTATGGCACGAAAAAGATCGAAAATAAAATTTTGACTCAAAATGACTTTTTTGGATGGAAAAAAATTAAAAAAATATTTTTTCTATGACTCAATTTGAAAATATTTACAATTCACACCCAAAAACAGATTTGGTAAAAAATATTTTCTGTTCCGAGAAGTTCTCAATTAAAATTGTTCCCTGGAAGCTACCCTAAAAGCAATTTTCTTCTTAGCACTCAACACAAACACATTCGGACGGCCGAAACTAATACAAAAAATTCTTTTACATTCTCTTTTTGTTTAACTTTGAGTGAATGGAGAGTACCTGCGTGAATATGTTGTTTTAGAAGCAAATTCATTCATAAAGAAAAAAATGAGAATTGAGTGTAAAGAAATAAGTGAAGAGGTAAAACCTGGAGGATCAAAGAACGCATTTTTGATTTTCTTCTTTTCGAAAAATTTAAACAGTTTTATTTAAAAAAAACTGTAAAATATTGGATGATTTTATGACTTATGAATTGATCATAAATATTTTAGACATTTCGCACTTTTTACTCCACTCTTTCAAGCACTACGTGGATGGAAGAAGAAAAGTAAGATTTTAACACAATCAAAAGTTTCGTGTTTCTCTTTTTACGTTCTTGTTCGTACTTTTCTTTCTCTCATTTATTTCATTCATTTTCAACAGTTTTAAGTGAGTTGTAAGATACAGCAGACGCGATTTTTCCGCATTGCAGATTATTATTTGAATATTTAACCTTTTTTTTGTCATCTTAAAGTACACAAACGTTGAAGTCATTTATTTTTATCGTGCCGGAAATTACATTTTTGGACATTAAACAAACAAACACAAGTGTTTACTCTTCTTCTTCTTCGACAAGAACACAAACTCGTATAATGAAGTCAAAAATTCTGATGAGTAGAATATCATAGCGAAGAAGCCCTTCAAAAATTGAAAAAGAGTGAAAAAAAAGTTGTGATTCAGTACTTGAGATAAAGTTTTATAATTGTGCGAAGAGAAAATCATCATCTTGAACATGAATTCAAAGATTTTTACCTCTTTCGTATTGTTTCAACTGATTTCGTTTTTGCCGATTGGTGAGTGAAATTAGAAATTAATTAGAAATATATGTGGAGTATATCGCTGTGAGCAAGGGGTGGGAAACTTGCAGGTACTGAATACCTGCAAAGATTTGAATACCTGCAGTTACCAGTACCTGCAAAATACCTACAGAGATTTAAATACCTGTTAAGTACCTGCATGGATTTGAGTACCTGCAGGTACCAGCTGTAATACCTGCACAGATTTCAGTACCTGTAAAATACCTGCACAGATTTCAGTACCTGTAAAATACCTGCATGTATTTCAGTACCTGAAGGTTGCAGACATTTTGCAGGTTCCCATTACCTTCGAGCTTTCCACCCCCTTGCTGTGAGTCAGTCATTCAAATCAAAGCTTTAAAACAATTCTGATCATCCTCACTAAAATTCGTGACCTCCACAATTACTTTTAGCTTCCTCTCCCATTCGATCGTTAGATAAATCGATGGTGATATCTTCCAGATATTCCGGTGTGCGCACATACAATTTTCATACGCGGTCGTTAAATTTTTCACGCATGAGAAGATTTTATACAAATTTTTTCATCTTCTTTCTCTCCAATTTTTTTTAGCTACCGCTGATCAGTTCTGCTTCTTTCCATCGGAGGTTCAAGGCGAATACATGATGCAGAATGCAGCGTTCAACGGAAATAAATTTCAATACAGCAAAATAAATATCACAACGGAATTTTTCTCGCCGTATGGACAGTGTTATACGAGAAACGAAAGCAACTTTGTGGTCGCAATTAGGTAATTTTCGAGTGAGATCGCTGATATATAAAAAATATTTAATTTAATTTTCTCACCAGCACGGAGGACGATAGACTTACATGCTTTCGCTGCTTTAGTTTACGGATGGTGTCGAAAAATATTCTCTTGCTATTTCACACCGAACCCGATATCAACTCAAAATGCTCATCATCACTTGAAACGGTTAAATGTCCCGCGGCGAATAAAGATGAAAAAGATTTGTATTCGGTGATTTTAATAAGTAAGTAGTAAATATTCCTGAACCTTTCAACTTTAAATTAATTTTATATTTTAGAAACAAAAGAGAAAGAAGGTCCCCGTCACCACGAGTTCTGTCCATTTGACACTGAAATGAAATTTGATTATTTCATAAATGATCAGAAAATATGTAAAGGCTTTCAGTCGACGATCTCAAACTGTCCATCGACTGCCTCAATGAGCTTCGATTATTCGATAGAAAATTGCTCGCGAGAATACAACCGGACACTTTTTTCGATGAAATATAACTGTATTGGACATTGGAATTGGCGCGGAAGAAATCACTTAGTTGTGATGGAGAAGAAGATGGGAAGTGAAGAGAAATATAAGTGTGGGGTAGGTTGAAATTTACTTTGTTTAAATTCTTCAACGTGATTTTAACCTTTCCAGACTTTCATCACTGACGATAACGATATCAAACTCTCGATGAGCGATGACTGCAGTTCGATGCTTCTCAAGTCCGTCTCAAAATCACAAGAACTTTTTCAAATGAGAAAAAAACCATTTAAGAATGTAGAAATCAACAATCAGCTTCAATTTCCATCGCAACTTCAAGGCGAATGGCAGTACATGACGATTCGGAAGAACAATTTAATTTATCGAGATCCGAATTCTTTTAAAACATATTCGATGAGTTTAATCGAGAAAATTGAGCATAATAAATTTGTGGTGCTCTCGAAGAGTCAATGCGGTGAGGAGAGCTACAAGTGCATTGCAATCGCTGAACTGGCTGAAAATGTGATCGAGTCACAGATTGGATCTGAATCGATGAAGATTTTACAGAACTTTGACATTTGTGGTGGAGAAAATTTTGACAGTAAAGAATGGATCACGCAAGGAAGTAAGTTTAAATTTTTAATTGATTAATTTGATTAATTTTAATTTACATTTTCTAGAAATGGACGAGAAACTCGTAAAAGTGAGATGCCCGATTTCAGGTAGATTTTTTGGCCGTCTTCCCGACGATGTTGATCTGTGTTCTGAAATGTGGTCTGACTGCCAAAATCATGACATTTTAAACTACCTAATAAGATCTTGCAGCTCGGGTGATGTGTACGAAGAAAGAAGGTATCGATGCATTGGTCATTGGACTGACTTTAAGACTAACAATGTTTACACTTTTACACAACGCGATGACATTGTTTCATCTTTTGAGTGCTTTGCGGGTTTGATTGCGTCCGAGCATGGAAATAGAATTTTAATTAAAGAAGCTGGCGAAGGTGGAAATTGCTACAAAATTATCGATTTAAATTCATTCGCAATGGAAATGAATCAGACAGGTAAAATAATTTATTTTAAATTTGGAAATTTAATTTTAATATTTCAAAAATTTAATTTTAATTATTTAATTTTAAAAATTCAATTTAATTTATTTTAGAAAAATGTCATGTGAAGCAATCACTCGATTATGATGAAATTATCCTCAAACCAACTCTCGATGACATTTCAACAAAATATGAAGTCTTTGATGACTCAAATAATGAAATTCATTCAACCCACAAGCCAAAGTACGACATTCTATCATCAGACAAAAAACACCACAGTCATCCTGACGATTCTGAAAATGAAATAACATCGAGTGCACCAAAAAATGGAAATTTATTATTTTTATGCTCAATAGTTTTAGTTATTTTAGGTTTGACGGCAGAAATTTAAATTAGGGGATGAAAAAATGCTCTAAGGGCAAAAAGAACTTAAGAAATTTATTCAACATTGATAATTTGCCAAAAATGTTGAATTTAGCTAAAAATCAGCGTCTTTCAGAGATGGGAAATACACTGTAATCGAGTAAAAATTACATTACAAAAATTAATTAAATTTTCATACAAAATTCATTGAATTTCTCAAAATTAAATTACATCACATAAAAATTTTTGTATTTTTTGTGTAATTGTCCATCTCTGGTGTCTTTATTATTTCCAAATATTAGAGAAAATTAAAGTTTATAATTTAGTAAATAATTTAAATAAAAAACAAATGAAATATTATAAATTCAATGGAATACAAATTATGCTTGAAAATTTACTTAAGTTAAGAGTTTGGACTGAAATTTTGTCTATTAAGATAAATAAAATTTCCTTTCAAAAAAATCTAAACATTAAAATTTGATAATTTCAATTCCATTTATTTGCTTTCTTCTAAAATCATTTCACATCGTTTCAATAATTGTTTAATACTTTTTTCTAACAACCATAAATCTTCGATAAAGTTTATTTGATAATTTTTTTCACAACATTTCGATTCGTTGAAAAAAGTTTGTTACATCCAGTTTAAAATTTGAAGCTTTTAATATTTAATTTAGTTGAAGTTTTAGGAGTTGTTTAAAAAATTAAAAAATAATTTGTTCAAATCTGAGAAAATAAATTAATTTAAGGGCATCTGAGTCAGAGATGGGCAATTACATAAAATCGAGTAAAAATTACATTTTCATACCAAATTCATGTAATTTCCTTTAACTAAATTACCTTACATGAAATTTCTTGTAATTGCCCATCTCTGATCTGAATGGAAGGCATTTTAATTGGGGAGGAGACAATCTACTAAAGCTCGTTTGTTACATTCATCGAAAAATAATGTATTTTTGGTTATTTTGAACCACTCTGTACTGAGTCTTTATTTAAAACTGTGGCAATCCATTCATAAGATATGTCGTCATTGTTCCCTTTCCCTTTACCTAAAAAATTACAAATAAAAGTTAGAAAATATTTTACAGTTATTAATAAATTATTACATTTATACTGCCTCGGCATTTAAAGTCATAACTTGGATTGTCTTTTATTATTTCGTAGAGCTCGTCAGTGACTTGAATGTGATCCAGCACACCTTGTTTGAATGAATATAAAATTATTTGCATTAATTAACTTCAGTCAATTTACCTGTTGAGTCCATGCGAGACGCAACATTCACGGCATTGCCCCAAATATCATATTGTGGTTTCCTCGATCCAATTACCTTTAATTTAATTTAATTAAACATTTTTACATAATATTTTCATCATCTTACTCCTGCAACAACTTGACCCAAATTGAGTCCAATTCTCATTCGGAAATTGTTGAAAGAATGTTCGTTGACATCGACAATCTTTTGAAATAGCTCGAGAGCATAATCAACCATAGCGCTAACATGTGAGAACTCAAGGCGATCGCAAGTGTAGCGAGTTAAACCTGAAGCTGCCATGTATGTCGAGCCGGTGCTTTTAATCTTTTCTATCGAACTAATAAAAAAATTTAATTTAAATTTGAAAAAAAAAATAAATTTCTCACCTAAATTTCGGTTGACTCAACAACTCATCAAAATCTACAATTATCTCATTCAAAAGTCTCAAGCATTCGACGCCCTCGTTGTTTCCTTCGAGTTCGACATAAAACTCTGAAAAATTTGCTATTGTTGCAAACATCACACAAACAAGGTCGCATTGCTCATGATAAATTTCATCAATATTTTTATCGGCTCGCAGGAAATGATCCGCGACATGGACGGGAAGAATGTTTCCAATGAGACTCCGATTGTAAGCTTGTAAATTTTCCATATCTTCTTTTTCTTCCGTCGCTTGCAATTTCCAAATGAAATCGAGTCGTCGAGTGATTTCCATCTGTTGACTGTGAATGATTTGACCGATGAGGAAAAAGATGACAAAAATTATGTCAATGAAGAAGCGCTCGGTGTTCAGAAACCACAATTGGCAGGTCTTAAAACTCAGAATGAGAAGCGTTGCGATGCAGCCGATGAAAAGGAGAAAAATTAAGAGCAGAAGAATTATTTTGACAATTATTTTTATAAACTGATGAACAGCACACGTTATTAAGGCAAGAAGACTTAGAATGAGAAGAATCTGAAAGAGATTTTATTTAAGTTTATAAAATTTTAAATAATTATTTTTAAATTTACATCTACGATTCTTGTATCATCACAGTTATTCGATAGCACGGAAGCATAAGTTTTTGATGAGCGTATAAAATCTAAAATCTATGAAAGAAAAAGATTAAAATAATCACTTTAAATAAAATTCATTTAATTCCTTACAATTCTATGAAAAGCCAAGGATATCACAGTAATGACAACACAAAACGAAAACTTTTGCGCAACAATTCGCTGATTGTGAAGTTTTGAGAGTAAATTGTTGAAGAGGGTGTGCTTGATTTGATCGAAATGTAGCAAAACAGGGATCGTAATTGATGTGATGATGAGGATGAAGAGTGCGTAAATCCAGTAGCTTGATTGGTCACTAAAAGAATGAGTTGAAGTGTTAAAAAGTGTTTCAAAACCCACTATGGCGTAACCAATTGTATCAGATCAGTATTTAAAAAAATAATTTAAAGGAAATTAGGTAGATAAAAAATCAGTTAAAGTCAATCCAAAGATTTTAGGTCGGACCCAGCTTTAAAAAAAAGTTCAGTAGACAAAATTTTGAAATTTTGATTTTAGGAACCTAGGTCCTAAGTTCCTCTGACCCTTTTAATCCTACTCGGCATTTAAGATCAATTAAACGATGTACATGAAGCCATATAATGAAAAATTTGTATGGAAAATGGACATAATGGTTGTCTAGGGCACGACCTATGGTCATAACCTTAAAATTTCCTAAAATGGATCAGATCTATGACCTTAAAAATTCCTAAATAGACCATTTAGCAAAATTCGAAGTTTCTTCAAGAGACTCTCTTGATAGTCAGGGGCTGAGTTCGTGAGACTACGGATAGACAGACAGACGTGGACAGACGTACAGAAAGAAAGACAGACAGAAAGATGAGCATATAAGCTTTACACCACTTTGTGTAGGTTTACGCTAAAAACTCACTTTGAATATGAAAGCATTTGAACGAGCAAAATTCCCATCGAGATTATGATTGTACTGTAAAAGTAAGTCCTCAACATTGGATCGGGCTCTTGGCAGTATTTTTCTTCAATCTTTTCGTCCTTGAAGGTGAGAAAAAATCTCTTGCAGTTATCAGATCTCAGTCGATCGATGCTTCTTGCGTCAATTGCTTTCACTAAATACTCATTGACTTCCTCCTCTGGTGATTTCGTGTCCTGCTTATCAACATTTCCCAATTTATTGTTCCAATGACCCATCATGCGAAGCTCTTTTGAGATGCTTTGTGCATTGAACGGTTGTTGACGACCGAGAGGACGTGGAATTGAGTTATAGCGGTGCGATTCTTTTGGAATAATGAGATAGGTTTTGATTTGGTGATCTTTAAGGTATGAATTTCGTTCGTCGCCATGTCCATCCTCAACATCATAATGATTATTCAAGCACTGAAGTGTTTCCTTTGTTATGTGAACTCTCCCAGGAATCCCGCCCGACTCCATTATGTTAGCTAGAGTCACATCATTTGACCACACATCAAATTGCCACTTTTTCAATCCAAGAACTCCGCAATGAACTCTACCGGTGTGAATGCCAACTCTCATGTTAACTTTCACTGCCATCACTTCACGAACGAGTGCAATTGCGTCAATCATATCGAGACCCATTTCAACGGCACAAAGTGCATGATCGGGTCGAGATTCGGGCAGACCACTAACGCAATAGTAACAGTCGCCGAGTAATTTTATTCTCAAACAATGATGTTCACTGGCGAGCTTATCGAAACGAGCAAAGAGTTCATTGAGAAGTCTCACGAGCTCCTCAGCAGTACATTGATCACTCAAGCTCGTGAATCCACAGATATCAGCAAAGAGTATGCTCACATTTTCGTGACGTTGAATGTAAATTTTATGAAATTGGGCTTCTTTCGGTTGTCCCGCAATGTCATTTTTCATCTCCATCGCAACGTGACGGGGCAGAACGGAGAGTAAAAGTTGTTCTTGCTGTTGATTTTCACGTTGAATTTTCAGTCGAGCTTCGACACACTGACGAGTTTCTAGGAAAGCTTTGCGTTGTGCTTTCTCTTTCGGCGAATGAAGCAGAATGCCAGTGATGTTGGTGCAGAGAAGGGAAATCACTTCAGTAAGTACCTAAAATGATGTTTATTTGAAATTTATCTTCGAACGCGCATTACTCACCATGTTCAGCGTCGCAACTTTATGGAGATGCAGCAGCAGCGTGATGTGAGAAATGGATATCAAAATACCGCCAATTATCGCTTCCTGTAGTCTTATTGGCAACATCGTATACGTGATGTAAATACAAATCATGGTACAACCGCCAGAGTTCGTGTAATCTCTAAAAATATTTTCCGAGCAGGGCCATAAATTTCCATGAAAAAAAATAAATTACATTGGAGGTTTATAAAGAAGAAGAAGAAGAAATATTAAAGTTATCAAAGTTGCTTGTAATTTTTTTTAGTAAATTTTTCTTCAGGAAATTAAATAGGGTGGACGCTTGTTTTTCCGGAGTGCTTATAATTCCGGAGTAAAATTAAATGCGTCAATATTTTACGAACAAAGCATTTTACACCTTGACACTTGACTTAAAGTTTGAAGGTACTGTCATGCCCGACAATTTTGTAAAATAAAGCAAACTTAACCTTTGCCAGAAGCTAATTTTCTCCAACAAAACCCATTTATTCATTTTCTCAAAACATTTTCCCCTATTTTCTTAGCCACCACAACAACACATAACCTTAAATACATACCTTTATTTTTCAAAAAAAGAAGGGGCCACCGCAATATAACCATGACCTTGACAAAAACAACACAAAACAAACCAAACAACCGCAACCCCGAAACAACCCCCCACACACCCCAACCCAAACCAAACCAAAAAAAAACCATAAAACAAACGAAAGGCCCAAATACCTTGCACTTGCCAGACATTGAAATTCCAAAAAATATCAATCTCTTCATACTTAATCACCTCACTCAAGAAAGCATGAAGATTTCATCAAAATTTATTTTATATCAATTTTTAAAATTTACTCCGAATTATAAGCATCACTCCGGAATACCAGCAAGTTTTAATTAATTTTTAAGCATGAAGGAGACCAGTAAAAAATTTAAAGTCAGTCTCAAAATAAAGCTGTGTCTTTTGCGAATCTAACGAGGTACTGATAATGCATGATCAGCATTGCCAAGTTAGAGAAATTTCATGTTTTATTATCTTGCGATTCAATTTACATCGTAATTTCAAGCGTCCACCCTAATGAAGTTTTTAAAATAAAAATTTATAATCTGTAATTTTCAACAGAGATGGGCAATTACATTTAAATCGAGTAAAAATTACATTACAAAAATTTAAATATAATTACATTTTCATACAAAATTCATGTAATTTTCCAAAATTAAATTAAATTACACCTGAAATTACATGAAATTTTTTTTATAATTCTTTTTAATTGTCCATCTTTGATTTTCAATAACTCTTCATCAACCAACCACTGCTATGGATTTAATCCTAAGAAGCTTAAGGGCAATGAATCGTTTCTTTTTCAGTTAATGTTTAAAAAGCTTCACTTTGTGAATTTAACAAATCATTGATAAATTTTAAAGTGAACAAAGGAAAGAGAAAAATAATATTTATTTAACGAAAATACTCCGACGCTCTAATTTTGAATGTAAATTTTAAATCCTAATGAATAAAAATTCTATTCTAATAAAAAAGAAAATTAAATTCATTCTTTCTATTTTTTTACATTCAATAGAATTTTTATTCATTAAGATTTAAAATTTAAACATAAAATAGCCAAAAAAATTCTAAAATATTTGAAAATTGTATTTTGAGTTTTTTTTATAAGTAAAATATAGAGTTTTAAAATATTTTTGTTCGATTTGAATTAATTTAAATTCAACCATTGTAATTTTTTTCAGGGATTTAGGTCGATTCGTTCTCATCGAGGTAAACGATCTATCTTTAGAGTCGTTTGCTAAAAAATGCATGGATTTTTTTCCTCATTAGAGTTTGAAACGTGATACATTGATATAAAGACAGAATCTTTTGAGAGAAAATTCAGGTGAAATAATTAAGATTAATGTTGATGAAGATTTAAGGTTTTAGGGGATTTTAATTGTTGTTTTTTGTTAAGCGAATTATTTTCGTGTTCTTTCTCGCAATTCAATTGATGTTAAAATTAATTAAGAAATATTAAAAAATCCCCAAAAAAAATATGGGGGTAAAGGTCAAGGGCCTCATATCTTCCATATAAAATTTATATGGATTTGAATTTATATTTAAATTTTTATAAGGCATATAAATTTGTATGAAACCATATAATAATTTATAGTAATAATAATAAAATAATAATAATAAATAAAAAAAATTGTTTAAGAATTTTTAGCATAAATAATTGCTCTAGAATTAACAATTTAATTAAATGAAATATTTTGTTTCATCTTTAGTCCAATAGAAGTAACATTTCCACTTAAACAAGTAATTTGAAAACTTTTTCTGTCCTTTCTAAGATGTAATAATAAAAATCATGTCATAAATGAAACTTTCTCACTCTTAAAAGACATCAAAAAAGTAATTTTATCGATTTTCGCACGATGAATATTAACTAAACGTTATAAAAAAGGAAAAAGTATTCTTTATCCGTAAATTGTGATTAGAAAATTACAAAAGGTTAAATTGATAAAAAAATTTGATGAAAATTACAGTCAAAAATAAAAGCTTAATTTATCATTAAAAAAACTCAATTAAAATTTAATTTTTGAACTAAATAAAATTGTTTTCTTAACTAACCTTCCTTTTCTTGATTGATTAGTTATCGAGAAGCTTATGTCAATGATGACGAGTGATATGATGATGGCATATGACACGTGAAACAAATAAATTTCATTGATGCGTTGCTTGTACAGACACAAGAGCAAAATTGTGTATAGAATTGAGCACAAACCGAGAAGCGTAAATTGAATCAGATTTGTTCCGAGAAGTTCGTAAGGATTCTGCCCCGAAGAATCGCATTCGTTTGTCGAATTTACTTCGACTGTGAAATTTGCCTCAAAGACTTCCGTAAAATTTGTAAAATCAAGTTCAGTTGTATTGACAATGCTTTGATTTCCACATTTGAGCTCTTCATTCCAGCGTGTGATGAAAAAGCGACCGTGAATGATTGCGAGGATGAAAATTAGAGCGAAGAGAAGCCACACAATGTGCGCTGCATTATTCTGATTCATTCGCAGCAAATACCGCTGATAAAGCATCTCGATTTGAATATTTTTAAACTTGGATGATTTTATGAATTTTTTAAACAACCCGTTTTCATTTTTTCCATCATCATTAGCGTCCATCGTGTAGTCAAGATTCAAAGTGTTTGTTTTAGCTTCTCCACTGGCATCAATGATCGATGTTCTCTCTGAATAGGCCGTGAAGTCACTGTGGATGTTTTCGTTGAGCATTGAAACACAGCTTTTGCTTTGAATTGATTGACGTTGTTGGCCTGATTGAGGTTGTTGGAATAATTGTGGCTTTGAGTCGATGTTGAATGTGGTGATTCCGGCCTTAAAATCATCAGTGAAATATGAATTTAAACATTTTGGCAGAATTAAATTTTAAATTAAATGTATTTTGAGGTGTTTTTATAATAAAAATAGCAAGAGAGTTTATATTTTGAGTTTTTGTTCGAATTTGAGCTATTTTGTTCTGTGGGTTGTAGAATATTTTTTTAAAAAAATATAAAAGCTTTCTTTAAAAAATCATAAAAAAATTTCTTTAAAATTTAATGAAATAAAAAATTTAAAAATTTTGTTTAAAATTTATGAAAAAAGTGCATGAGCTACATTGAACTTCACTTTTCTCATTTAAAACCAACTCTGTTCACGCGCATTTCATGTTGTATATTCGAGTTTGTCAGATACTTGCTAAAAATGTCTGAAGTGCAACGAGAAATTTTTGATTTAATCGCGAAAAACGATACAAATGGCTTAAAAGCCGCTCTATCAAGCTACAATGGAAGCATAGACTTTACTGACGATAATGGAATGACACCTCTACAGCATGGAGCTTACAAAGGAAATAAGGAAATAGTGCAATTACTATTGGACATGGGAGCAGATGTAAATTCGGGTAAACACGAGTTTAATTATACTGCACTTCACTTTGCGGCATTATCTGGACGAGCGGACGTTTGTCTTCAACTTCTCTTTCGTGGTGCAAATCCAAGTGCTCACAATTCAGTTAATAGAACTCCAGCTCAAATGGCTGCATTTGTAGCAAATACGAAAGTTGTATCAACCATAAATAATTTCATACCAAGAAGCGAACTTGAGCCTTACACAATCCGCCAAGGACTCCAAACCGAACCACTCTTGTCAGCGAATATCATCGATGCATTTCATAAATTTGTCATTTATCCAAGCGTTCATCCCATTCGAATTGCCCTCAACCTACAGCAATTCGGAATCATCTCTGAAAATTATGCAGCCATAAAGAAAGTTTTAGATCTCATGAGTGAAAAGGAAATGAAACGGAAAAGTGAAACAAATGAAATTATGGCATTTAAATATCATTATCTTGCATGGATGATTAAAGAGATTATTGAATGTCGCGATTTCTTTAGTAAGAGAAATCAAGAAAAGGATTCAAAGTCAGACTACTTGGAGATGTTCATCAAGCGTGTATTAAAACACAAGGAAGGACAAATGGATTACATTGAATTAACAATCCGCGATTGTGTTCGAGAGTTTCCATTCAGAGAATGCATAAGTTTTCAGCAAATCGTTCGGCAACTTGCAGACAAAGCAAATGATTTGTCGGCATTGGAAATTGTGAAGCAAACAATCAATGGACAGCGAGGCTTTCAGGACGTGAACACTCTCTGTAGTGCGTGTAATGATGAGAATCCAGACAAAAAGTGCTCAAAGTGCAAACAGGTTCAATATTGCGATCGAGAATGTCAAAGAATTCACTGGCAAATTCACAAGAAGGAATGCGGACGAGTTTCAACTGAAAAACCTGCTAATCCCAAAAATGTCGTCAATCAGGCCGAAATTAGTGCAGAGATTCAGAAACTTGTTGCTGGATAAATTTTCATTGAAGTGTAAAATCAAATTGCTAAATAAACTACTTAAAATCCTCACAAAATACTTTAATTTAAATTAAAATCAAACATCATAAAAAATTTCAACGAATTAATTAATTTTTTCCTTCAAATTCTGTTTGTTTTCGTGTCCTGTGAGAGAAGAGAAAAAAAACACAACGAAAAGCTACAAGAGAAAATTGAAAATGGCAGAAACACACGAGGGATGTTTTGTTATTATTTAACGTGTAAAAACAAGCTTTTGCTGTTTAGAAATTTAAGAATGTTTTAATCTGAATTTTTTCAACAAGAAAATTAAATTAAAAATAAAAAAAATTCTAAATTTAATTCTCTACAAACTTTTAGGGTGGAGACTCAAAACTTCGTAGTGAATTATTCAAGGGCTGAGAACACAGAGGTAGGTGGGCCCGTCAAGGCCCACAATATATTGATGTTCTCAGCCCTGGGAATTTTTCAACAAAAATAAGCAAAAATATTTTAAATATAAAATTTCTAAACTTAATTCTCTTCAAACTTTTCTGTAGTTACAGTTTTTGTTATTTTTAAAATCACTTTTAAGGACTTTCAACATCAAAAGTACACTCGCGAATGAAGATGATAATCGATAGCAGGAAAAAAACGAACAACGTCAATACCTGATGTTTTAAAGCACATTTTAAAATGAGAAAGTACAAAGCACGTTTTCGAAGAAAATTGAGGAAATGTGTAATTTGAGATTGAGAAGGAATTTACAAAATCATTTTTTAAAATCAATTTAAAGCTGAAGATTTTGATTTCAGTATTTTTTCTCAAGGTTATTTTTAGCGTAAAAATTTTTAAATTAATTTTAGGAAAACTTAAAATTAGAGAAATTTAAAAAATAATTGAAAATCATTGAAAATATTCAATTTTAAAAAGCTAAAAAATTAAAATTAAATAATTTTGGATGCAGATGCAGAACAAAAAAACTAAAAAAAATTTAAGTGAATCATTAAAAATATTTAATTATAAAAATTCTATTTAATTCAAGTAGATTTTCCTCAATACCCACGTGTAAATTTTGATTATTTTTCATTAAGGTAAAAAGTATTAAAAAGAGATCAAGATTTTAAGCCATAAATTCATTAGAATTACGATCTCAAGTTGGAACTCAATGAAGACCTTTTTTCTATTTAAAAAACATCCCTCATGTGAGAATCTAAAAAATCCCCATGGAAATAATGAAGTGGAAATGGAAAACTGTTGATGGACATCGTTTTGAGTTAAACCTTTTTAAAGTTAATTGATTTGAGATCAAATTTCACAAATTCTGGCTTAGAAAAAATTTGAAGAATATCAAAAATTTTGAATTGTTTAATTAATTTTTCTAACAGATGTAAAAATAATTTTTAACTTAATTTTTCTAACAGATTTTTGCTTAAAAGATTTTATCAGAAAAGTTTCAAAAATATAAACTTTCATTTTCTTTAGAAAAAATAATTTCAATAATTTTCATAAAATGTTTTTCGCTCGGATTTTTTGTTTACGAAAAGAAAATAAATAAAAGGATTCTCAAGAAGAAAATGGAATGTGGTTGAGTTACTCCTTCGGGCATTTTCCACCTTAATTTAATAAAGATTTGTTTTTGTGGGATAAGAAAAATATATGAAAATTATATAGAAAATTCAATTTGAATTATTTTAAGAAAAGAAAAGTTAAAAGAAAAAATTTGAAGGAGAAAACTTTTTTTAATAATTTAAATTTTAACTTCCCAGTTCCGATTTCGTAAACCACTCGACAATCAAATAAAATATTTGTAAATGTTTTTAATGCTCACCGCAAGTAAACTGCTGCTGATCATTTCACGTCCATTAACGGCACCTTTATAATGCTCAATAACCTCCCACTTCTTCTTCACGTCACTTCCACTCCCCGTCACATTACGTTGATTCGAATCGACAGATGCGGTGTTTTGAGGCGATTGATTGGCTGATGAGACAGCGCTGCTACCTGTTGCCAGTGACTGCTGTGACAGCGTGGTTGTTTGATATTGCTTCAATGAGGACCAACGTCGCGTGAGTGCTTTTGTCTTTTTATCTCGAGTCACTGGCACCATGACAGCACTGCTGTCTAAAAGTTGCTTTTGATGAAACGAAAATCCTTTATTTAGCTTCGCACGCTGCTTATTATGCTGCTGCTGTGACTGTTGTGCTTCGGTTGAGAATGAGCGGAGAAGCGTAAATGACGACATTCGGCTAATAAGATTATAATGCTGATAACTTTCGACCCACACTCTCAGCACTTTTTAAAAGTTGAACGAACAATAAAAAATTTGCCTAAAAAGAAAAACATTTAAAAATTTATTTAAAAAATTTTCTTAGTTATTTTTTATCCTCAAACAAGAAATTTATGCGTAAAAATTTTCGGTATCAGGCAGAAGCACTAAAAGTAAACTAAAACGTCCTTTTTTACTTTCATTTTTCTCATTCCAACATTTATTATGATTCCATCTCTTTTACCTTTACTTTAATGAAGCAAAAGGTTGCTAAATAATTTTTTTTCTAAATTCTTTCATTTATTTTATTGGAGAATTTTCCATTGGCACGCTTATTTTAATCGATTAATCTTTATAAATGTAGAAAACAGTTAATCATTAAATACTCAACTAAATCCCAATTAAATCTAGCACGTGCGTTTTTGCTTCAAACTTTTTTATTCTTCCGAAAAAGCTTTTAACCTTCAATTATGTTGAAAATCGACAGGAAAATCATCGTCATTAATTATCGCTGTGGGTCATTAAATTATTTAGTGAAAAACTTGACCAAAATGTGTTAATTTGAGCTAGTGAAATTTGAAGAATTTTTATGTTTAATTCTCACAATAAAAATTTTAATTTGAAATTTGAGAATTGACATAAAAATTTAAATTTTTGAAAATTTAAAGAAAAGTTTAAATTCAAAATTTTTGAAATTTGAAATAAAAATTTAAATTTTTGATATTTGAAATAAAAACAAGGTGGGTCTGCAAACGGCGTTGCCATTTCCAATAGCTCCGCTGTCTTAGATAAGTACAAACACTAGTAAAACCCCTTCGTTGCAAAATTTTTGATAAAAGGTTGCGCAGCTAATTATTTAACAGGCCACGATAATTTTAATCTAATGACCAGAATATCATCCATCATTAAACTCGAGATTTAACCAGAATTAAAAAAACATATTCTTTTTAAAAATTTAAATTTGGATATTAAACTGAAAAAGTATGAATTTAAAAAAAAAACAAAAAAAAGATCATTAAATTTCAAAGTCCAAACATTTTATTTATTTTAATAAAGAATAACAAAAAATAAAAAACATAAAAAAAATTAAAAAAATCAATACACTAAATAATTTTCTGAATTTTTTCCTTTGGTTCCTCTTGCTGTTCGCGATTTCCATTGACATCTGCTTGATTGTCACTTTCTTGCTTGAACGCCATCTCTGCACGATCTGCAGCTTCAACAAACAATTTTTCTTCTTCCATTGATTCTGACAAATAATGTTCAGCTGCTGCGGTGTACTCGGCTGCTTTTTTTCTTGCCATGTTTGCTTTCAAATTGGCCAAATCAGCTAAAAACAAAAATATAAATATTTTAATTAATTAATATAATTTTTACTTACACGTAAATTTTTCTGATAACATTGCATCATTGTGGTGACTCACAATCAACTTGCAAACGCTGATAGCAGTTTCTTCATCTGGATTATTAGCTAAAACACTATGTTTCTTGATGAGCTTACGAACTTCCTTATTCATAAGGAACAACAGCCTTGATACCTCATTTGAACACTCCATTGCCTTCTAATGCTAAAAGAAAATTATTTGAATAAAAAAAAACACTGAATAAAAAAATTAGTCTTACCCAAACTTGTCTTTAACACACTTTTAAAGTTCTGAACCCGGTAGTCAAAATTTCTTTTGTTTATATACCTTTATAAAAATTCAGGTAGTTTTTAGGTAAATCTTATGTTATAAAACTTTGAAATCATTTGATACCTGCTAATATTTATAAACAAAAACACGATTTTTTGGAATTAAAACACCCGATTTTTTGGTTAAAGAATTCTGAAATGAGTTTTGAAAATTCTGAAAATAAAAGCATGAACAATAAAAATTTATAAATTTGTAAAATATTTTATTTCTTTTTTTTTGTAGGAAAGCCCGGGCAATTGAAAAATATCAATTGCCTAGGCATAAAACCTACTTAGTTTTACATAAATTTGACAATGTTACTCTTATTCTAAAGTTTTCATTTAAACTTTTACAAGGTGTAATTTTAATCTTAAATAATCTAATTTTTGATTTAGAGCATAGAAATCAGAATTTATAATTTAATTAAGAAACAAGCACAATAAGAACAATTATTATTTAAAAAAAAAACATTTTTGAAAACTTAAACTGAGTTTGAGAAAAGCACATGGAACAAATTATTTGTTTTTAAAATAGAACATTATTTTGGGGTTGAATTTAATAGTTGATGGTCGAGAAATTTCTTTTTCTTTCTGACCGATATCATCAATATGGAAAAACTTGTAACTACTTTGATTGTACGCAAAACAATCAAAATGATTTGTATTGGGATCATTGTTATCAATGAAATTTACTAGAAATTTTAAATTATAACTTTCATTTTTTTGGACTATTGATAAAGGAATTTTTGAAAGAGGGATTTTAACATTAGAACGGAAAAAGGGAAAAATTACAAGCGCATTACTATAAACTATTTCTTCTTTTTCAATTAAATTTTTACACTTGGAACAAGTTTTTCCATATTTTGCACTAATAACTAAATCTAAACTATTTAAGTTATCAATTAAACTATTTACATTTGGTTCTGGATTAGTTAAAACTACACTCCCCTTTTTTTCTCTTAAATACCCACATTTACATGTTAACCGGTAACAAAATGATTCTAACTTGAAATTTTTAGAAAACATAACTTCATAAAAGCTTTGGGCACTCCAAATCATACTATATGAGCTATTACTAGTTTCTTTAAAGGGATAATGGTCTAATGGACTACACTCAAATCTTTCATTTGTTAAAATATCATTTAAAAACTTAATCCAAATTTCATTTCTATTTTCTTGAACATGATTTTTACGCAATGCTATAATTATTTCAAAAAGTTGAAACTTATTACGATTACTCTTGACAAATTCATAAAAATTTCTATCAAAATTACAAGCGGCAAGAAAACCAGAAAGAACGGAATTATAAGGACATAAAAAGTTATACGACTTGTTTGTACTAGACAAAGTTACGCAATTTGGAATTAGTGCATTATTTTTACAAATTTCTTCATTATCAGAACTATCTTCTTCATATTCGGGATCAAAAGGAACATCATCATCAATATCGGAAATCAAAAAATCTTCTTCTTTAAATTTTACTTTACTACTGGTATCAATATTAGGAATTATTTCGTTTAAAAATTGCAAATCGGAAATTTTTACATTAGTTTTAATATAAAAAAGCACTTTGGGATTAATTTCTACATTTAAATTCTTCCGAACTAATTCATTTCCCAAGTTAAAAAGATCATCCATTTCTAAATAATCATTATTACTAATTCTAAAATATGACTTAAAATGACCCACAGGATGATCAATAATGGCTTTTAATTCATAAACTATTTCATTAAACACAATTATTTTTTGAATATTTCTAATATTGACTTTTGTGTTATTCTCTTGATCATAAATACTCGAATTTTCTGATTCATTAATTAAATTAACATTTAAAACTATGCACTCATTAAATGAAATATTTGGTTCTAATCTCTTGCCGCAAGTATTACAAACGTTAGACTCTTTAAGGGTATCTTTAATTTCGGACTCAATTTTTGACTTAATATTACTTTGAGAAATCATTAATGATAAAATTAAACGATTGTCCTGATCGGTTACCCCATTACAATTGATATTATCGCATTTTACTGAATTTAAATTAAAAGAGAAAACATGATTTTGAGAGATTTCTTGATAGTCATCAAAAAATCTTTCAATTACCCGACAAACGTCATCTTCCATATTAACTTTAAAAGACTTAATTCTAATCGCATTATCAATTTTATCTTTTTCAAATTTATAGATAAAATCGATCCAGTTTTGATTTCTTGAATCTGAATATTTAAAGTCAAAACTTTCATCAATTTTTAACATAAAATTAAATAAAGGAAAGTTTTCTTTAAGAGAGTGTTCTACATTTCTAAAAACGTCAGTGTGATTATGCAAAGAGTGAAGTGCACTAAAAATGGAATTAAATGGACACATATTCGAAAAATGTACTTTAAAAAGACTAATATAAGCATCAAATCTATTTGGAAATGGGACATCGCCAAGAATGGCACCTTCAAAATTAAAAATTGTTACGTTACTTTTTACTTTAGGAATTATTTCACTTTTTTCTTTGCAAATTTCTAACTGAGTCTTTAAGGGTTCTAGGAAAATTTCTTTACGGAATTTTACAGACTTCTCAACAATGTGCAATTCTGGATCGATTTTAATCTTTTTACTTAAATGTTCGCAACTCTTATCATCTAAACTATTTTCAATTGATTGAATAAAATATTCATCAGAAGTTTCGTCAATAGACATTTTTTCTTGCAAAATTGGCAAATTTTCAATTAATGAATTTTCAAATTTATCTATAATTGTATTTTCTTCTTTACATTCTAACAACTGACTTTCGCATTTAATAAACATCAAAATTTTAACTTCAACTAATTCTTTGCAATTTTTTAAAACTGTTTCAAAATTTGATTTATCATCCATTTCAAGAAAATCATTATCAACTATTCTATAAAAAGATTTTGGATGATTATTAACTTTGCAAAGAACTATCTTTAATTCATAACTATTATTATTTAAAACAATTCTTCTTGGAATTTTATCAATTGAAACTTTTGAATCTAGTTTGTCAGTTAACAAAATATTTACAAGAATTAAAGGAGAAAATACAATCATTGATAAATTTGTTTCAATTTCACTTCCACAATTATTACAAATAAAAGGGTTGGATAAAACTAAAGATTGAATTTTAGATTCTAAATTGGAAGTCAACTCGGATTTAGAAAGCTTCAATTCAATCATTGTTTCTTGCTTTAGATCTGAGACATTCAAACATGGAACACATTTAACTAATTTTCTTTCCCAAGACACCCATGCATGATCTACTTTATCAAATAAAATTTGCCAATTTGTCAAAAAGTTTACAACTATTGAAAAAAGTTCATTACTCATATCTTTACTATTATTAAATATTTCATTACAAGTATTTGGGAAATGTTCTATTAAAAATTTAATCCACTCTTTACTCTTATTAAATTTAAAATTATTAATATTTTCATGAATATCTAAGACAAATTTGAAAAAAGGATATTCCATTTCTAAACCTTGAACAAGCGATTGAAAAACGTTTGTGTAGTTATAAAGAGCAAGAAAAGAACTTAAAACTGAGTTGAAAGAACTCAAATTATAAAATTTAACGTTTTGCAACCTTCCATTAACATTTACTTTAGAACTAATCTCATTTTTAAACAAAACATTTCCCAAGATACCGGTTTTAATATTTTCGGGTTTAATAACATCATATTTAAAAGGAATTACTAAAACTTCATCTTTCGATTTAAGATCATTTGATTTCTTATTTAGATTTATGAAAAACTCTTTATCTTTAACGGAAAGTTTATGGGGATCAATAGAAGTTTGAAAGAAAATTGCAAAATGATCAGAAAAATAAGAAGCAAATGTACCGGCATAACTACTTTTGCAGGTAGAAAAAACAATATCAATTTGAGAACCGGCATTATTAGTTATTGAATCATTAAGTAAATTGATCAAGTTTTTATCTATTAATAATTTATGGAAAGAGTTACTGTTTTGCAATTTTTTCAAATCTTGATTGAAATCACCCATTAAAGTTACTTCAAAATTTTCTGGCTTATTTTTTAATAATCTTAAAAATTCAATTTTTAATTTTTCAATTGGCGCTTTGGGAGAACAATAACCAGTAATAATTAGGAAATTTTCAACTTCAAATGATCTCAAATCGATATGATACGTATTTTTAGCATTACTTATAATATTTGGTTCAGAGAGGTTCTTAACACTACAACTATTTCTACACATAATTATTAAGCCCATGGAACGCTTTTTACTTTGATTTAAACTTTCTTTTAACGGAAAAACTACTTTAAAATCATTACGAACTTTAACTTCTTCAGAACTAAACACATTGGTTTCAGATAAAATTATGATATCGGCTTTCCAATACCAATTTAAAGCGTTAACATTCATTCCATGAGCTTTATAAGAATTTACATTATGATACACAATTTTAACCCCGAGATCCTGCTCAAAATTATAAAAAGATAATTTTAATTGGGCCGCATTTCTTAATCTATACATTTCATTAACTAAAGTTTGGGATCTGGATTTTGGTTCAGGGATTTTACCAAGAAGATATAACCCCTCATAATCGCATCTTGACAAACCAACATAACCTAATGCCGTAGAAAGTTCTCGCTTTCTACTATCTATGCAAATTTTATTTAAAGTTAGCCCCTGAGTACTATGCAAAGTGCTAGCCTCACAAAGAGTAATTGGAAATTGTTTTCTAATTGTTTCATGATGGATTTTAATAGAGATATTAAAAGCATCAGTTATTGTTTCTGAATAAAATTTTAATGGGACTAACTTTTCGGAAATCTTATTTTCTTTCATAAACTCTAAACATGACTGTCTCGCTACAAGACCGACATTAGAATATTGAAATTCTAACCAAACTATGGCAGGGTTATTTGTTTGTTTGTCAAAATCGATTCTTCTCAATGTACCCATTGCCGATTTTGCTAAGCCATCGGCAACACTTACATTGGAAGTTAACTTATATCTAAGACCGCATTTTAAAACTAACTTATATCGCATTTTTGTGTTTTGACTCTTATCTTTGGCATATTCTTTCGCAATTTCTTTCTTGTTAGCTTCAATTGAATTCTTACAATTATTTTCTTTATCTTTACTATCGGCAATATGTACAGTATCTATGGCAATTGATTCATAAGAGGGACCTGGGGCTTTAGCAAATTTATTTTCATTAAATTCATTTACTTCTTTATTACTATAATAAACCCATATAGCATCTTCGGGTACGTCTTTTTCAGATTTAAAAATTCTTTTCTTTAAAAAATTAGCATGTTCTTTACTTAATTTACCGAGAGCAAAATCATCTAAAAGGGCTTGATAAACTTTATTTTTTTGACGTACCCCTTCATTTAATTCAAAAAATTCAAATTCATACCAAACTTGATCGAAAAGGAAATCATTAACATTATTATAATCACTAAATGCATATATGGGTTTATCATTAACTGGGGGTAATTGGTAAAGATCGCCCGCAAAAATTACAATTCTACCCCCAAAACTCTTATTATTAATGCCATAAATTTCTCTACACCTCTTATCCATATTAATTCTCAAATTTCTAGAGATCATTGAATATTCATCCGCAATTATTACTTTAACATCTTTATGTTCTTTACGCATAAGACCAATCAAATCATCACTTAATTTAACAATATGTTTACGAAATCTAGTGTCAATTGCAAAAGCACTATGAATGGTTAAGCCATTTATAAGAAATGCTGCAATCCCCGTTGGAGCGCACAAAAGAGTCTTGTTTGATTTAAAATCTGTCCCCTCAATTCGATTGAAATAATCATTAACTAACTCATTTATAACATTAATTACAAAAGTTTTACCGACACCCGCTTTACCCTGAAGAATGATTTTAGTTCCCTTATCACAATCAGTTTCTTGTTTAGTACTAATCAAATGGAAAATATGGAAAACAATTTCTTGCTGTTTTTCATTCAACCCACAAATTCTTTCCCACAAATTTACTCTATTAATTAATGGAGGTTGTTTGAGTGCATAAACTGATTTCCCCTTATCTTTATCTTTAGAAATTTTCTTTTTAGACTTTTTTTCCCCATTTGCAATTCCCAACTCTTCATAAATATCAATTTCATCATTATCACTCAAACCCTCATCTAAAAAATTTTGAATTTCTTCTTGTTTCTCAAAACTTAAATTGGAAAGAACCCGTTCTTTAAGAGCTTCTAAACATTCTTCAGTTATAACGTTATATTCGGCATATTTGTTAAAAATTTCATCTTTGTTTTTTTCAAAAGTTTCCCTAACCTTAGCAAAATTTAAAAGATCTCTTTCTTCATCTCTCCAAGGGAGATACAGCATTACTTTTTCGCGATAATAATTATTGGGATCAAATTCTTGCTTATAATTTACAAATCGAATTACTTTCGGGCGAGATCGTTTACTGTACAATTCAGAAAGACTAGCAATTTTATCATTTTCTAATTCTTGCTCATCATTTTCATCCCCTGAACTTTCTTCATTATTATCACAATTAAAATTCTTTTTTTTAGATTTCTTGGTCTTAAAATACCAAGCCGCAAAATCAGCTAAAGTTAGCTTTTCTAATTCTTTGGGTCTTTGAGCATATTCTTGAATAAAACCTTTAACATAAATGTCTTTAGAATCATCTTCTAATAAGTCAAGTTCTTCATCTGGTTTGATTAAATATGAACGATCTTGAGGCAAATTAGTATTAATAAATTTTTCATCTTCACTAAAACAAACAATTGAATAACCCTTAATTTCTTGAACAGCTTGCTGAACGCTTATGCATGAGGTATTATGGAAAACATTTGCAACACTTTTAAAAGTTTCTTGAACAGTCTTATTGCCGTTTCTACATTCTTCTATTGCTTTTTCAATCAAAAAATTTACACCCTCATCTACTTTTAAGCAATATTTGAAAAGATAATGAATTGCAGCATAAGCGTCAATTATAAATTGAAGGTCATGGTTATTTTCTAAACTATCTAACAAAATGGGATTATAATTATTAACCATGACCGCATTAGTTTCCCTCTTGTAAATAATTAAAATTTTGAAAACCTCGCATCTAATGCAATCGTAATATTCAGTCATACTCAGATTTAAATCGCTTAACATTTTATCGAATGATTCTAAGACATTATTTTTCTTATAGTAATTCATTTTTTCTTTAATTTTAACTAAAATTGCTAGTCTTTCTTTCGTTATAAATTTTGGATCTTTATGGGGATATAAAATCATTGTTCTATGAGCTACATAGCGAGGAAAATGAAACCGGCATTTTTTACTCTTATTTTTATAACAACTATGGGTATGTCTATGAATTTGAAATTTCATATTTGGATTATTTTCTAAAAACTTTGTGCTAACAAATTGATCTAAGAAATCAATAACGCGGGTTTCATTTTCTTCTTTAATATCTAAAGTCTTAGGATATGGAATTAAAACTGGCGCATCTTTACACCACAAAACATAATGATAATGAATTGAACCCCTCATCTGAATTTCAGATCTACACATAAAATGATCAACATAATTTTTACCAAATAAACCATTGGGATTTTTTACAAAATTTAAAAACGCTTTTGACCGATGATTAATAAACTCTGTGGCTAGCACAGGATCATCTCGAACTAACTGGGATTTAATATCTTGACTTAGATTACTAGCTTCAACGAGAGATATATCTTTATGGAAAATATTTTTATAAGCTTGTTTTAAAAATTCTGGGGCATTTGCTTCTGATATACTTAAGGTAAAAAAGAAAGAGCATAGTCCAAATTGACGAATCATTTGCTTTGCTCTATGCTCTTTCTTTAACAAATATTCATTACTGGTTCTAACTTGAGGTAAAATTTTATATGCAATATTTTTGGAAATCAAATGCCCTATCTTCTCAGGATTTTTAATATCCTTCTTTGTCAAGTTTTCTGCTTTAGTTTTACGTAAAGCAGTAGTAATGGCACTGCCTAAATCTCTCTTAACTTTTTCTTTAAATTTAAATAAAATTTCTCGCGGGCCAAAACGCGATCTATCCCAATGGTTTATTTCATTTCTAATAGCGCGAGTATACGAAATAAATCTACAAGAATAATGAATGCCGTCATATTCTTGAGGATATCCACAATAAGCTTTTGGAAAACAAATCGCATCATAATCAAGAAATTTACAAGCAGGCTCAGGCTTAAGGCCTTGACCGGGAGCAACTACTAAAACATCATTAAAAGCTTGTTTAATATCTGGATTATGATTTTTAACGTAATTTTGAATTCTTTCTTGAGTAACATTTGGAAAAACTAAAATATGTTCATTTTTTTCGGGATTTTCTAACTCTTCATCGGAAAGGATTTCATCTTCATCTCTTTCTTCATTTAAACTATCTAAAAAATCTTCAGGTAGCAATTCAGGTAAATTTTCAAGCAAATTGTGAATATCCTTAATTTCTTTAATTTCGTAATCTTCTAAATCAAAATCAGATACATCAATTTCATCCAATTTTGGTTTAGGAGAAACGTTCGTCTTAAAAACTAATTTAGAATCTATTTTGACATATGCAAGTAATACTGGGTTCACTTTTAAAGTTTTAGAATCTACATATTTTTCTTCAAAAAGAACATCATTTAATTCAATAAATTTATTTTCATGTCTAATGAATGGAACTACCTGTTTCACATCTTCGTGAATCAAAAACTTTAACTCAAAAATATTATTTTCGCCCAAATTTAACTGAATTGGAATGTGGTTGAACAAATTTGAATAAAAAGTTTTGTTAATTTTAATGGCTTCTGAATTTACGACATGAATTAAAATTATATCTTCCAATTTAAACTCTACTTTATCTGATTTTAAATTATTTGAACCACATTCCATGCAATTTTTCATTGCTTCAATTTCTTCTTTACTTAAAGATTCATACGAAAGCAATTGTTTTCTCAAAGTGTTATTAAAATCTTTATCAACATTTAAAACTTTAAAAAGTGCAAAAGTTTTTTGTGAAAACCCTCCTTTACAATTATTACAATACAATTGCTTTCGAAATGAATAAAAATCGTGTTCTAAAAACTCTTCTAAAATGAACCCAGCATTAAATTTCATATCTTTAAACGTATTAAAATCATCGCGATTTTCAGAAAAATTGGGAGTTGTCTTTGGAAATTTTTGATTTATAAAAGTAACCCATTCTGATACTAAATATTCCATTTCATCCCAAATATTTCTGTCTAAACAACCACATACAAACTTCAAAAATTCACAATTTTCTTGTTTTAACAATTCTTTAAACTTTAAATCAAGTTGGCAACTACCAAAAAATGCATGAAAAAGACTATTCAATGAGGACATTGATCTATATTCAAATATAACTTTTTTATCGTTTTGAATAAAAAAGTAATTTTGAAATATTAAAAGATTCTTGTGAATTTCATCATTTTGACCGCTTTGCTTATCTTTTTCCACTTCCTTCTCTACTCTAATTTTATAATTATCATTATCTTTATCTTTCTTTTCGTTAACTTGATTTGAATTCTTACTATTATTACTGGGTATATAATTTGGCTTTTCGCCTTTAGCCGGGACTATAAAATTTAACAAATCGGAAACGGAATTTGGATCGTAATCTTTAAATGCATCATTATTAATTTGAATGCCATATCTTTGATAAAGGGGTGTTTGCAAAAGAAAATGTAATATATCAAAAACTTTTTTTACACTTATGGTGTCAAATAAAAAAGAACTGGCATGATTCAATTTACGTTTAAAATCTAATTGAACAACTGAAGTTTCGTTAAATCGTAAGGGAAGTAAAGTAAGAACGTGAGAAATATCGGGAACTATATTAACAACCGCGCCCTTAATAAATAACTGAGGATTTAATTGGAAAGGAGTTCGAGACATGATTTGCATAAATGGAATAACTGGAGTTACTAAAAGAGCTTCTAAATCAGTTGCACGTGTAAGTATTTCCGGCCGATTATAATATTCGGGCCTTCGTACTCCACATTGGGGATTCAACAAGGGAATTTTACCGTTAATTAAATTTTTTGAACAAGTTGAGCAAATCATGCCTGAATCTATTCCAACAATCTTTTCTTTAAACTCTTTTATATTTTTAATCACGTAAGATTGAAACTTTAACCCCGAAGGACTATCTTCTTTTTTCCCACTTCTATAATATACCCTAAAACTAATTTCATCTCGAGCATTGAAGAGTTTACCGCTGTGCGTCACGCACAGCTGATGTCGCGTAGCGAAGCGGAGCGAGATCAGCTGTGTAAAAAGTAACGGTAGAAAAATTTTTAAACTTTAAATTAATTACTCAGTTTCGATAAAAACCCTTCGAAAATACAATAACATTTGGAGAAAAAAAAACAAATATTTAAAATTCTTCAATTCATCATAAACCACATTTAAGTGTAATCACAAATATCACAGGTAAGAAACAAAATTAAATTAAACATAAAATTTGTTAAATTAAAGTCAGAATATTTTAAAATTTCAGATATTAAAACAAGCAAACGGACACTATTCAGAAGCTGATGGAAATGAATTTAAATTCATTGAGGAACAAGGAAATTTACAGAAAATAACGATCAACAAGCTCGAAGACGAAGGCAAGACAATAATCAAAAACACAGAATGGCACGACGAGTGAATCAAAGTAAACTCACAGCAAAGATTTGGACAATGCAATACGCAATTCTAACATAGAACGCAACAAGAGAACTCCACAAATTCCTTGACATGGAGATGGCGATTGATGAACTCAATCGAAAGGTGAGGTAAAAGTTGAACGAAAAAAAAAAAGATCTTTTGCACATTTAATTTCTAGCACGGAAATGACAAGACAGAGAAACAACAAGAAAACAAATGAGACGGAAATCGAGAGGAATCAGTTCGTTGACGAGAAGGAAAAGGAATACGTGGACGAAGACAAGGACATGGCAATAAACGAGATCGCTTTCAATTCGGGACAAAAACAAAAACACGTCCATCTTCACCTTGGATAAATAAATAAAAACATGTATAAAATGAAAATAAAATAGATAATAGATTTACTGAAAAAGACAAATAGTTCATAGTTTAAAGTTAATAAAATATAGCAAACATAAACGGTCAATAAAAAGTTCATAACGGCATATTAGAATTCGAATCTTGATCGGGGGACTTATAAAAATTAATAAAATGTAAACAAAAACAAATCAGAAAATTAAATGGACCAAACAAACTAAAGAAAATTTAAACCATTTATATGTTAAAAGTTTGAACAGGAAAAAGTATTAAATAAAATAGTTAAAAAAAATTTTAAAACCCACTTCTATTTAGTACATTCCGCACGGAAAAGTATAAAATAAAATAAAATCAGTATAAAGACTGATATTTTGATATATTTTGTTTACCCATTGAGTACATCAAACAAAATTTTGATATTATTTGCTGTATCGTGAGATATTTTAAACATGCGAGTGCATGTAATACTTGAATGGAATGAAAACTGGAATTAAAGATCAAAATAAAGAAGTGGGGGCGGTTTAAATAATTAAACACAACAAATTAACAATTAAAAAATATATCTTAAAAAAATAAACACTTAGCAACATGCACATCAAAAATATACCGCCCCCACTTCTTTATTTTGTTCTTTAATTCCAGTTTTCATTCCATTCAAGTATTACATGCACTCGCATGTTTAAAATATCTCACGATACAGCAAATAATATCAAAATTTTGTTTGATGTACTCAATGGGTAAACAAAATATATCAAAATATCAGTCTTTATACTGATTTTATTTTATACTTTTCCGTGCGGAATGTACTAAATAGAAGTGGGTTTTAAAATTTTTTTTAACTATTTTATTACTGTACTTGGCTTTCTTATTATACTTAATATGGTAAGAATTCAAATCAAATTTACTTGGATTATTTTTAAAAAATAATCCTTCGCAACAACAACAAACAATTTCTGGAACTTCCCGAAGTTCCTCAATAAATTTAAGCAAAACTTTTGCTTTCTTAATATCTAATTCGCAATTAACATTATCATTATTATTTAAAACCGCATTAATATCTTTAGAATGTGCTTTTCTAAAACTCATTTGAACATTTAAATTAACATCTTTCACTTCTTTACGAATTTCAGACTTATGAACTTTAATTTTATCTTTAAGCAATTTTTTGGAATCAAATTTCTTTTTCATTATTCGAGTTACTCTAACTTTTTCATTTTTAGCAAAATTTGGGTCTGTTTCTTTTTTTTTAGTTAAATAATCAAGACTTGAATTAATTTTTTCGACCCTATGCTCTAAATCATTATCGTACTTTACTTTTTTAAGATTAGCTAATCTTAATTTTTCATTAATTTCAAAATTTGGGTCTGTTTCTTTCTTTTTTGTTAAATAATCAAGACTTGAATTAATTTTTTCGACCCTATGCTCTAAATCATTATCGTACTTTACTTTTTTAAGATTAGCTAATCTTAATTTTTCTTTAATTTCAAAATCTGGGTCTGTTTCTTTCTTTTTTGTTAAATAATCAAGACTTGAATTAATTTTTTCGACCCTATGCTCTAAATCATTATCGTACTTTACTTTCATAAGATTAGCTAATCTTAAATTTTCATTAATTTCAAAATTTGGGTCTGTTTCTTTCTTTTTTGTTAAATAATCAAGACTTGAATTAATTTTTTCGACCCTATGCTCTAAATCATTATCGTACTTTACTTTCATAAGATTAGCTAATCTTAAATTTTCATTAGTATCAAAATCTGGGTCTTTTTCTTTTTTCTCAATCTTATATCTTCGATTTTTATTGAGCTTTTGATTTTTAAAATCTGAGTCATTATTATATTTATCTCTCTGAGATCTAGCGGACTTTACTCTATTTTCTTCTAAAACATCAACATGTTCTCGATGAACTTTCATGAACTTTTTTTTAATTAACTTTTTAGTGCGAAAAGATTTTTTTCGCGTCATAACTTTTACTTTACTTTTTCACCAGATTTTGATATTAAAGAGTCTAAACTAACTTAATAACTATGAAAATCACTCACCACGTTTATGATACTGTATGGGTTGCTCTCTTCGTCGTCCTCGTCTCTCACTCTCGTCGTCGTCGTCGTCTCTCACTCTCGTCTTCTTGTCTCTCTGGTCGCACTGGCTCAAAATTCTATGTTCTGAAATAAAAAAGAAATATTATTATTGAAATAAAAAAAGCTTAAAAACTTTAACTCAGGTAAAAAAGTTTTTGCTATTATAATTATTGTAAGTTAACGCTTACCTTCACTTTGTGAATTACACCACTTTTTATTTGGTTTTGACAAAAACCTTTTTGAATTCAACACTAACACAATTAACTTTCAATAGATTTAAAATAAAAACCTTCCAAAAATCAACAGGTACAATTTTTCAACTGTTCACTGCTTGAATGTTAGACTTGAACTGATTTTTGTTTTTAATGATGAAATAATCTTTAACACAATAATCTTCAACACAATAATCTTCAACACAATAATCTTCGTATGTTTTTAAAAGTTTACAGGTAGTAAATTAGGTACAAGTACTTCAAAAAACTTATCAACGATTTATGAGAAACTTAAAATTACGATAATTATCATGTCATTCAACTAAATAAAATAAAATTTTAATATCATTTGTAACTGTTTTAAAATTAATTACACTTGCTTAAGAGCAATATTTTTTAATTTAACAGGGAGCGATAATTTTGTTAAAAAATGATGTATGAACATCTTTAAACTCGAGATTGAAGTCTTTCCATGATCAGAAGAGGCAAAAATCTTGATACCTGCATTGTTTTCTAAAAATTTAAACGATAAAAAAAAACTCTTTGATAATAAAAAGTTTTATCTTTTTGTTCATAACCAATTTTTGTTTATACATTTTAAATAATTAGGTATTTTCAGGTAAATTTAATGTTTTGAAACTTTTAAAACGTTAAACACCTGATAAATATCAATTTTTATGAATTAAAGCATGATTTTTTGAAGTAATATTTAAACTTTAGTAGCAGTCCTGGCCGGAAATTCCTCAAAAATCATCGATGCCAATCGATTCCTGGCCCAATCACAAATTCAACGGCATACATGAAGTCATAGTTCTGAAAAAATGGACATTAGTGGCACTCCAGGCCGGCCATGATGGACACTCCTCAAAAATCATCAATGCCAATCGATTCCTGGTCAAATTACGAGTTCAACGATACCCATGAAGCCATAGTTCTGAAAAATGGACATTAGTGGCACTCCAGGCCGGCCATGATGGACACTCCTCAAAAATCGTCAATGTCAATCGATTCCTGGTCCAATTACGAGTTCAACGACATACATGAAGCCATAGTTATGAAAAATGGGCATTAGTGGCACTCCTGGCCGGCCATGATGTTTACTCCTCAAAAATCGTCAATGTCAATCGATTCCTGATGCAATGACGAGTTCAACGACATACATGAAGCCATAGTTCTAAAAAATGGACATTAGTGGCACTCCTGGCCGACCATGATGGACATTTCTCTAAAATCATCAATGCCAATCGATTCCTGGTCAAATTACGAGTTCAACGATACCCATGAAGCCATAGTTCTGAAAAATGGACATTAGTGGCACTCCTGGCCGTCCATGATGGACACTCCTCAAAAATCATCAATGTCAATCGATTCCTGATGCAATGACGAGTTCAACGACATACATGAAGCCATAGTTCTGAAAAATGGGCATTAGTGGCACTCCAGGCCGGCCATGATGGACACTCCTCAAAAATCGTCAATGTCAATCGATTCCTGATGCAATTACGAGTTCAACGATACCCATGAAGCCATATAAAAGAAAATTTGTATGAAAAAGGACATTTTTGCACTCAGGGACGGTCCTTGAAGGGTCATACCTCAAAACTAAATACTTCTTGCACAACTAGAGCCAAAACCCGATCTTTAGCCACAAACCCGAGTCAAATCCGACCAGCCGTTCTTGAGATATGCCGCCCACTAAGATCGTAAGAAAGTAAGAAAGTGAGAAAGTGAGAAAGTAAGATGACTTAAATGGCTCTAACTCCTCGTAGGATCAACCGATTTCAAATCTGTTTTCGCCAGTTTGTAGGGTTTGACTAGGCCTATCATTTGAGTATAAGTTTTGATATTGCAAAATGTAATGTCTTGGCACTAGGGGCCGAAAACAGGTTTTGGAAAAATCCAAAATTAATATATAGCGGAGCTATAATTCTATTATTGATAAACTCAAATTCCCAATTGAACTCAAAATTTGTGTGTAAATATTTGAAAATGCTTTCCGGCTCAATGTCAAGAAAATTCTTGGTTGTTTTCCCAGGAAATTAGTATTCACCTCGTGTTCACTTGTCATTCGGGCGGAAAAACTTTAAGGTTCTTGGAAAAAAAATTAAATCGAGCAAATGTTGTGAATGAACATTAGCAAATTGTTACTGACAAAGTTAATTACAGTTAAAAATTTTCCTTAAGTAACTAATGAGGAAACTTTCTGCCACAAGCTTGAAAATATTATGTGGTAAAGTCAATTAATTTTAGTTATGGAAAATCATGTTAATTTGAGGTAAAATCAGCTGCGAATTTGTTTTCATAAATTACTAAATTTCAAATATAATTTAAGAATTTTTTAAAACAAAAATTAAAAATTAGTTTTTAATTGAAAAATTACAAAAAATATTTTTAATAAATTACTAAATTTTGAATATAATTTAAGAATTTTTATGTTACAAAAATTAAAAATTATTTTTTATTACAAAAATTTACAAAAATATTACAAAAGATTTTTCATGTTTTCAAAAAACTCATCAAAACTTTTTACGAGTATGGATCATCCATCCGAAGGAATTTTCCTAGGAATTTCCTAGGAATATTTACTAGGAAATTCCTAGGAATTCCTAGTAATTTCCTAGGAAATTTCCTAGGAAAAGTAGCGGAAAAAAATTCCTAGGAAAATTCCTAGTAAAAATTCCTAGGAAATTTCCGAGGAAAAAAAAAATTCCTAGGAAAATTCCTAGTAAAAATTCCTAGGAAATTCCGAGGAAAAAAATTCCTAGGAAAATTCCTAAAAAAAATTCCTAGGAAATTTACTAGGAAAAAATATTTCTATGAATTTCTTCGGAATTTTTGAACATTAATTTTGCCCTCTTAGCTTTTCAGCTAGGAAAAAAATAAAATGTAAAAAGGGAAATATTTATTTGGCTAAAATACTTATGGGCCACCTCAATTTTTCAACTTTTTTGAGTCTTAAATTAAAAATTTTGGGCTCTACGGTTCGAGAGCTTTTTTTCTTGTATATTTGAAAAAATAAATTAGGGGAAAAACTTAAATTTTTTGATGATTTCTTTTTGTAAAAGGGAAAATGAGTGAGAAGAGGTTAGAATTGTTGCTGATTTCTTTTTGTAAAAGGGATAAATGAGTGGGAAGAGGTTAGAAAAGCTAAGACGGCAAAATTAATGTTCAAAAACTCCGAAGAAATTCATAGAAACTTTTTTTCCTTGAAATTTTCCTAAGAATTTTTACTAGGAATTTTCCTAGGAATTTTTTTCCTCGGAATTTCCTAGGAATTTTTACTAGGAATTTTCCTAGTAATTTTTTTTTCTTAGGAAATTTCCTAGGAATTTTTACTAGGAATTTTCCTAGGAATTTTTTTCCTCTACTTTTCCTAGGAAATTTCCTAGGAAATTACTAGGAATTCCTAGGAAATTACTAGGAATATTCCTAGGAAATTCCTAGGAAAATTCCTTCGGATGGATGATCAAGTCCCACTTTTTACATCTCATTTCAGTCCTTTAAAAAATTTACACGAACGGCTTTCAATTTGTTTCCTGTTGGTAAACTTCAAAGCAGGTTCAAAACAACTTTTCAAAGTATTCGTAACGATATTGAGGAAAAATCATAATTTCCACTCGAAAGCAAGTGGTGAAATTTTTCTATTCCTGACCTCAATATTCGAATAAAGTAAATAAATTTTGAAGATTTTCGTCTACAAGGTTAGAAATTGTTAAAAACATACCCTGTTGCTAAAAAAATCCTTTATTTTTTTCTCTCGCTTAATGTTTTGCTTTTAAATCATTTTTAATTGACAATTTTTATGACCTGATGTCTTGGCACAAAAAATCACGTTCACATCTTCATCACTTAACACAATTATCCTCACAAATGCACTCACAAAATTCTGTTTGAAGCAATTTTTGTCTCTCTATTTCGAAAAACAAGAGAACAAAGTTTTTGCATCTATTTTTATTGACATCACGAACCGAAATGATCTGATGTGGATGATGGAAGTGTTGTAGATGAAAAGGGAAAAGTTTTTGTAGCAGTTTTGGAGCTTTTATGGCTACGACTGCTTTACCGACTGTAAGTTTTTGAGGAAAATTTTAGTTTTTGGGTTTTAATAAAATTTTAAAAATATTTTCAAAAATTTAAATTAATTAATGAACAAATTTACAAACTTTAAGCTTTTTTATTCCTTTCCACGTGAAAGCTTTTCTCCCTTCCACTTTCCATTTTGTGACGTCACAGACTCAACGAACGTTCAGCAGCTGGTTTTGCATCGGAAATTTCGAGCCAACAGGTTTCACTTCTGGCTTGGAATTTTTTCTTCTCTTTTTTTCACTTTATCGATTCTTTTTCACTGCTATCACTTTGGCTGTGTTTGAGATGCAAGAAAAAAAACGTTGAATTATTTTTATTTTTGAGCTTGAGTTTTAAATATTTTTCTATATTTTCTGATGAGCTTTAGAATAATTTACTTTAAGCTGAGTAAATAAATCATAAATTAATCACATTTAAAAAAAATATTTTGGAATTTAATAAATAATTTATTTTATTTTATTTTTCAACATTTTCAAACACAAAAAATTCTCGATTAAATCACAGTTAATTTTCCTAATAAAGTCGAGCCTTCGAATGCTGCACGAGTTGAAAGTTTGCCACCACACCATCACTCTCTCATGTTTTTCCGATTTACTTTCACTCGAATGGAAAGTCAAACTGGAAAATTTCCAAGAGCGCGCACAGAAAGACAAAAATCCGAGTGTGACGCACGTCGGCTATTAATGAGAAGCGGAAAAACTTTTTTGCCTCTCTCTCTCACTTACCCACCCCGACATTAATGGACACATTCTACATTCTTAGGCGATGGAAGCACTTTGGCAGCAAATGGCCTTCAATTGATTTTTCAAGATAAGGAGAGCCGGGGATTGGAGAAAAGTCTTCGAGGATGATGATGGAAAATTCGTTGCGTAATGAGTTCTCTGTGTGTGAAAGGAGTTGTGATCGGTTGGCAATTAATTACTAACACATTCTTCTTCTATTTTTCAAACCACAAAACTTAATCGGAATTTAATGAATCGTGATGGTGATAATGAAAGTCTTTAAAATAATTGAAAATTTATAATTTAATGGTTCTGACACCCGTTGAGAGCTCTGCCAGAGATGGGCAATTACAAGTTAATCGGGTAAAAATTACATTACAAAAAATTTAATTTAATTAATTACAGTTTCATGGAATTTCCCAAAATAACAGAGATGGGCAATTACAATGTAATCGAGTAAAATTTACAATAATTTCATTTTCATATAAAATTCATGGAATTTCCCAAAATTAAATTACATTACATGGATTTTTAGTGATTGCCCACCTCTGATCTACAACATTAGTATTATAAGATGAGTAAGACAGAGCTGTGAAAAATTAAAAATTATCTCAACACGACTTTTGCATAAACATTATTTGAGTTATGATGTACTCGTGGGACTTACGCATAAAAATATTCTCAGTATGTTTATAAAAAATATTTCATTCTCTTTACTTACTCAACTGAAAATCTCTCTAATTTTCATGCGAGTTCAATTGAGTGTTACTTGTTGATTTCTTAATGTTGATGATTCAAAAATTACACTCGATGGCGGAAATTGGCATCGCTTACGAAGAGCATTTTACGATTCTCAGGAAGTCACACAATGAAATAATTTTTGATGGGAAGTTGGCAACATTTTCTTAGCATCATAAAAAATTTCCTCCGCTAATGTTACTAGTTAGTGGCTGTAAAACTGAATTTTCAAAATGTTTGTGCCAAAAAGAGAGAGAAGAGATCTTAATTGGATGCTTGTTGAGCCAGGATTTCGCTTAACTAGATGTTGGTGGTAATGCTTGTGAAAACAAATATGGAATTTATAAAGTTTAATTTTTATGTTCTGAAAATTAATTTTTTCATTTTTAGTTCAGACAACAATCAGAGATGGGGAATTACAAAAAAATTACATTTAATATAATTAATTAATTATTTAACCATTAATTAATTTTGGGAAAATTAAATGAATTTTATATGAAAATGTAATTTTTTGTAACTTTATATAATTTTTACTCGATTAAATTGTATTTGTCCATCTCTGTCTGTTGTTCAACAAGTTTTGACAATCTGAAAATTTTAAAAACTGAAATATAATTTTCAAATATAAAAAAAACCAAACTTAACTTTTTCTTATCTCATTTTTTATTTTCTCCTTTTCATTTCGTTCTCATTTTTTTTGTTTAGAAGGCAATTTAAGTTTTTCTTTCTTTCTGTGAATGTGTAACATCAAATTAACGCAAAACTTTTTAGCTATTTTCTAAATGTACTTTGTCTTGTTTTTGAAGAGATTGAGAGAAAATTTCGAGGAAATAATTTAAAACATTCAAATTGAATCGACTTTGTATAAAATTTTAACATGTATGAACAATTTTGAATATTTTAACTTAAGAACTTTCAAAAGCACGCAGATAAAAATAAATTATCAGGATTTTTAATTACTAACAAAATTCTCTCAAAATCTCTCTATTTTTTCCATCGCTAAAAACTTTATTTTCCATTAAGCATTTACAAAACAAAAAATGCTTCATGTTTTTATTAAATATAGACTTTTTATTAGCTTTCAGTGTTAAATAATTTTCATCTTCACTAAGCATTTATTTTCAACAATTGATAAATTTTCATTTTCTTTTTTGGCAATTTTTTGTTATGACTCTCTGTATATGAAATTATTTTTTAATGATTGTAAAAACAGATTTTTTTAATGTTCCATGGGCAATAAATAATTGATTGAAAAAACTGTGGGCTGAAGAAATTTATGGATAAGTCAATGATTAGCTTGATTTGTGTAGGAAGATAGTGCTTTTAATGTAAAATCCGGGAAATTAATCGAATTTTTGGAAAATTATTAATTAGCCCTTAAAAAGTATTGGACTCTTTCATTAAATTTCCCATTATTTTCATACCAAAATCTTAAAAGTATAAAAATTCTATAAGTTTCTTAAATTATATTAAACTCATTCTTAATTTTAATTAATCGATATTTTTTCTCTTCATTCTTTATTTTCAATAAAACTTTGAACATAGAAATAGCTCAGAATTTTTCATTCATATTTTAACCAGAGATGAGTAATTACTAGGCATCCTCGCGGGTATCCCGGGTACCCCCGTTGTCTTTCCCCGTCCCCAGATTTTCAACGGGGATTCCCCGAGGAAAAAAATTAGCAGAAAACCTCAGTGAAAGGCAAATTTTGAGGTTCAAAAATTTGAAAATATGGATTTTAAAAATTAAAGTTTTATTTAAAAAGTAAAATATCATGAACATGCTAATAAAAGGCCATAAAAATTAAATAATTGTACAGTTTATAGGAAAAACTAAAAATTTACATTAGATAAGTTTTTAAACGGTTAAAAAACGGTCTTTAGTTCCTCCCCGGGGAAGAGCTCCTTCATACCCGGGTTCTCCGAAATCGTCGTCCCCGGGGAATCGAGGATGCCTAGTAAGTACAAAAAATTATAGTAATGTAATTTAATTTTGGGAAATTCCATGAATTTTGAATGAAAATGTAATAAATTGAATTTTAATTTATTTAATGTAGGATTTTACTCGATTAAAATGTAATTGCCCATTTCTGATTGTAATCGAATTAAATTTAATTACATTACAAAAAAATTAAATCTAATTAATTACATTTTCATACAAAATTCATGTAATATCCCAAAATTAAATTAAATTACACGTAATTTTTTTGTAATTCCCCATCTCTGGATTTTACCAATCATAAATATTAAATTCTTAATTTTTATTTCCTTTTAAGTTATCAAAGTTTAACTTTGTCATTACATCTTGAGCAAACTTTTACATCTTGAATTCTTATTAAAATAATTTTTTCCTTACAATCGAAAATGAATGTGTTGAATTATGATGCAGACGAGTGTAGTTCACCGAGCCGACATATTATATGCATAAAATCTGTATATTATATGCATATAATATGTGTATAATATGCATATAATATGCAGATTTTCTAAAAATCTGCATATTATATGAGGATTTATTTTTAAAATTTTCATCTGCATATTATATGTATATTAAATCTGCGTATAATATGCGTATAATCTGCATATTATATATCAAAATATATACAGAAAAATGCAAAATATGTGATATAGCAGATTTTATATATATATATGCAATTATAATATTGTATCAGGATTTATATATTTTATATATTTTTAAAATATTAACATATAATTTATAAATATCTGCGTATAGTATACATATTATATCATATAATACATAAAATATTTGCAGTAAAATTTCATTATTTTTTCAATGGAACAACTAAAATAATTCAAAATTTAAAAAAATGTTTTATTAAATATTTTAAAAATAATAAGTAATAATCATTATTATTTTAGTATTTCTTAAAAGAAGTTAGATTATTTATTAAAATTTTATATTTTTATCCTTTTAGGTATGTTAAATAAAAATGCATTCATATATATGATATGTCATCAAACTTAAATTAAATATTTAATGATATATTGTATATATGTTATATGTAAATCTTAAATTAGTAAAATTAACAATTTTATATATTTTTTAATACAATACCTTCAACTCATTACAAGGGTTGATAACTGCATATTCACTTTCAACTTGATAAATATTCTTTTTTAACAAGTTTAATTAGTTAAAATATTTAAACATTTTTCTTCAAATTTTAATAATTTTATATGTCCATTAAAAATAATAAATTTTATCAAATATTTTATATATATCAATAATATGATACTAACCAATATTATATAAATAACGTATAATATTTTAAAAAAAATAAAAAAAGAAACATACAAACGATAATCTCAATAATATATATAAAACTCGTATAATAAAATAATAATTTTTATAATTTTATAATAATATGCAATTAACCATATATACAATAAATACAATAAATATGAAAATTTTAAAAAAAACATAAAAAAATATATAAAAAAAATTTTATGTATATAATATTGCTCGTAATTCCCATGCAGACATGTGAAGGTCAAAAATAATATGTGAAATTTATAGCAGAACCAATGTCAACTCTTTATCCTCTTGATGACAAACAATTTATAAGTTCAAGCTGTTTGAAGATGATGGAAAAATCAGAGATGGGCAATTACAAAGAACTAAATTAAATTTTTTGTAATGTAATAAAAATTTTTACTCGATCACAATGTAATTGTCCATCTCCGGTAAAAACATTAGTATTATAAGATGAGGACTCAAGAAAAATTAATCTTCAAAGTTCATTTATGCAAAATGCGAGTTAATTTCAAGCTAACTTCATCTAACGCCATAACCAACTACTATTATATGTACATTCCCAGTTATCTCTATGTGCTCCAGATTCTTTTCGTGCTTTATTTTCATATCTCATGCTGATATCAATTTTCCTATTATTTTCAGTCTCTCTCTCTTGCTCACCATGGTGAGTGTGTGTGTGAGAAAATAATAATGCAATGTTCTTTATGACTTCGTGATGGCTTTGCAAAGCTTTTTCTCAAACATGATTTAATGACTTGATTGATTCAACTTTTTTTTTGTCGAGAGAGGATTTTTCTTTATTGATTTCGCAATCGCGTGTTCTTCATTAGGTTTTAAAAGAGCTTTGAGATAAATGGAATCTTTGAGATTGATTGAAAGAAAGTTCGATAGAATAAAATATTCGGTTAAATTTTTTAAATTGACCTCTCAAAAAATAAAAATTTTCCACACGAACTGGATTTTAATTTTTCACTTCACTCGTGTAAAAATAAATTATATTGACTTTTATGAAGCAGCACATTAAATAATTCACTCATTTTCACATTGTTTCGCCATCGATTTAATTGTGTTTTGCTAACAATATTGAAAATAATGGCTTCGGTCATTAATTAAAAGTGCTATCATAAAAAAATCGATTTTTTTCATTTCCCAGATGATTAATTTTTTCAATGAAAATTTAAATGCTTGAAAATATTTTAATCAAATTTTAAACAATGTACTTTGGGTAAAAATATCGTGAAACATCCAGAGATGGAAAATTACACTGTGATTGAATAAAAATTACATTTCAAAAAATTTATGTAATTAATTACATTTTCATACAAAATTCATGGAATTTCCTAAAATTAAATTACTTTACATGAAATTTTTGTAATTTTTTGTGATTGTCCATCTCTGGAAAAATTCAAATTTAATGTAAAAATTAACAGTTATCAATATTTAAGTGTGGAATCAAATTAAAAGAGGTCAATTCAAAAGATTTCAACTCAATCTCATAAAAGAGTCTTAAAATTTAGCTTTATGACGTTAAATGCTTGAAATCACACAAGCCAAATGTCAGCATGAAGCCTAAATGCAAATAATAAAAATGATATTCGAGAGTGAATTCGAATGCGAGTTTTTATTCAGAGCGCAAGAATGACATTTGGTCAGAATATTTGGCAATTTTAAGCTTTTTATAATGAAATTTATATCACTTGAGATTTTAAACTTAAATGAACAAAAAGTGGTAAATTTTAGTTCATTTTATATCGATGAAAGTTAAATAAAAATTTAAATCAACTCATTTTAAAAAAAATCATCAATATGGGTTGCAACATCGAGAGATTTAGATAGGAAAAAGGTGATAAAACGAAGCAAAAGTATCCATGCAAAAACTATGTGGGATTTTCCAGTTGTTTTCGAAAATGTCATAAATGTTCTTTTCCGCCCGCTCCATTGAATAAAAAAAAGAGTTTTCATGTAACTTTTGCTCAACACATTTTTATCGATTCCGGCCAGGTGAATGAGTTAAAGCACGTTTAAAGCAACGATGAATGAAATGCGACGATTTTAACATTTTTTTTGTAAAAAATATTATTTTTACTTTACATTATGATATGAAGCTGTCCGATGCATTCACAAAATATTTTTTTTTTCGGTATGCTTCGTGTAAAATGTGATATTTTGAATGTCATCGCTAGACATTGCTGTGATGTGTGTAGGAATTAGTCATGTATAGCAGCAGATGGCCAAAGTTGATAAGGTCTAATAGCTTTTTTATCAATAGCCTCTCATTTTGATTAATGCGTAGCAAAGACAATTTTTTCGCATTATTATTTTGATGAATCGATTGGATAAAAAAATAATATTTAACATTGAAAAATTCTTTGAATTTTTTGCAAGATTTTGATTGAGAATTTTACTTGATTAATTAAGAAAATTTAATAATTGATTAATAAATTTTTAAACAAATATTTAATTTTTATTCAATTGAGTTTAGTTTAACTAAAAAAGGATTTTTAGAATTAATTCGAATTTTATTTTTTTCAGGGGGTGAAAAGGGAACTGAATACCTACAGGTACCAGTACCTACAGAGATTTGAATACCTGCAGGTATCAGTACTTACAGGGAATTCAGTACCTGTGAGCATCCCACCCCTTGATTTTTTCAAAACATTTTACTGTATTTATGTACGTGTGTTTTTTTATTTGGTGTCTTTCGTTGATTTTTGCTTGATTTTAGTTTTTTTTTCTCAAAACACTTTGTTGGCTTTTTTAATGCGTGAACAATTTGCTCATGGCATTTTTAATTCTCCATCCATTGATATAATTTTTGATAGTTGTGGAAAGTGAGAAGGTTAAAAAAATAAAATTAAAACATTTGATAGAAGAGAAATTAATTTAAAATTATCTAAAAATAATTTAAGAAGAAATTCTTTCACACTTTCCACTTTGTTCCAATTTTATTGAGTGTAATTTTATGTTTTAACTTTATATTCTAAGGTTTCAGATGTCTAACTCCTTAAAAATCTCAACGTCTTTACAATTTACTATTGATATAAATAACAATGGTTCAACAAATACTAAATGATGCTTTGCTTGTTTTTTCAAATCTTTTAACTTTTTCTTAGTACAAAATTGTTTTTCCTCTAACTGCTAAATATTTTTTCCATGCCAGAATTTTATTCAAAATTGCTTTCGACATTTTTTTGTTATTATGTTTTTGGCAACGTTTCAAAAGACAACTTATATTTTTTGGGATGTTATTCTCAATTATGGGTATGCTGTATTCTATAGTCATCGGTTATTATTGGAGCATTTATGATGAGATTTTGAATGCATTGCTTCGATTATTATTGTGACACTGTTTTATCAATTTGTCGATAGAAAAAAATATTTGTAGGCTTGAACCCAAAAAAAAATAAAAAATTTAAATTTTTGGAAATTAATTTTAAAAAAACCGTTTTTCATATTTTTTTATGAAATCTAAAAAATTTAAATTTTTGGATATTAATTTTAAAAAAACCGTTTTTCTATATTTTATTTTATGAAACCCAAAAAACGGAAAATTTAAATTTTTGGATATTAATTTTTATGAATCTTAATCAATCCGATGTCAAACGCTCAATATTTTTCATTTTATTGTCTCGTCCACACCATAAACACACAATAAAGAGATGTCAATTAGATAGAAGAATTTTCAATGCCCTGCAAAAGTTTTCTTCTTACATAATTCAACTTAAAACGAGGAAAATAAACAAGAATTTAAATCAAATGTTGTTTACAAAATAAAACTTTTATGTTCATGCAAGAAAGTTTACAAAATTTATTCACTTACAGTTTGCAGTTCAAAGATTAAGCACTTTTTCTCGGATTTCAACAGAAATTCTAAAAATCCAATGCAAAACTCAATGAAGGTGGGTTTTCGATGTCAATTAGCTACACATGAAAGACTTTGCTAATTTGAAAGGTGTAAATTCGTCCTATTTTTTTTTAATCGCTATTGCAAACTAATTTCAACGAAATTGTTTCTAATTTTTAAGCTGAAAAGAAAATCTTCTCATTACATTTTTGATATTTTTGTGAACTAATTATTTAGATTAGCATTTTTGCACTTAATTTTTAAGAGTTTAATTCTGAAAGTGTGCGCAACTTTCGGCTGAGCCATTTTGAATCTGTTAATTTAGCGAAAATAAATTTGCAAGTCCTTCTTGAATTTCAACGATCAACGTATTTTGTCGCTACTTTTTTTCTCTTCTCTAACAAGTTTTTATAATTTTTTTTGAAGCAACATTTTTCTTTGTAATTTCATCTTTTTTTTTATTTTCTATTCCTAAAAACTAGTTTTTATATTTTTAAGATTTTTTTTAACTCTTTCCGCTCCAAATCTTGGTATCTTCCTATTGGAGCAACATTTAAATCAAGCAATCTTTATGTATGCCCAAAGGTCATGTAATACTGTCAGATTATTTCTTTGCTCCGCCATTTTTTTTGATTAGTATTTCCTTTCAATAATAAATTAACATCCATCTATCAGAATTGATTAATTTTCTATTTTTGGATAGTAAGTAAAAGTTGCGCACCCTTTGCGTATTACTGCAATAACTTTTTGGTTTATTTTTTATCAATTTATTTTTCTTATAAAAAATATTCTTTAGTTTTATTCTTTTATGAAAATTTTGCCTTATTTTTTACATTCACGTAAATTGATTTGCTTCCAAAATAAAGTGAAAAATGTGCTGTTAAGGTTGAATAATTTCAGGGGGTGGGAAGCTTGCAGGTACTGAATACCTACAGGTACCAGTACCTGCCAATATTAGCAGGGATTTCAGTACCTGCAATATCTGCAGAGATTTAAGTACCTACAAAATACACAGTACCTGCAATACCTGCAGGAATTTCAGTACCTGCAAGCTTCCCACCCCTTGAATAATTTAATTTTTTTATAAAAATAATTAATTATGATTAAAATATTTGGTGATTTTGAAAAGAAGATATTTAAGATTTTATAATTTGCATTTTCTTAAAAAAAATCTTAAGCATGAGAAAAAATATCGGTGATTTTATTTCTTAAAGTTCCATCAACTTTTTTTATTCAACAACATTTTCATATTAAATAATTTTTTTACTCGCAGACGTGTTTTAGATGCGAGTAAAATTAAATTTAAGATGCGATGATTTTTTTTTATTAATTTAATCTCAACTTTCTCGAATGACGAGAAATTTCTCGCTGATATTGTTTGAGGAAAATAATTGAGTTAGCAACGTGGGTGGGTGTGAGTGAGAAACCGTCTCGCAACAGATAGAGTCAAATGACACACAATTAAGTCTCAATTAACTTCTTTCTCACTCGACTCGGCAGACTAATTCAATGAATCTATCATCCACACCCTTAGAAAATTTATTATCACCTCAAATAGATTTTGGTTGTGATATTTTTTTGTGTGATATTTAAAAAAATATTTATTAGTCGCTTATTCTGGCTTCAGTCGATGCCATTGAACAATTGTCTGTCGTGGTTTCGAAATCATATCCTGCCAGTGCTTTGTTTCTACCGCGCCGGAACCATTTTTCCCTATTTGAGGAATTTTAAAAAATTAATTAAACACTTTCAGCAATCAATTTTTAATTTCAATCTAGGTCAGAGATGGAAAAAGTTTTTTTTAATCACATCAACTCACCCGCCAACAATATCCTTCCGATCAATTCATTACGTCCTATATTATCAAAGTCCAGAACCATGACGTCAAGTGAACATTCACGTATCTTTTCCCATGGCACATTGAAGCTAAATGACTCGTTAAAGTGCGGATTTAGGTTGCATTTAAAAATTGGTGTTTTGCGCTTCTCAATACGTTTCTCACCAAACTGAAGCCAAACTTTTGTGTAGGGATCTGATGAGTAAATAATGAAATTTTTTAAACACGAATTAAATCACTTTTTAATGGAGACTGACCTGATTTTCCATTGATATCTTTTGCTTTCAAGTTTCTTGCTTTCACGAGTGTGAGTGTGAGAATGGAATTCGATGGATGATAACAAAGAGAGCAAAGCAACTCTCCACACTAAAGATTTAAAAGAATTGAAAATTATTTAGCAATTTTTGTTTAAAAATAAAATTATAAATGAGTGAAAGTTTGACTGTGTTAAAATTAATTCAGGGGTGGGGAAGCTTGCAGGTACCAGTACTAAAATCTTTTTTGATATTTCAGGTCCTGGTTTCTGCAGGTATTTTGCAGGTACTGAAATCACTGCAGGTACCAGGACCTAAAATACCTTCAGAGATTTGAGTACCCACCCCCTGAATTAACTTTAATAACATGTTTGATCATTTTATGTTTGTACCTTGTCCTTTGTAGGGCTGCGTAGTGCCTTCCAAAATGTGAGCGGCTTATTTGTCAGTTCTATCTGACATAAAGGCATAAAAACCTCACTGTGAGATATTAAAATTTAATTAAAATTTTCTGCTTGATAAAAGTGCAATTTACCCGATGGAATCGTCGCGAGAAAATCGATCGTAATCGAAAACATGAAGATGAACTACTCTAGATGCGAGCTTTTGTAATGGAAAGCCTTCGAAGTAAAAAGTCTCATTCCAACGTGGATGTAGCGTTCGACGTTTGATTTTCGTCTCGAGGCGATGCTTTTTATCTGGTAGGAGAGTAACTCGACAATATGGATCTGAAGTTCCACCAATGTCCATGGCACGCACTTCTTTGGCCTGGAAATGAGGAAAATTTTGATGCATAATTAGGGAAAATGTAAAAAATCTCACCTGAATAACTTTAAGTATTAATGTTGTATTCTGAAAATCATATTCGAGTGAAAATTGAATTTGTCCAACATTTTCTGTCGGCTCTGAATTGTCAATGTACATGTCGACCATCGATACACTTCGGTTCTGCAAGAATTAGAGAATTAAATGAAATATTTTTGATTTTTTTTCAGGGGTGAGAAGCTCTGCAGGTATTCAGTACCTACACGCTTCCCACCCCCTGTTTTTTTCTACTCACAGTCGCATTGTCTTTATTTGCATTTCCCACAGCACGTGAATCACCTTCGCCCGAACTCGAACCAGCGGGAGATTTGATTTGACTACTCGACCTGTCAACGTAAAAGATCTTTTTTAATTAAAAAAAATATATTTCTCGTCTAGTGGATGTTTTTACAGTAAACATAAAGGAGAAGTGACACACTATAGTCGAATGGACAGCATGAAATAATAAGAGAAGGAAATGGAAAAGAGATGGGAAAACATCAAAATATACATCACGACACACATTGATGAAAGAGAGAGAAAAAAGTCAGTAAAATGAAACATTTAGATTCAAAAACATGTGTGGAAAATAAAATTTATTTTCACTGTTTACTTTGTCGACATCTGACTTTCTGGTTGTCTGTTCACAAAGTGTTGTATGTTAACCATGGACATATTGTTTTGTGGTAAATAAATTTAAGGATAAAAAATTTGCTATTTACTCATTTCAAGATTATATCCATAAACTGCCATTTTTATAGTTTATTTAGAACAGCAAACTCTCTTTAAAAATTCATGTTCAAAACATTCTGTGTAATATTTCAACAGTAATTGAGAAATACTGTCGCATCCACGCCTCGTTTTCGTTATACGAAAGAATAAAATTTAAAATTTATAGAGTTTACATACAAAAGAGAAAAAAAATGTTTAGGAAGAAGATTTTTTTTTCGCCAACCATTACAGCAAAGCACAGCACATTGAAGTTTCAAGATTGATAGCGCGAGAAAGTGTTTTAATTTAATTTAAGAGAAATGTTTTAAAATTATATTTTTTATTTTTCTAACATTTATTTTGTATATTTTTTTAAATTAAAATTTCATTTATAAAACTAAAAATCATGAATTTACTAAAAAAGTTACAGCATTCAAATTTCGTCTATAATTTAAATAAATTAATATTTAAAATAATTACGTCAACATTAAATGTATGTTACACACATAAATATTAAATTTTATACACAATTTTTGCGAACGACGTTTTAAATATTTTACAATATGTGAATCTCTTGATGGGCAATTAACTATCAAAAATTTATCTCTCAAAAGTTCTGAGTCAGAACAGTTGTTTGAAAATAAATGAGGTAAAATAATTTAGTTAACTTAAAAGCGATTAACGAGATTCTCACAGAAAATCAATTCAACGCACTTAAGTTAAAACTTTTAACTTAAAATAATTTCTGTGTAAAAAAAATTTATTTCAGTCCCCGGAAAAATAATTTAATCCTACAAATTTTGCAACAAAAAATGTCAAATTATTCAAGTTTTCCTTCATCAAAAGTATCAAAAAACACAAAAAACCCCAACAGCACGACAAATTTGTTTCTCATTCAATTAATCTAATTAAGAAAAAATGAACCAAAAAAAGAGAGAAAAAAAACAGTGCGGATGAGTGGAAAAAGGTCGACGAAGGAAAGTGAGATGTGAAAATGTCAAATGCGAAAACACTCCCGATCAGATTACAATGAGTTCACCGTTTCACTGAAGTAGAGGATGGGAAATTGCCTTTTTATAATCAAAAAGAGGAAAATGTAAATTATAAATCTAGTTTGATTCTGGAGAGTCAAATGGGGAAATTTAGAGATGATTGGTTAAATATAGAGAAATATATAAAATAGCCAGATGGACAAGTGTCCAAATATCTCGTTAAATTAGTGCATTTTTGTATTTTTCTGTTTAATAGTTTTTGCTATAAAATGAGCTTTCATAACATTCGAAGCCATGTGTTCATAAACTGAGACACTTAATATAGGAAATTTTTCTAATTTTTCTACAAAACCGTTAGATTTAGAAAATTAATATTAAAAATTTTTTTGAGTAATTTTTTTTTTAATAATGTGGCAGCATAAGATGAAAAAAATTTGAGGTTACTAATTTAGGCTCGAATTTCAGAAGCTCATTTGAACAGTTTTTAAGCCATAAATTAATTAAACTTTAGTTATTCGATTTTTGCTACATAATTTGAAAATAATCAACTCCATTTTGGCATTTTAGATCATAGCATCGTCCTCTCAAACCCAATCCCAACTTCTCCATCAACCATTTTTCTTTTCATTTCCTTTTTCCATAATTACACTTTTAAAGATCTCTCTTTCAAATCAGCTATCTAGGTCAAAGCGTAATTTGCTTCTCATGTGAAAATGAGAATAAAAATTATTTTAAAACGTCACACTTTGCTATGATGAATGCATTTGTGTTGCAACCTTTTTTTGTTTGCTCAAGATACATCTCAAATGAACTCTTTGTAAGAGACAAAAAAAGTGACGAACACGTGCGAGAAAAATTTCTGATGACGTAATACGAAAAAAAACTTTAAGAATTAGGGAAAAGTTTTTCTTTAAAAAATGGAATGAAATTTTTTTTCACATCGTTAAATGCCAAATAAATGTAATGAAATTTTTAAGTTTAGATCTGATTTTAAATATTTTCGTCATTAATAAATTTACACATAATTAAAAATTCAACAATTACTAACTGCTACGGTATGAGTTTTGAGTGTAATATCACGATGTGTATTAATTACTCAATAATTAGTAAGTCTTAAAAAAATTAAGATTTTATTGTTAAAATTAGTGTAATGTGGTTTTCAGAGATGGGCAATTACAAAAAAATTAATAAAAATTGCATGGAAAGTAATTTAATTTTGAGAAATTACCCAGGGATGAGAACTCCGATTTTTTTAAGGCCGTGAGTGGCCGCATAATTTTGGTGTTCTCATCCCTGGGAAATTAAATGAATTTTGTATGAAAATTTAATTAATTAAGTATTTTTTACTTTATTAAATTTAGTTAATTAATTACATTTAATTATTTGTAATGTAATTTTTATTCGATTACAATGTAATTGCCCATCTCTGGCAAATATTTGAATTTATTTGTATTCCAATTACAAAAAAATATTTTGTGTACCCAAAAAATTTAATTTGCTAAAAATTTTCAAGCGATTTAAGAGAAAAGACATAATTATGAGAAAGAGTAAATAAAAATTAGAGTTGAATGTGTAAAGACCTATAAAAAAGCTATAAATTGAGATTAAAATTACAGACTCAAAATTACTTTTTAGTTTCTACTTTAATAAAAATTCGAGTTTAAATAAAAAGTTCATTAATTTTTCAAGGCCTGGAAAAAAAAATTTAGAGCTCATTTTTAAAACTATTCCGGACCTTGCAAATTTTTAAAGAAAAATCAATTAAAATTCGAAACAAACTAATAAAAGTTTAACAACTTTAGGAAATTCAAAAACTGAAGCTCAAGTTCAAATTACAAACCGAAATTTTTTGATCAAATAATTCAAGTGAATAGAAAGAGAAGAAAGAGATAGTTGAAAAAAGAGGACAGACAGAAAATGTGCTGCCACGTTTGAACAAAAATATTTCAGATATAACAAGTAATTGTGTACACTCTTTACACTCTCAAAGGATATTTTCCTCTACCTGAGATTTGAAACGGAATCAACTAGAACCGTAGATGTTGATGCTGGCTCTTGCTGTAAGGTTGGCGGCGGTACCTCATCATCAACATTCGTGCCCGTCACAGTGGCCGAATAATATTCAAATAATGCAACAATCATTTCAAGTGATCGCGTCATAGCCGCCCACATCTCTCGACTACCGTCCGCATTTTTAGGGATCTTACGAGGTTTTCTGGCATGGTTTGGGGTTCTTATGCTAATTTTATTTTGATTTTTTAAATGAAGGAATGATTGATGAATTGATTGATTGATTTGATGGTTGAATGATTCAGGAATTTTTAAAAAGTGAAATGCGAAAAAGATTTTAAAAAATATATAAGAAAATAAATAATTTTAAAAAGATAAAAAGTTTGGCATAGATTTTTTGCCATCTCCTTACGAACTAAAAATGACTTGGAATCAAATTGAACATAAACGAAATTGTTTTTTGTGGACATTCAGCAAAGTGAAATTTGCTTAAATTTGTGAGAAATAAAATTCACTCTCAAACTTATCTGAAAAACTCAACTCTATGCCGACATTTGGTCTCGAAAGATATTTCAACTCATTAATCAGACAAAGCGTTTTATAAAGAAAGCTTTTCGGAGTCTTTTTATTTCATTTCCTCTATTTTGACTTAATCATATGCGGCATTTAACCCTCTTTTCTTTTTGCATGCATGAATTTAGCCATTTTCCTCTTATTTTTTTATTCAATTTTTATTTGTTTGGCTTTTGCATAAAAGCACGATAAAGAGTAAAATTCTCGAGCTTGAGAAATGGTTTTTGATTTCTTGGACACTCAGAAATAATATAAGTTTTAGAAATCACTTTTTAAATTTTGAACATTGGTTTAGAATTTTACAAAAAATTTAAAATTAATTTTTTAACTAAAAAAATTATTTTTGTACTTAAAAATAATTTTTGAATTTAAAAATAATAATTTTTGAACTACGGAAAATAATTTTTGATTATTTTCAAAGAACAAATTGTGATTTTTTTTCTCTTGTTAGGTGAAAATGCCAAAAATTATCCAACTTCATTAAACCAAACCAAAGCATTGAGGTATTTAATCAAACACATTGCAAATGTGCCGAGCAAGCATCAGGAGAGAAATATTTTATGGTCAAAAGTCTACATGACATGGCAGCATGCTGAAATCTTTCTTGATTTTCTTTGATGATGAGGAAAACACAAAAAATTAAGCAAGAGTTTATTATGCAAAGTCCGAATGATTAAAAGTGCAAAAATAATTAAATCTCAAACCGAAACATCAACTTTTAAAGTGTTTAATGCTTTTTCTAATATTTTAGCTTCATTTTCATCTTTAAAAATTAAATTCTGAAACAGATTAAATTTCTTGGTTAAAAAGCTTTTCTTTTTAAAACTCTTTGCTCTTCATAGCTTTACTGAATAGAGTAAAAAACATATTGAGAGCTTTCAACCGCGCAAGATCCGCATGAGAGTGTGTGAACAAAAACACAAACAAACTGAGTAAAGGAACACAAAATAAATGTGTATAGTTACAGACGCACAAACACAATAAAAAATCTAATATAAAAATAATCCTTCAACATTCGGTTTTATAAAAATATTTTGAAATTATTTGAGAAGTTTTGTAAAATTCCCAAAATTTAATATAATATAAAGAAAATTTTATTTTCTAAATTTTTAAACTATTAAATATTATATTCTCATATAAATTTCTTTCCACTCAATAATTCAACGAGTCTAGAAGCCATTCACTTGAATTTTATCACCTCTTCTGTGTGTGTAAGAGTTTTGCCTTGCATGTGACGGTAAAAAGAGTCAAACAAGAATTTTTTTGAATTCAAGAAACTTCTCCTTTCGTCTTGCTGGTTAAATAATGTAAGTGGTCGGGAAAAAACGCACAGTTTCATTTCTAAGAAAAGTTTCGTGTACAATAAATAATTTTTTTGATGATGAACATTCGAAACAGACCAAAATAGTTTCAATTTTCAAAAAGAAACATTACTAAAATTTAAATAAAATTTGAAACATTTTTAGAAAATAAAATTTCAGCTCGTTTTTTTAAAAAATTTATTTTTAAAATACTCATAAAATATTAAACTCGATTAGTTAATTGAAAAAGTTAAATTGAACAACAGAAAGGCAAGAGAATGTCACGCACGTGTGACGACTTCATCAATCAAATTGAACTTACTGAGGAAAATTCCTCTGGAGGTCCGACACGAAGATAAAAAGTTTAATTTTGTCATCGCGCCTTTTATTTATTCATGGCATTGTGCGTTGGGAATAATTTTCAGGACATTTCGAGCGATGCAAGTAATCTGGGAGCTTTATGAAGCTTAAAACACCGCTCCCATACAAAAAACAGAGGTCACGCAGGATACAAATTCAAGTATGAGGCAAACACAGAGGATCTAAAGGTTCAAAAATTACAGAGATGTGCAATTACTTTGTGATCGAGTAAAAATTACATTTAATCAATAAAAATTTCATACAAATTTCCTAAAATTAATTTTTAGATTTTTTTGTAATTGCCCATCTCTGAAAAATGCCCTAGAGCTTCTTCGTTCATTTCGTTTATCAAAAAATTTAATCAGTAGTTCATTGTGTAAAAATATCGATCGAGATTCTCGATTACACAACGTCTAGATGAAGTCTGACATTTGATGAGCAAAAATTAGTTATGAGAAGATGAATGAGTCGACTATTTGTAGGTTTGTTGAAAAAAAACCACACTAAACTCTATTAAAATAATTTTTCTGACGCAAGCCCTCTGTACTTTGTCGAGCAGCTCTATCAAATACGCATTAACATAATTTTGATGACCACCAAAGTAAATATTTTCATAAACGAGCTTAAAATGATACGAAAACATTTTTCTGTTTGAATTACACAAAAGAGAGCAAAATAGAACGAAGAATAAAAATTGATCGATAATTCCGAGTCATCAATAAAAGACGAATTTTGCGGGTGAAGGAAAAAAATGTCACCGCGAGAGTAATAAATATAAAAATTTTGTCAGCTGGGAGTAGAAAATTGCATTATTTTCAGAGATGGACAATTACAAAAAAAAATTAAAAAATTACATCTAGGGTTATTTTCGATCGTATCTTTAACAGAGATGGGCAATTACAAAAAAATGTCATGTAATTTTTTCTCGATTACAATGTCCTCGATGTAATTACCCATCTCTGAATTTATTTCATGGATGAATTATTCATAAGAGTCTGTGACTGCTCATTTTTTAAAAATTGAATGAGTTTTTCGTTGATGTTTAAAAAATTTGATCAAATTTTAAGAACTCAATTAATTTTTAATTCTCAAATTAATTCGTAAATGAATTATTTAGTTTTCTTTGTGCTTTCTCGAGGACATCGACTAATTATACTCAAGCAATCGTCTCCTTACTTTTGAAATTCGCCATTAAATATTTAATGAATTCACTTAATGTTAAGGAACTACAAGCACACACAAACATTTTCTTTTCAAGACTCGCAATGTGTTGTGTCGACATATCACGTTGCGAGAACACTTTTGCATGAAAATATATGTCGAGACATAGAATTTTTTTTAGAGTTAATGAATGAATAATTTGAGGCAAGCAAATGACATAAAAAGCTTCAGTTGACATCTTTTGTGTTTCATTGATCCCTTAAAGTCATCAAACGAGGTCAATTTCACTTCATCAATCAACTAACCCTTCTCTTTTTCATAATATTTTATTGACATTGTTCACAATATTTTCTTTTTTGTTCGTATCTAGTTTACAACATCCTTGACTTTAATACACTCTCTTGAAATCTAATGACAATGATGATGATGTTTATACTTCACTTCTCAACATTAATTGAAAAATATTACCAAGTGTTTGAGAGTAAGAATAAAAGATGCAAAAATGATGATGAAATTCATTAAAGCATTTTTTTATGTGCAAAACATGCTGGTCCTTGAGACTAATGAACACTTGGATGAAGTTCTTTGCTTGTTGTATAACAAAGTGTTGAAGGCGTAAAAAGTTAAGTTTATCGCATTTCATTAGTGACAAATCAGTGTCCGCAGTATTGAGCGAAACGGGTTTTTCGATTATAGAAATAAGGGTTGCAAATTTTTAACTTTTTACTGTCTCGATTTCTTGACAGAGATGGGAAATTACAAAAAATTAAATGTAATGTAATTTAATTTTAAGAAAATTCCATGAAAATGTAATTAATTTATTTAATTTTTTATAATGCAATTTTACTCGATAACAATCTAATTGCCCATCTCTGTTTATTACTAAAATACTAGATTTTAATTCATATCATTTTTTCTGATTTTTTCACCTCATTCTACTTCATTTCTTTGCTTCTCATCGAATAACTTCAGCATTGCATAAATAAACAATCTTCTTCTCTCACTTCATTGATGGCACTTCATGGATGGCAATAACAATGTGAGAAAAGTTATCATGCTCATCGATAATTCACACTCATATAAACAATACCGAGATGCTATGTATTGGATAATTGCCAGGACGAACAAAAAAATTATTTTCAATCTAAAAACATTCGACAAACTCACATCAGAATGCCACATAAGATTTAAGCGAGTTTTATTCCAGCCTTTTTTATATCGAAATCACTTTTTTATTGGGTATTTAAGAAAAAAGACACACAGATTTACTAGAGGCGTTTTTAATATTAATTTTTTGAAGATTAAAATTTGTCGATGCGCAAAATTTGAAAATAATCAATGAAACTTTCATTACAAAAGTGAAAAAGTTTTATTGATTGAAAGAAATAGTTTGTGTGTTATGAGACAGAAGCTGAAGAAAATTGTTTCTTATATGGGAGAATTCTTTAATAGTCACATGTGCATTTGAAATTGAGCTCTGTACTGAGCTAGACATAAAATTTAATTTTGTTCACATCATTAAATGCATTAAAGTAAACAGAGATGGACAATTACAGTGCATTCAAGCAAAAATTTAATTTAATTAATTACACTTTCATAAAAAATTCATGGAATTCACCTAAAATTAAATTACATGTAATTTTTTTGTATTTTTCTGTAATTGCCCATCTCTGAAGGTAAACAATGACAATTTTGAACTTTTTTAATCTCCCTCTTTTTTATTGTTATTTTGTTAATTTATTTTCATGATTATTCTTATTTAAATTTAATTTATTCGTATTTTTATACCCATTAAATATTTTTGAACTCTATAAAATAAAAGTGAACTCTAAAAAGTTTGCTTTAAAATTCTCAAATAAAGTTCTAAAAAAATAAAATAAATTTCAAAATTTGTCAACCAAAACATCACAAATAAATTCTCAAAAATGCATAAAAGTTCTTGATGAAATTGCTGTAAGAAAATTTTCACTCAGGGATGCAAAAAATTCTCTCAAAGGACTCAAAATGTACGGAGTAAATGATAGATGGGGGAAAACAGGTAGCAAGCAAAACTTACCCGATGAGCGGCGTTTTGAGATTTAAAAATCCATTGAGTTTGGAATTGATTTTGTTTGCTTGTGTAGTTGTCTGTTGAGCTTGCTGTTGCTTTTTCTGCTCCTCTAACAATTGCTCTTGCTGTTGCGTCTCGAGAAGTTGTTGGAACTTGAGACTTGCACTGCTGGTCTCGTGATCGTCACATGGTTCAACAAACTCTAGCTGTGAACGTTTATGACGCCACCAAAAATATCCTGCCGCGAGAAGAATAAGAACAAGGATGATTATTCCAAGAGTGATTAGGACACCGATTAAAACGATCGTGCCAATTTCAGCTGTTTGAAAAGAAAAATTATTAATAATTGTTTAAAATTTTCACTTAATCAAATACCAACCCATATCTGCTTCTTGCTACTCCCAACTTTTTCTCAGGTACTCGACTCAAAATTCATGGTGTATAGTTTAATAAAAGAAAATCTTCAACTCACAAAAATTTTATGCAAACATCAAAAAAATTGTCATTAAGAAAAAAAAATGTCGACTTGCACTCGAAAATTGTTTATGAGCCAACTTTTTTTAATTTCTGACACACGAGTGACGAATAATTCGGAAAAGTATCAGGGGAGATGTTTGAATTTACACTTTTTCTTCTTCTTTGAATTGATTTTCAACACTTTTGACTAACGAAATAATTTTATGTAGTTTATCTGAAAGAGAAAAAATATAAATGTTAGTTTTTTATTGAGTTTAATTTACTTTAAAATATATCAAATTTAATTCAGAGTTGGAAAATTACATAAAATCGAGTAAAAATTACATTAAAAAATTAATTACATTTTCATATAAATCATATGTTATTTTTCGTAATTGCCCATCTTAGACGATGCTTCTAAGTTTGAGCACCAATACTTTCAGTCACTCATCTTGCTTTAATTAAAAATATCTTCTTTACAAAGTATCAATCTTTGATCAAAAAAATCTAAATTCGATTACATTGAATTAAATAGTTTTCGACCCCTTCCATCAATTATCCTCATTGTCACATATTAACATTTAATCGTGTCTCGTAAATTCACATCTCGTGAGTGTGTTTTATGTATGCAGAGTCATGCTTTTGTTGTGTGTCGTGACAATCACGATCTAAAATATAAATGGCGAAATTCATCTGGTGGTCGATTATTAAGCGACGATGAGAATTAAGTTTAGTTCGAAGCTTTTGTAGTCGTTGCTATTTTAACGCTAGAGATGAAACATTTATTTGAGGGTTTGTTCATTTTGGTCATGTGTTTGATGATTTATGGTTTATTTAAAAGTTAAATAAAATTAAATTACATTACTTGATTTTTTTCTGAAAATTCAATAAATTCAAAATTTTAACACATAAATAATTTTTTTCCCTTAAAATACCAAATCACAACCAAAACCCGTATCAAAATTTTCTTCATCGAATAGAAAGAGTAAATCGGTAAGAAAATTTTTCTACTCGCAACAAGAAATTGCCTTGGCAATGAAATGAATTTTGTTGTGTGAAGAGAGAGAGAAAAATTATTTCCTTCTTAAAGTGGATTTTCATTATTAAAAAACAAAAAGTTTCCTCTTTTTGTGTTTGCGGCTTTTATTCTATTTTTGAACTGAGATACAGCGGAAAGTAAGAGAAAATGATAATGGAGGTTAAAGGAAGTTAAAAAGAAATTTTTAAGAATTTCCTCAATTTTTTTAATATTACAAAATTAAATTCTGTAATCTGACTCAGAATTTTTCATTGAGATCTCGTTACCTCGACTTTCGTGTCTTGAAACCAAAAAATTCGTAATCATTAAACGATTACAAAAGCAGAAAATATTTCCATGCCACATTTTCTTGCTCATTTTATTTTTTTCGGATTGTGTGACGAGCGCAATTGAGATTTTGTTTTTGTCGAGATTTGAATATTAAGATTGGAAAAGCAAATTGGTTTGACAAGTTGGAAAGAAAATAATTATAATATTAGAAGTTGATGTGATTAGAAATTTAAACCATAATTATTAAATTTGAAGTCCTTAAATTTGGAATTTTCACTTTTAATTTAGAGCTCACAAATGATTTCACCTTCAACCCATTTTCTCTTTATTTCCTCACTAAATTTTCCTCCTTTCACACACGATCGAAATCGCAAATTTTATTGTCATTTATCATCAGCGTTTGCCGTCACATGATATGAATATATTTTGCCTCTGTAAACGCGTGCGTGTGTTTGAGTGAGACGAACACACAAAATGTTTTATTTATGAGATGTCACTACTTTTTTCTCTCACGAGCTTTATCCAGCTGCTGTCTTCGAAAAGATGAGCCGAGAACAACCGTGAAGGTCAATTTTTAGCGTAACCCACAAAGTGGTGTAACGCTTATATGCTCGTGATTCCGTCCGTCCGTCCGTCCGTCCGTCCGTCCGTCAGTCCGTCTGCACAAGCGAGATCTCGGTCCCTGGACCAGCTAGAGACTTCTAGTTTTCGCCAGATGGTAGCTCTTAGGGTCTATATGTGCAGGCACTGACTATTTTTTGAGTCATGACCTATGGTCGTGCCATGGACGGCCATAACGTCCATTTTTCATACAAATTTTCTCTTATATGGCTTCATGGGTATCGTTGAACTCGTGATTGGACCAGAAATCGATTGGCATTGATTCGTAACTTGACCAGGAATCGATTGACATACATGATTTTTCGAGTCGTGACCTATGGTCGTGCCACAGACAGCCAAAATGTCCATTTTTCAGAACTATGGCTTCATGGGTATCGTTGAACTCGTGATTGGACCAGGAATCGATTGACATAGATGATTTTTGAGGAATGTCCATCATGGACGTCCAGTAGTGCCACGGACAGCCAAAATATCCATTTTTCAGAACTATGGCTTCATGGGTATCGTTGAACTCGTAATTGGACCAGGAATCGAATGGCATTGATGATTTTTGATGAATGTCCATCATGGACGGTCAGTAGTACCACGGACAGCCATAATGTCCATTTTTCAGAACTATGGCTTCATGGGTATCGTTGAACTCGTGATTGGACCAGGAATCTATTGACATAGATGATTTTTGAGGAATGGTCGAACAGGACTGCCACGGACAGCCAAAGTGTCCGGATTGACTTAAACTCATTTTTTATGCACTTGATTTTCAAACACTGATCTGTTACAAGTGGGTTACGCGGCAACACCCACGTGTGGGTTTTGAAACATTTTTTCTTATGAAATGAGTCTAGTTAAGGAGATTTTGATTAGAGACCGAAACTCCGGGGGATTTTGGTTAGTAAATATATTTTTGCATTCAATGCGTGTTCGCTACTTTTTTTGTCAAGTTAATGTGTAAAAATATTTAAAATATTGTTCACGCATTCAACTTCCTTTTGACCATATGATTTGTATTAAATTCTCCCGAGTTGAGATGTAAAATATGTTAAATTTATGCTAAATTTCCTATTGTGATGAATTTCCACGCTTCCTTGAGCTTATCAACATAATTTGTCAATACATATTCATGGATGAATATTTTTTCATATCTGAAATTCAGTTGGCACATTGTAAATGGGATTTCTTATCTACTGCCATGGAGCGGGTGTTTTGGGCTTGCTGATATGATGAATGATAGTGAATGCAATGAAATTAAATGAAGGTTAAGCACTCATCGATGATAAAATCGAAACGTTTTCCATATGGATAAAATTCGAGAGGTTAAAAAACAAAAAATTCGGCAGAGTTTAAATTTATTGAAAAACAACGAAAGCTCATAAAAAGCACTTGCATGGTAAATTATAAAGAAAACTGTGGCCTTGATATTTTTATATAGATTTTCTTATATAAATCTCAAACAGACGGACGGAAACATGAGCGTATAATGTATCACCAACGATGGGTTACACTAAAAAAGAAACAAAAAGGTTTTCTGCACGAATTTTGCCTTTTCTCTCGGATCCTTCTCAATATCTCGCAAAAACTAATTCACTACACATGCTAAAAAATTTCTCTCTACCAAATTTGATGGAAAAATTTTCTCTCTTTGATGTTTTGTGTTGAGTCAAATTAATGTAAATTGCTTCACACTTCAGTGTCGATAGAAGAGACTATAGAGACATATTTTTCTGACTATCGTCGTAATCTAATGTGTTATTGGACTTTTTGATTACTTCGCTGACTTTTTAGCGTAACCCACAAAGTGGTGTAACGCTTATATGCTCGTGATTCCGTCCGTCCGTCCGTCCGTCCGTCTGTCCGTCCGTCCGTCCGTCTGCACAAGCGAGATCTCGGTCCCTGGACCAGCTAGAGACTTCTAGTTTTCGCAAGATGGTAGCTCTTAGGGTCTATATGTGCAGGAACTGACTATTTTTTGAGTCATGACCTATGGTCGTGCCATGGACGGCCATAACGTCCATTTTTCATACAAATTTTCTCTTATATGGCTTCATGGGTATCGTTGAACTCGTAATTGGACCAGGAATCGATTGGCATTGATTCGTAACTTGACCAGGAATCGATTGACATACATGATTTTTCGAGTCGTGACCTATGGTCGTGCCACAGACAGCCAAAATGTCCATTTTTCAGAACTATGGCTTCATGGGTATCGTTGAACTCGTGATTGGACCAGGAATCGATTGATGTAGATGATTTTTGAGGAATGTCCATCATGGCCGGCCAGCAGTGCCACGGACAGCCAAAATGTCCATTTTTCAGAACTATGGCTTCATGGGTATCGTTGAACTCGTAATTGGACCAGGAATCGAATGGCATTAATGATTTTTGATGAATGTCCATCATGGACGGCCAGTAGTGCCACGGACAGGCATAATGTCCATTTTTCAGAACTATGGCTTCATGGGTATCGTTGAACTCGTGATTGGACCAGGAATCTATTGACATAGATGATTTTTGATAAATGCTAATCAAGGCCGGCCAGTAGTGCCACGGACAGCCAAAATGTCCATTTTTCAGAACTATGACTTCATGGGTATCGTTGAACTCGTAATTGGAGCAGGAATCTAATGACATAGATGATTTTTGATTTTTAGATCATTTTTTATGCACTTGATTTTCAAACACTGATCTGTTACAAGTGGGTTACGCGGCAACACCCACGTGTGGGTTTTGAAACATTTTTCTTGTTATTTTTATGATCAGAAGAAAATTCATCGATTGCGATTGAGAGAAAAAATTATTTTATTGTTGAAAAATCAATAGCAAAAAATATCTTAAACTTCCGTAAAAGTTTTGAAAGAATTTTTGTTTGCACAAATCAAACAGCTCAAGTCGATTTAATATCAAGATTTGCGAGAAAAAAAAGCTTAAAATCAAACAAAAAGTCTTTCAGATATTTTTTTAAATTGTGTCCAAAAACTTTTCATTTGCGCGCACATGGCACAAAATGATTACATTAAAAGACGAAATGTGTGATAAAATCTGCGTCTCTATCAGCAAACAAGAACGATGCGAAAAAGAGAGAAGGAAAGAAAAATATTTTCCTATAAACATAAATCGATATCGTGTACTTCTTGTGTGGGTTTTATACCGTGGATAAATATCAGTGAGAGCGCTATGGCATATATTAAAAATTTATTCCTTTAAAACTTTCATAACGCAATTCGTATGGAAAAATTGTTTGTGAATTTATTTTTGAAGGAATTAGACTGAAAATCTTGTTATGGATTAAATCATAGAGATGTGATTTAAGACTTCAAGAAATTTATTTTAATTTATTATTTTTCCATGAAACAAAATGAGAAAAAAACAAAAAATATTTCTACCGAATTTTATCATATTTTTTCAAGAATAAAAAAAACATGAACATCAAAGCTGGAAGAGAAAATATGGAAGATTCCATAAGGATGATAGACGTACTTAAGATAAATATTCATACACAATATTGGGAAAAAAATGCTTTAGAGAAAATGAATTATTTTTTGAATTTTAAACTAAGAAACAAGAATCATGACTTGCATACATATATGTTGCAATGGGTAAGGCACTGTGATCTTGCGACCCATTGTGCATACATATAATATTTTTTACTGAGTTGCCATTTCCAAAAGCTCCGAAAGAAAAAGTTCAAAATTTTCATAAAATTGCAAATGTTGTAAAAATTAATAAAAAACGTTGGATATTAATTCAATTAATAATTTAAATTTGTAATTAAAATAGTTTAGTGAATTTGGAAATAAGAAATTTCAAAATATTCATCATCGTTTGACAAAATTCTATCCCATGAATCTCTTTCATGTCTCCCAAATTCCCGCTCCTTAATACTTTCATAACGACAAAGTTTTTTTACCTTTCTCTGCTTACTTCAGCAATGAACTTTTCGCGTGTTTTTACTTTAATTGCTGGCCGAGAATGAAGAGCCGCAGCTGACCCTTTTTTTACGTTTTTATCGAAATAAAATTTAATTAAAACTGAGTTCAAAGGTTTTATTCGGTTTCAGTCAGCTGTCCGATTTTTTTGTTCTCCTGACTTTCTTGAAGGTTATCAAAATTAATTTTGAAACCGACACGTTTTTACAGTAATTCAGTGATGGGCAATTACAATGTAATCGAATAAAAATTTCATTGTAAAAAATTTAAAAACATTTTCATACAAAATTCATGAAATTTTTTTGTAATTTTCCATCTCTGCAGCAATTCATATTAGAAATAAATTTTAATAATTTTTATATTTTTAGAAAGTCAACAGGTTTGTGGCAGCAGGTGTTATGAACTTTTTAATCACAACTTCGCATTCAAAAAGTTCAAAATTTTGACCAAGTTCAAAGAAGCATTATTTGATTAATTTAGATACTGATCTAGTCCAAGTGGGTTGTGCGTCAACACGAGTAAATTTGATACATTTTTTATAGTTTTTTCTTTCTAGAATAAAACCCAATTGAATGCGGTTGGAGTTCAAGGCGAGAGAAAATGCGTGATGCTTGATTATAGGTTAACGAGTGCGACTGTTTTTATGCATGGAAATTTTTCTTCTTTTTTAATTTGAATTTTTTTGATGTGTGTACTACTAAAAATGAAAGAGTTGAAAAGGAAAATGAAAGAATGATTCTAGAAAATATTCAAAAGTTTGAAAAATTAAAAAATTGAAGATTAAATTAATTTTCCGACGCTTTATAATTTTTTAATCCTTCAGTTTTAAATTTAAATTTGAAGAAATTAAATTAAATTTTTTATTTTTTCGACGCTTAATTATTTTTTAATTCTTAACTTTTAAATTAAAATTTGCATCGTCATTTGAATTATTAAAGCAATTTTTATGTATTGCGTGCACGAAAACCCAGGGTTGAAAACTAGAATTTTCTAAATCGCGTAGATGCGCATCAGCTTTCTTAAATCCTCAGCCCTGGATAAAAACAAAAATTCATTTTTTCTTTAATTATTTTACACTAAGGTCACGAAGGTCGTTTTCATATAAAATAATCTTATAGACACTCAAATTAAAAGCTCAGTATGAATGTTAAAGGTTAAACGGAAAAGGAATGGTCAACCGGAAGTGTTTTCGAGTCGTTTATAATGTTTTCGAATGAGTTATGAAACTGATTGTTGAATACCAAGGGACTGAATGGCACTGGCGACACTTTTATGATTAACGATTTTTTTTCTCTCTCCAGGAAAACGATGAAAAGTAAAGTTTAACACGAAAAGAAAAATTTTAGATTAATTTTCAGAACAATTTTTCTTATAAAAGTTTGAAACTTCAATTAAAAAGATTAATTTATTTTTTGTTTTTCCTAAAATATTTAAAAATCCTTGAATTTCTTTAAATTTTCCACAAACACCAATGATTTTTACACATTGTTCACTTATTACGTTTTATAATTTTCAGACTTTCGTAAAATTTTTTTCATCAACTTACATTAATAAATTTTATTTTTTTTTAATATTCCAGTTTTGATTAATTTTCTTCACTTTAAATATTTCTTTCATAAACAGTTTTTTTTTCTTCAGAAAGTCTTTTTTCAGTTTTAATAATCGCGCACCGCCATAACAAATTGAAAATGTCTTGTCTCGATTTTCTCTCGTTCACAAATGATGAAATTGAGCGGAGTTCGAATGAAAATTGCTCATAATTTGGGAGCTTTTGGAATTGGAAACTTCCAGACTTCTTTTGCCACCCTAAAACACCCGCGGGAGCTTTTTGAAAGCTCTTTCTTATGTCTGTGGCAGTGCTAGAAAAAATTGCGCATGCGCTTTTATTAAATTTCCAAATTGCTTGACTGATTTTTGCATCTCACATTAATCCACCACTCAAATGACATTCGTTATCATGCTCAAATATTCACATATATTAAAGTCATCGTAAATTTTTATTGTTTTCTCGCTTTTCGTGTATTTTTCTACCTGCCATTGACCTTGAAGTGCTTTTCGCTAAAGAGATTTATGAGAGTGTTTGTTTATTTTTAGAGTTTGATGATTTTTATGATTTATTTATCGGGTTTTGGTTTAAATTTATTTCGGTTTTATTTTGAAAATATTCAAAATTTTTTTGATTTTTTTTAAAATATAATAAAAAAATTTATACTCAAAAAATTCTAAAAATTTTGGCAGTTACTGCACAAAATTTTTTATCAAATTTTTATTCACTTAAAATGTATGGGAAAGTTGTATACCCCTCGAAGGTAAACATTAAAATTTTAAAAAATTAATTATTTTTAGTGTTGTACTGAGAAATTAGTGTTAAATTTGGTTTCATCGGACAATCGGTACATCGGTTCATCGACTTAACATCGAGTATCACAATTTTAGTCAGGTATTAAGTAAGAATGAGTGAAATTTTTCATTGGATTTTTTTTTCCATTATTTTTATTAAATCATACGGTATTTAGATACCTAAAAATGCACTCATTCTTACTTTAATAGTATAATTAACTCCTTCCTAGCCTTGGTTTCACTTTGAAACTATAGTGATTGTTAAATTCCAAAATTTTATTTGTTTTGATCCTACTGGATCTCTACTGGATCTTTGTAACCTCAAAAGTTTTATTTTCAAGTATTGCATTTTTCTATTTTTTTCCCCTCTTTCAATTTCAAAACTATTTCAACTTCTGTTTAGCATAAGGTTGATAAAATTTATTAATTAAGTTAACCAGGGGGACAATAAGCTCATTTGAATGGATATTCATAAAAATTACATTTCTGATTTGTTTTGAATAGAGGAAGCATAGATTCAGTCAAAGAGCTGATAGAAAAACTTAATTAACGTAACCAGGGGGATAATGAGCGAATTGGAATGGATTTTTATAAAAATTATTTCTGGAGTTGTTTGGAATAAGGAAAGTGTAGATTCAGTCAGTGAGTTGATAGAGAGAGTTTAATTTACTTAGCCAGGGGGAAATAAGCGCTTTTGTATGGTTTTCAAAAAAATTAGGTTTTGAATAGAGAAAACGTAGATTGAGTTAAAGAGTTGATACAAAGCAAAATTAATTTCACCAGGGAGAAATAAGTGGTTTTGTGTAGTTTCTGATGTTATTTTCGTTGGTATCCAACAAAACCAACTGTTAATCTTAGTGACGCAGTTGAGGAAGGAGGTAGTGAGTACTTACGGACAAAACTTTATGACCTGGACTACCCATGCTAATCGACTAGATTAGATGGAGGAAGGTTGATGAGGAACCAAAACTTTTATACAATTGGTTTGACTTTGTACCTTATAAATTTATATTTTATGTTTTATGTTTGTCTGTTTTGTAATGTGGGTGGGCCAGTGCCTAACAGTTTGTCAGGGCTGAGGAAGGTTGTAGTGGCGGTAACTTATATACAATCCCGTCGAAACCACCTTTGATTTATTTTTCTAACTGCAATCGTAAGGTTCAGTTAACTAACCCATAATTGTGACTAGTTGGAAACACTCTATGAGTGATCACAAAACTATTCATAATGAAAAATTTTACGTCATGGATTACGGCGCCCTGATTGGTTTTTTCCGCTGGGCGTTCCATGACGACTAACATTAAAACTCTGATGGGGGTTTATTCGATCACTAGTGCGTCTTTTTCAAGACGTGTGTTGCAGCTCCCGAGGTGGACGATTCCTGAGGGGACGTCCATTGTTGAGGGGGAAAAAAGGGGTATTTTTACTCTATTCTTAAGAGCAATCTTAAGAGTTCTGCATGGTTTGCGTCTATCCTGATTAAGTTCTGTGTCGCTACCCATCAGCAATCAATCAATCAATCAATCAATCAAATTTTTATTCACTTAAAATGTATAAAAAATATTTCACTCATTAATTATTTTATTTTTATCTGATAAATTCTCAGACCCGTAAAATTATTTTAAAAAAATAACAAAAATCCCTCTTATAAATTTTTAAAATTTTTCTTCACAACTTTGCCTCCAAATAATTTCTGTTAAGAATTTCTTTCCACCAATTTGGTCTTGTAAAAGTGTCTTGCGTCTGATAAATGTACGACTCAAGGTGTTTATAAACATTTCCATCGCTCATTCCTAGCGGTGAGTTAAGAATAAAGTCAGTCGGTGCAATTGCATCCACCAATGAAACTGCTTCATTTTTAAGAGCTGACAACAGTTCCAAAATTCCATTCTGAAGTAAATCTGCAGCACTAAAGTCAGCTGCAATGAATTTTCCTTCATACATTGATGACAAGTACTTTGTGACAATCAAATTTGCTCCAAAAAGCGATAAAAGTTTCCTCAAAACGTTTTTTTCAGGTAAACTTTCTAATTTATTAATTTCTTTGAGGGATTCAGAAAAAATTTGACGATGAGCGTAGATAATAGCCAGACTGCTTGCATGGAAGACTTGCGAGTTATTGCGAACCTCAAATTGAGAACTGGATGCGAGAGTTTTTGTTCGTTTGTAAGTTTTTTCAAGGAGATAAACGACAAGCCAAGTGAGGGATGTTAAAATATCTGTCAAAAAAATTTAATTTTTAATACAAAAAAATATTAAAAATTTTTAATACAAATAAATAATTAAAACTCACTTTCAGGTTTTAAAGCCGAATCAACGTCATTCCATGTCCATTTTTGGGATACAATGCTCTCTCCATTCATCAAATAGTCTATCGACCCTAGCGATGAAGCTGTTTTAAAAGATTCCCATCCCTTAGCCCTCAAGTTTAGTAAAAAGTTTGAAGCTTGTTGAATGAGAACATTATTTTCGCCCTCATAAGTGCAGTTGGGATCGTTATCATTTCTTAGATCACCTTAAAAGTTTAAATTATTCACCATTTTCATTTTCTTAAATTTAAATTTACCTAATCTCGCTGATTTTAGATAACCATGTCCACCGCAAGCCTCTCGACAGTCTTGAATTAAATCTCGAACAGCCCAACTGCAAATTGGTTTTCCAGCTGACGAAATTGCATGCATTTCCATCCCTGCTTCGGGTGTTACTTTCTCTCCCATCAACATTTTCTTTGACATCTTTGCATATTCTTTTCCAATCCAAGTAGAGAAAAATTTTATCATGTAAACCGTCGCCAAATGTGGAATAATTCGATATTGCTGTGCTTGATACTCAATAACTGGAAGTTCAATGTTGTTTTCAGGTCCAAACTGTTTCCGACTTGCCGAATATCGAACAGCGATTGTGATTGCCGCAACTCCGTAAGAAACAGCAATTTCACAGATTCCAACACGACCGCCAGACAATGCAGCAAAGTTTGTTCCCATTCTTTTTTTCGGATCTTTGATTTGCGTGATGAATTTTCCTGCATCATCAACATCGCCAGTCTTTGACAGAAGAAAGTCTTTTGGTATTTTATAATTGTGAAAAAGAACTGAAAATAAATAAAATTTAGATTAAAATCTTCTGAATAATTAATTAAAACTGACCGAATCCATTATCGACTCCGTTCAATGAAATTTTTTCACCTAAATCACCCACAATCACACCAGGATACGCTAACATTGTCTTTGGATCTCTTATGGGTACTACAAATGCATTTAAACCGTGGCTTTTCCCATCTGATGTAATCAACTGAGCATAAACGATCGCATGAGTCGCTGTTTTACCCAAATTACCCACCCAAGCTTTTGCAGCTTCGAAATCGGGAGTATTTAACACAAAAGATTTCGTTGATAGCTCATAAGTTGCTGTTGTCTTACATCCTTGGGTATTGCTTCCATGTCCCATTTCAGTCAGTGCAAAACATCCAAAATTTTCCATATTTTGATTTTGATAAGCAATATTTTGAACTCTCTCAGTGCCCAAGTTCATAATAACTGAAGGAAACATTCCAAAGCCAATTCCATATTTTACTTGAATGCTTGGATCGTAAGAACCAATTGCGGTGCTAAATTTAGGTCCCAACTCAGGCTTCTCAAAGTAAGTTGAAACATCCAAAATTTTCTCTTTCGCTAACGTAAAAACTCTTTTGCTTGTTATTTTTCTTTGCTCATCGAGTGGAGGTTTTTCATAAGTTCTTGCAAAAATCGGCGAAGACTCCATGAAGCTCCAAAGTTTCATTCGCAACTCCCAAGTATCAATGGAGTCCATGATTAGACGCATTTTACGCCAATCAAATGATGCTTTGAGGCGATAAGGCTGGAGTGGTCCATCGAGGAGATGAACATCCGGAAAAATATCTTTTCGAGAGAAAATCGGATCACTGCATAAAATAATTTAAATTTCTTTATAAGTAAACATTCAGTTTTCTTATTGAAAACATTCAAACATTCAAAATCAAAATAATTTCGACCTTTACACTTTGAATCTTACGGACACTTTAAACGTAAAATTTTAATTTAAATTAAACTTACTTGGTATTGAAAGATATCTGACTCATATCGAAGCTGTTTGATAAACTAAAAACCTTTTGTTAAATAGAAATTTAATAAAAATTCTGTTTATATTATTTTTAATGTTTTGCATTACTTACAAAAGTAAAACGATCTTTATGCGGTGAAGTGTGTGCACGTACTGAGAGAGTTTGTTCGAAAAACCATTGAGTGAAAGCTTATCAAACACTGTTTTAATTTTGTTTAAAGAATCTAAATGAAACCGAGCAAAAAACATTTAAAATTTTTTGGCCATATTTGATTGAATTTATCTTGAATTAAAAATAATTTTTTATTCTATTTATTTATTATAAATAAATCAAATAAAAGATGCATTTTTGTGTTATCAAGTTAAGCTCACAAATCAAACATAAAACATTCAAACATTCACTTATAAAACATTCAAGCATTGGTTTATCAAACATCAAAAATTCAAGCACTGGTTCATAAAACATCAAGAATTCAAGCATTGGCTCATAAAACATCAAAAATTCAACTCATAAAACATCAAACATTAAAACACAAATAACAAAATATCTGTTTACAAATTTTCAACAAAGTGTTTAAAAAAAATAAATGGATATAAAAATAAAATTGCCGTCGACTTATTGTCGAATTTGTTTCAAAGACCAAGGTCAAAACATGAAGCAGATGAGTGAAGAGATTCGAGAAGATTTTCATTCATTAACTAATTTTCATGTAAGTTTAAAATTTATATTTATAATTCAAATATTTTAATAAAATTCTTTCTTTTAGCTCGTAAAATCTGATGTTTATTCAAATTTGGTTTGTGTCCATTGTAGTACAAAAATAAATGACACACGAAAGTATCGAGATGAATTAAAAGCGAATGAGCTGAGACTTTTGAATGAGTTTAATTTTACAATAATTGATCCGCAATTAATTAAATCACAAATTGAAGTTAAAAAAGAAGAAGACATGTTAGATTTCGGAGACAATTCAATTGACAATTCCGATTTATTCAGAGAAGAAAGTTCAGATGATTGGCAGCCTGAAGCGTCAACGAGTAAAATAAAACAATCTAAATATGAACCAAAACGAAAATATTCCAAGAAATCTAAACTAAAAAAACTTCAAACCACCGAAGATGGAAAAGCAATTTGTCCTCACTGCTCGAAGGCAGTCTTCAAATTTTACCTTCCACAACACATCGAACGAATGCATCTTAGAATTAAAAATTATTCATGCGACAAATGCGATAAAAGTTTTTATCATCATTCTTCCATCGAATCTCACATGAGCGTTCACAAGCAAATCAAACTTTCCTTACCCGATAAATACGAGTTCATTTGTGAAATTTGTGCAGTTCGATTTAAAAAGCGATATCAACTTCAGGTTTGTGTTTCAATTTAATCTTTAAGTTTTAATTTAATATTTTAATTTCATTTATTTCTTTTTAGGAACATATCAGTGCCAAACATGATGGTCTTCGCTTTAAATGCTTCTATCCCGAATGCAATCTTGAATATCTCTCAAGTAAAGCTCTAAAAAATCACATCGATTCCATTCATGAGTCTCGAATGGAAACTTGCGGTAATTTTTTTTTAATGATTTAAGAAAATTTTAATGATTTAAATTTTATCTAAAATTCTTAAATTAGAATTTTGCGGAAAAGTTCTCCGCTCTGGACAGCAAGCTTATCAACATAAGAGGAGAAAACACATGGAATATAAATTTTCGTGCAATCATTGTGAGAAGAAATTTTCAAGTGCAAGTGAATTGTCCGTGCATGAGAAAGTTCACGAGGGTCGAAAAGATTATGTAGGAAAAATTCAAATAAATAACAATTTTTTAAAATTGATAATTTCAGATTTGCACAATCTGCAACTCAAGATATCACGCTAAAAAATACCTAAATCGACACATTCAAGTCGCTCACAGAAAATCAAAATTTTTCTGTAAAATTCAAGGTAAATTTATTTAAAAAGTTTTTTAATCAAAATTATAAATTAATCTAATTTTTTTTAATCTAAATTTTATTTTTTAATTTCTTCAAAGGCTGCAAATCAGTTTTATGCAACAAAGATAATTATCGAGCTCACGTGAGGACGGTTCACAAAGGAATGAATCCCCAAGAAATGGAAATACTTCTGACAGCAATCACAACAATGAAACCCGATTACTTGGAGGATCCTGAGATGATCAATTACAGTTGATTAAATGCTTTTGGAAATTTTAAATAAACAATCGATTAAATCTAAAAAAATTATTCACTATCGTTCTGTCCTTCCAGATAGTCGGGCTTTTGAAGAGCAATAGCCTTTAGTAATGCATCCATCTCTTTCGGTGGCATTGACTGATGAACTTTTCTGATGTGTGTCCTGTAGTTGTCTTTATTACAAAGCACCGCATTACAGCCGGGGATTTTGCAAAAGAATTTCATTTTTTGATGTGCGACTTGAATGTGACGTTTGAGATTTCTACGGATGTGATAGCGAGAATTGCAAATTTTGCAAACCTAAAATTAAAATATTATAAAAATGTCTTTAGAAACTTTAATTCACATTACATGATCCTTTTGCCCCACATGGAGTTTCTCATGAGTTTTCTGTAAAGCTGCCGTTGCAAATCTTTTAGAACAGTGAATGCATTTGAATTTCATTCCCGAATGTTGAAGTCTTTTACTGTTTAAAAAAATTTATTAATAAATGAAAAAATCTAGGGGTGAGAACTAGCTATTTCTAAAGATCGTCAGTGCTCGTAAATTTTATTAGTTCTCAACCCTAGGGGAAAATAAATAAATTCATCACTTACTGGTTATAAATCTGCATTCCAGAGCGAAAAATTTTTCCACAAAATTCGCATGTTTCGAGTCTCGAGTCGTGTGTACTTTCAACGTGCTTTTGAAGACCATTTTTGGTTAAATACTCGAACTTGCAGTCAGCATAAGTGCATTTAAAGCGAATTCCTTCGTGTTTGGTTGTGATGTGTTCTTTGAGCATGTATTTCTCTTTAAAATCTTTCGCGCAAATTTCACCTGACGGAGAAAAAATTGATTAAAAATCAAAATAAATTAACTAACTAACATAAAGGTTTCAAGCGATTTTTTAAAGCCCTACTCACATATATATTTTGACTCTTTTGTGTGACTTTTAATAAAATGAGTCCTCACAGACGTTCGATTGCAGAAACTTTTATCGCAATCACTTTTTGGGCATTTGAACGGCTGGATGTTCATGTGTTGATTCATGTGAGACTCGATTGATGAATATTTATAAAAGTTTCGTCCGCATCTGTCGCAAATGTAGTCTTTGAGGGCTAAATGAACTCGTTCGATGTGCTGGTGAATGTAAATTCTAAGACAAGGCTTAGAGCAGTGCGGACAAATAACTTTTCCGTCTTCGTTCGTGGGAAGAGTGTCATATTCTTTTTCGAGTTTTACTCTCTGTAAATTTTTAGTTTTTGATTGTATTTTCTTCTTCTTTTTCGATCTTCGATTGATGACTTTTTTCTCCTTTTGCAGTTCATCAGATTCAGACGCCTCGTATTGCATGTGAACATCAGAAATCACAAATGTGTTGCTTTCAACTTTAATCGTTTGAGTGTCTACAAATGCAATTTCGCTATTCAACTCATTTAAAAGTTTGAGCTCATTCGCTTTTAATTCATCTCGATACTTTCGTGTGTCATTTATTTTTGTACTACAATGACCACAAACCAAATTTGAATAAACATCAGATTTTACGAGCTAAAAGAAAGAATTTTATTAAAATATTTGATATATAAATTTAAAATATAAATTTACATGAAAATTAGTTAATGAATGAAAATCTTCTCGAATCTCTTCACTCATCTGCTTCATGTTTTGACCTTGGTCTTTGAAACAAATTCGACAATAAGTCGACGGCAATTTTATTTTTATATCCATTATTATCAGAAGTAAACAAAAGGGGGTTGGTAAGGCTTGAAAAAAATTATTCTCTCAAACATGTTGTATGAAACAACCTCGAAAGTGAATCAAAACAGAATTACTAAAAAATTACGAAAATAATGTGATTAATTATCAAAATCGAATCATTTAAAAAAAACAAATGATGATTAAAAAGTGAAAATGATCTTGCCTAATCGGAAATTATTTTTTATTGTTATATTTTTGTCAACTTTTGTGTTGCTAATTTTTTATCTTTGGACGATAGTTGATTTTAAGAAGCCACACAAAATTAATGGTAAGTTTAGATTTAAAAAATCATGCATTTTTGTGTTAATTTATTTACATTTAAAGTAACAAAAAAAACATTAAAAGTTTTAAAAATTTGGTTTTGTTAACTTCACAAAATATAAATCGAAATTGCATTTTTAATGAGAATCTGGATCTTTCAGAACCGACTAAAAATTTTTGTTTCTATTTTTTTCTTAACCTTGACTTTATAACTAGTGCTTTCGAAAATCCCGGGATTTCAAATTTCGGGATCCCGGGACTGAAAAACTGTATCCCCGGGACCCCAAAAACGGGATTCATAAATAAAAATGTATAGGAAAACTTAAGAAAATTTTGTAGAGACAAATGACAAAAAATATTACAAAGAATTTTGTCATAAGAAAAAAAGTTTTGAGCATCTATAAAGGAATTTTTTTAATTTCAATCGATTATTTTATTCGAAAAAATTTCTAAACTTTGAAATGAATGAAAAAAAATAGTTGAAAATAAATTGATTTGAAAAAAATTCATTTTTCAATCCCGCGAGATCGGGATTCATTTTTTCCGGGATCCCAGGATTAAAAACTGTCCGGGATATCCCGGGATCCGAAATTTTTATTCCTAACACATGTTTTCAAGGTGATTTTAATATTTTTATTACTTCTTTAGAGACGACTCTCCCAACCCATCAAACAGTTTCAAATTTCGATGACAATATGGTCATAATTTACAATCGAGTACCAAAAACTGGATCGACTACATTTGTTAATTTAACTTATAGTTTATGTCGAAAAAATAAATTTCATGTATTGCACATTAACATCACCGGAAATAATCACGTTCTATCGCTACCAAATCAATTGGGATTTGTGAGGAACGTTTCGTTTTGGAATGATATGAAGCCTGCATTCTATCATGGTCACATGGCGTTTTTAGATTTCTCAAAGTGAGTAAAATTTGAAATATAACTTTAAAAAATTAACAAAATATTCTTTTTAGATTTGGAACGCCCCAAAAGCCACTCTATGTAAATTTAATTCGTAAACCATTGGATAGATTAGTTAGCTACTATTACTTTCTCAGATATGGTGACGATTATCGTCCACACATCAATAGACATCGAAAAGGTGAAAACACGACTTTTGACGAGTGCGTGAAACTCAAAAAACCTGATTGTGATCCTAAACACATGTGGCTGCAAGTTCCATTCTTTTGTGGCCAGTATGCTGAGTGCTTTGTTCCCGGCTCACGTTGGGCACTCGAGCAAGCGAAAAGAAACTTAGTCAGCGAATATTTTCTAGTTGGAATGACTGAAGAGTTGGAGAGTTTTATTGAAATGTTGGAATTATCGCTTCCGAGAATTTTTAATGGCGCCATGGAGCTCTTAAACAAGTCAAAACAGTTGCATTTAAGAAAAACCAAAGGAAAAATTAATCCTCTCCCGATAACGGAAGCTAAAATTAAAGAATCACTCGTGTGGAAGATGGAAGATGAATTTTACAATTTTGCACATGAAAATTTTCATTTCATACGTAATAAATACATCATGACGAATGGAAAAAAGCAGGATTTCATGTATGAGAAAATTAAACCAGATCTTGTAGTTCATTCCGCGATTTAAAAGACAGCAAAGCTTAAGACAATGATATCAATTGTGAAATCCTATTAAAAAAAGATATTAACATGCGTCATCCAGCCGACGTAATTTACGCGTAATTACACGGAATTGTCGTAATTACACGGAATTGTCGTAATTACACGGAATTGTCGTAATTACACGGAATTGTCGTAATTACACGGAATATTTCGTGTAATTAGTAATTACGTTTAATTTAATTTTAAGTGTAAATTACACGTAATATAGTTACACGTAATTACGCGGAATAAATTTACACGTAATATTACGTGTAATTACGCCAATTACGTGGAAATTACGTCGAATGGATGACACATAATCTTAATTAAAACCTTGTAGAACTATCAATTGCAAATTGTGCATTTTATCACAAATTTGGACTCTATAGAAAAAATGAATATTTAGTACGTAATAAAAAAATATCTGAAAACTGAAAATTGTTCGATTATGAAAAATTTACCATTTTTAAATTTTATTCACACTTTTTTCTTTTTCGATTTTTCTTTTCGTCTTCGCGGTGGCTCTTCATCCTCGATGCATCCAATTTGATCTTCACTAACTTCGAAATGCGGGCTTTGTTTCGTCACTTTATCTATCCATTCTTGCATTTCGTCGGGCGCCAAATCTTTGTGAACTTTTTTGATGTGAACTCTGTAGATATCCCGGTTGATTAAAGCAGCTGAACAATTTGGAATTGCACAAAAGTATTTTTGTTTCATATGAATTTGACGAATGTGCCTAAAAAAGATTTAAAACAATGATTAATTGAAAATTAAAAATTAAATTAACGAACCTTTGCAAGTAAAATTTTGTAAAATACTTATTTCCGCACACATGACACACGAAATCTTTCTGACCTTCGTGAATTTTTTGATGTTTAAGTAAATCTGGTTGAAATCTAAACTTCTTTCCACATTCGTTGCATTGCTGCGTTTTTTCGAGGTGATTTCGCTGCTTATGACGAAACATTTGATTGCCAGCTCGCAAAATTTTACCACACGTTGGACACGGTTCTGTGCGAATTTCATGTTTATCTTCAATATGAGTGCTGAGTGATCGTTCGACTTGATATTCATGATTACAGTTTGGATATGGGCATTTCCATCGATGTCCTTCGTGTTTAACGAGTATGTGATCCTAAAAAGGGAATTTGAATTAAAAATTAAACTGATTTCAATGCGATTTTCTCACCCTCAATTTGTGTCTTGCATCAAACTTCAAAGCACAATGCTCGCAGACGTATTCAGAGTTTTTGGTGTGAACAACCGACAAGTGTTTCTTCCTCGATGTTTTATTAGCGAAAAATTGACCACAATTTTTAGGGCAGGCGAATGGCCGGATTGCCAAGTGCTGATTCATGTGATCATCAAGTGACGAAAATAAGTAAAATTGTCTTCCGCATCGATCGCATGTAAAATTTTTAATATTCAAATGAACTCGCTCGATGTGCTGACGAATGTAAATTTTGAGACACGCTTGAGAGCAGTGCGGACAAATGACTTTTCCGTCTTCGCTCTCGGGCAGATTTTCAATTACTTTATCGAGTTCTGGATTCTTGTGAATCGGTTGACGAGTGATTCGAGTTTTTGATGGTTCTTTTGCTTGAGGTGGTCTTATCCTTTTAGGTAATGGTATTTTTTTCCTATTTTTTGTATGAGATATCTTTCGACTAGATTCACCAAATATTTCTTCAATCAATTCTTTTGCAACCTCGTCAGCGGGATCGTCAATTTCGTATGCAATTTGAAATTCAGAAATTTCTTCTTCCGCCTCATGTTTGATCTCGAAAGCTAATTGATTATCTTCCAGTGGATTTTGATCTCGAGACTCTTCGAAAATAATTTCATCCAGCTTTCCCATTAACTGAAGTTCATTGGATTTCAACTCATCGCAATACTTTCTGGTATCGCTGATTTTCTTATCACATTTTCCACAAATTAGATTTGAATAAACGTCAGATTTTAATAGCTTGAAATTAAAAATTATTTATTATCAAAAATAAAAACAAAAAAGTAAGAAAAACTTACAAAAATGTTTGTCAACGAATGAAAACTCTCTTGAACTTGTTTATTTATTGGTCTTAAGAATCTTTCGCTGTTTGTGAAGCAGACACGGCAGTAAAATTTGTGGGAGCTCATTGCGAACTGCTCAAGTTTTAATTAAATATTTTTTAAAACCAATATTTTTTTATGTAGAATTTCCGAGTTTTGTACCCTTCGATAAAACCTGTGTACACATTTGAATTTTAAAAGAGTCCGTTAACTTTTTATTAAATTTTAAAAGTCCGTTAATATTTTTTTGATTTTTTTATATTTTTAAAATTTTAAAAAAGTCCGTTAATTTTTTTTTATTTTTTTTTATGATTTTCTTAAATTTTAAAAAAGTCCGTTAATTTTTTTTTGATTCATTTTAATGCTAATAAAGTATTTCTTTTCGATTTTCTTAGTTTTGGTGGCTCGTAAGGCTCTTCTGGAACTTCAATTTCTCCTTCCTTCATCTCAAATTTTGGCTTCATTTTCGTGATGTGTTCTAAAATCCTTTTAATCTCATCCATTTCCATATTTTTATGGACTGTTCTGATGTGTGCACGATAATTGTCTTTGTTAACAAAGTATGAAGAACAGCCTGGCACTTCACAATCAAATCGCTGCTTCTTATGAACTACCTAAAAATATTTTTAATTGCTTTGATTTTGTTACTCATAAATTTTTTATTTATTACCTTGATGTGTCTCGCTAAGTATGTTGTCATGTGATAGCAAGCCGAGCAATATGGACACTTTTTATCTTTAATTCCTTCGTGACGTTTTTCGTGATCTTTTAAAAAGTTTTTAATTCGAAATTTTTTGCCGCAATATTTGCAAGTATATTTTAGCTCTGAATGTTTATATCCTGAAAAAATATGAAGAAATTACTTTATGTGATTTAGACTTAAAATATTTTCTCTAGTTACGTTTGTGGCGTTTCATCTGGTCTCCACGATTAAACACTTTGTTACAAAAATTGCAAGTTTCTGTTTGCACTTCATGACAGTTTTCAATATGTGCTTTTAGTGCATTTTCGTGGGTGTATTTTAATGTGCAGTTGGGATAAGTGCATTCAAATCGATAGCCTTTGTGCTTTATTAGAATGTGATACTGTAATAAAAAAAATTATGATTAATAAACTTACTTAAAGAGAAAAGAGAGATTTTACCTTCAAATAGTGATTATTTTTAAACGTCGATCCACAAAATTCACAGATAATTTCCGAAAATTCTCCATGATGACGTTTAACATGATTTTTTCTTGCCGTTGTGCTAGCGAAAAATTCTCCGCAATCGTGTGGACATTTAATAGGTTTGAGGTTCAAATGCTGATTCATGTGCTCTTCCATCGCTGCAAAACTATAAAATTTTCTGCCGCAAATGTCACAGAAAAAGTTCTTCACCATCAGATGAATTCTTTCGACATGCTGACGATAATATTTTTTGAAAATTTCCTTTGAACATCTCGAGCAATTTACTTTGCGATCGTCAGTGTCCGGGAGGTTTTCAATTTCTTTATCGAGCTCTACATTTTGATATTTTCTTTTGCGTCCAATCGGAAGTGGCGGCGCTCCTTTTGGTCGTCTGATTCGTCCAATTCTTTTGTCCTTTTGTGGTTTTGACTTTTTTGGAAGTTTTTTGATCTCTTCGGGCCATTCGTCGGAACTTGGTTCCTCAACAGCAGCTGCTGGTTCGGGAGGTTTTACACCGTAAGACTCGTAGACATCGACAATTTTTATACCACTGGTGGTTTTTTCTTGCTTAACATTACCTTCAGTTAAAGACTGTGAAGGATCAATAAAAGGAATTTCTGTGTGTTGACTTGACGAGCAATCAGCTTGCGGTTGTTCATCTTCTATAGATATCGGTGTAGAATCTGAAGGTTGTAACTGACCCATCAGACGAATTTCATTCGATTTCAAGTCTTCACAATAATCTTTTGCGTCTCTGATTTTTCTTTTACATTGAGCACAAATGACATTCGAATAGACGTCAGATTTCATCAGCTACAAAAGTAATTTAATTAATTAAGATTTTCGGTGTTGGTTTTTTAAGAAATCCTTACATGAATTTTTGTTAGAAAGTAGAAATTGTCTTTAACTTCATCACTGATCGGTTCAAATATCTTCTTAGTTCCCGTGAAACAAATTCGACAATAAGCTTTTTGAGCGCTCATTTTTAATTCGCCTTTGGAGGACTTTAAATTTAAATTTTTTAATTTTCACATTAAATTTAAAGTGAAATGTTTTGATCCAATGTTTTTTTTCAGTACCCACAAACTTCGAATTTAAAAAATAAAAAGCCGTTGAGAAATTTATTTATTTTTAAACCAAAAAAAAACACTTAAATTTTTAAAATCGAGGTAAACACTTAATTAAATTTTAAAAATATCCACAGAATTTAAAATCAAAAATTCAAGTCATAATTAAACAAATTTAAAAGTCATCCACAATAATTTTCTTAACGTATTAAAATTTTTTAAATTAAAAAAAAAATAAATAAAAATTGAATTTATTTTCATTTTATTTTAAAAAGTTCCAGTGCATTTGTAAAATATTTCAAAATGAATATACCTATACCCACCTCACCTTATTGTCGAATATGCTTCAAAGAAAGAGAATACAACCTCAAACCACTAAACGAACAAGTTCAAAATGACTTTTATGCTCTTACTGATGTTCTTGTAAGTTTAAATTAAAATAATTTTCTCCAATTTAATTATGATCCTTTATATTTTGAGTTTAGCTAATCAAATCTGACATTTACTCGAATCATGTTTGCACATTCTGTATAACAAAAATTAACGACACCCGGAAATATCGTGAAGAACTAATAGCGAATGAGCTGAGACTGTTGAATGAAGTCCAATTTATTCCCGGAGTAAAACTTGAACCCGAAAGCACATTGAAAGTGGCAGACACTCATTTTGCCTTTGAGACTGCGGACGATATGATGGACAATTTTGAAGGCATGGTCGAGGATATGATAAAGGAAGATGAGTATGAGGACGAGAGTGACTTTGATGAGCCTTCAACGAGTATGCCGCACAAAAAGAGGCGTTACAAAGTAAAAAAGAGACATAGACACGCATCGAATGAGGAAAAAGAAGAAAAAGTAACATGTTCATACTGCTTAAAAAGTATCATCAAATCTTACCTACAAAAGCACATCACGCGAATGCATAGTGGTCAAAAAAATTACACATGGTAAATTATTCACTAATAATTAAGTAATTAATCATCAAATCTTTAAACAGCGATCAGTGTGGAAAAAAATTCTACCGGCAATCGACGATTGAAGCACATATGGATCGACACATGAGTGTCATACACAACTGTCCTCACGAAGGATGTTCACGACGCTTTCAGTTCAGATCTTCCCTCAAAAATCATATTAAGCATCATCACTCGGACGTTTATGAATTCGTCTGTGAATGGTGTGCTATGAAGTTTAAGGCGAAGTATCAATTGCAAGATCACATCACGACTAAGCATCAAGGTAAATGAAATTTTGTGTGATTATTAAAGTATTAATTTTATCACCATCAAGGACATCGCTTCAAATGCCAATATGAGGGTTGCACATCTGAATACCTTTCGAATACTGCTCTTAAATATCACATTGAAGCTGCTCACGAGTACATCATGGAACCATGCGGTAAACATAATTTTATTGCTTTATTAAATTATTAAATTTTTAAAAATAATTTTTTAGAATTTTGCGGTAAAATCCTCCGATCTGGTCCTCAGTTAATGCAGCATAAGAGACGAAGACATTCTGCATTGTCTTTTGCATGTTCGCATTGCGATAAAAAATTTGCAAACGCTCCTCTGTTGAAGGCTCACGAAAAAGTCCATTTAGGACAGCGAGATTATGTGAGATTTATTTAATTATATTTTAGCATTCAAATTTAACAATATTTCATTTAAGGTTTGTCATCTCTGCAACTCAAGTTATTTTATCAAAAAAAATCTTAATAGACACATGAAGATTGCTCATCAAAAGACAAAATTTTTCTGCCGAGTTCCAGGTTGTAAATCAATATTGTGCAATAAAGATAATTATCGAGCACATATCAGAACGGTTCATAAAGGAATGAATCCTCAAGAGATGTCTTTTCTGATAAGTGAAATTGCCGATATGAAACCCGATTATGCAGAAGAAGACGGTCAAGAGGCATCGAGTTAAAATGTGTATTCAAAAAGTATTAAAAAATTTAACTTAAGATGATGTTCTCAATTAAAAATAAATCAATAAATATTCTTCAACTTAAAAAAGAGTTAAAATAAAATTTAGAGAGTTTTGGACTGCAAGTTGAGATAGAAAAGAGTGATATGAGAACAAATGAGTAATAAGAGGATGCAAAAGTTGTAAGGAAGTGAAAATAAGGAAAAAATATTTTTAGTAATAAATAAGTTTATTAAAATTTTTAAAATGCAAATAAATTTTTTAACGGCGATTGAAAATTCAAACTTGATATTACGATAAGAAGCGAATATTTTTGCCTCAGTTTTCGCCTCACACAAAAGTGATTCATTCGTGCGATCAAAATAAGAAGAAGAAAGTCGAATATTGACTTTCTCTTGTAGCTTAATAAAATATTATTAATTATTATAAAATTCAATAAATAATCTGTGGTAAGTAATAAAAAGTCAAAAAACTCAAATTTTAGGTTTTAAATAAAAAAGTGAAACTTTATTTTTCACGACCTTGATCTGGTTTTCCCAGAATGACACTTGTTCGTTTTATTTGTTCAGGCAATCAAATTTCACATTATCAAGTGACAATTAAGATAAAACTTATCTGTAAAAAGTACTTTAACATTCATTGCTTAACAATTTTAGATTCAATCATGTCCATGCCTCAACCCAATCAGCAGTACGGTGCTCCATACCCGCCTCAATATCCACCACAACAAATGGGCCCGTATCCAATTCAACAGCAGCCTCCGTACCAGCCTCAAATGGATGGCGGCTATCCGCAACAAGCTCCTTATCCAGCTGGTCCTTACCCACCGCCTCAAGGATTCGATTATGTTCAACAACCAAATTTAAATTATGGCCAGCCAACCGCTCCACCATCCTACGGCCAAGATTCTCAATACTATCCTCAACAGCAGCCAATCATTATGCAGCAACCAATGATGGCTCAACAGTCTGAAAATATTTTAATCGTTCAGCAGGGAGCAGTCGGGGCAAATCCTCAAGTCATGACTTGTCCAAACTGCAGGGAAATAGTCACGTCGAAAGTTGAGTCATCGCCAACAGCATCGACACACATGACTGCGTGTATATTGGGCATTGTTGGATGGTTTTGCTGTTGCTGCTGCCTGCCCTACTGCATGGACAGTTGTCAAAGTCAAAAACATTCATGCCCACGTTGTGGTGCTTATTTAGGAGAGTTTAATGAAACTTCTAAGACGGCTTGCTTGGGTGCTGGCGCGTTGGCTCTGTGTTGCGCATGTGGTGATTGCGATGGCGGATGTTGTGATGATTAAATATACGAGTTTTAATGTTTTTATGCCTTAATCGTATTATCCTCCACTATTTAATGTAGCTTTCGTATACATGAATAAATATTTAGAGTTTGTTGTTAACAATTCAGCGCCTGTTGGTTTGAATTTATTTATTTCAAGGTTGGCTGTTGCTTGAATAAGTCTGACGTGCTTGAGTGTTTGGATGATTTCATAGGCTAGAGCTGCCATTGATTAATTAGATAACTTAACTTACGTGCAATGATTGAGCGTACACTGACAATGTTAAGCGATATTTGTGTCATACAGTGTATTAGATGGGTGACTGTTGAGTGTTTTCTCAGTTCCATCCGCCAAGCTCGTTTCTTGTGTTGGTCGTGAGTTGAAATGTGGAACATGAGCGGCTTACGCACTTGAATTTCGGATGGGCCTATTGCCGTTACACTTATTTCGTGTTTCGACAATGTTGCAGAGCTTAAGAGTGTTGGGCCGTGTGCTGGGTGCGAATATGACCGATTAGGCATTTGGTGCCTCCACCGCTCATGAGAGATGTCGGCTGCCTAAGTGTAGTATCGCTAATCTACTGAGGATTCCTCTGAGTAAAATGGATATCGCTCATAAGGTGCACCTTGCGTATACGAGTGTATCATAAGAGCAAGTAAAGACGTCTGAATAAGATAGTCATTGCAAAAAGGGTACGGTACAATAGAGCGCAAGTTCGCAGTGCCTTGACTGTCTGATTTACTAAACTGTCAGCTCCAGTCTGCCCACTTCCGCAATACAAATACGTGCAATGTCCTTGCAGAATTGAGTTAATTTCAGCATAATAATAGAAATTTATAAATGATCGCGACTTTTGTTTTCCTTCTTTTTTATTCAACTTACTTTTTGAGCAAAATTGAAAACAATAACAAACAAATTTTTAGAAAAAAGTAATTAATTAAAATGACTTTAAATGTCTGCAGAACTTGTATGATACAAGAAAAGTCGATACCCTTCAAGCCTCTCTTCGTTGGAAGTGCAAAATTCTCAAAATATGGAACTTATTTAGAGTGGATTGCTGATTTGAAGGTAAATTAAATTTCCTGTGCTAGAAAGTTTATTAGGGAAACTGATAAGTGTATCAAAAATAACTCTAATCCGTATTTTAGGTTTTCCCAATCGAAGGAATTCCAACATTAATTTGTGCAAAGTGTATCATGAGTCTTGAGGAAGCTGTGAAATTTCGGAATTTAGTTCAAAAGGCTAATGATAAATATCAAGCTCTTCTCGAAATGCATCAAAATCCACATCAACAAATAGAAGTAATAACATGCGATAAAGAAATCTCATCAATGGTTTTTAAGCAAGAACATGAAGAGCTTAATGACCCTGAAATCCAGCAAGAGTTTGATGACGTTAAGAACGAACCAGTTGAAAACTTTCAAGAAACTGACATTCAACAGTTTTTGGCCCCAAAGTTTCAACCATCGGTCTCAACAGCTTCGAAGCGTCCATCTCAAGAAAGTCTCTCAATTCAAACTTCATTCAGCGATAAAAACCAATCTAATGCTCCAATACGGAAAAATTTTATTTGCAATCAGTGTAATGCAATCTTCCCGGATGATTTAAAAAAACAAGATCACATAATTGCCGTTCATAAAACTTCACGCAAACAAGTTCATAAAACACTAGGATGTGCTCAGTGCTCTGAAAAATTTTTCAATGACTTTGAGAGACAGGATCATGTGTTACAGTTTCATGGGAAGAAATCAAGAAAGGAATCGCATAAGAATTTTTTCTGCATTCAATGTGATGAAAAGTTTTGCAGTGATTTCGAGAGACTTGAACATATTGGTAAGTGTTTTTTATGTTTCACTTGCTAACAACTTTTAAATTTTTGCTTTTTAGATAAGGTTCATAAAAAAACTAGAAAGAGACTTCATAGAAAACCAACACCGCAAGGATTTTCATCGCCACAAACCGAATATGTGTGTGCTTATTGTGGTCTGTATTTTATTAACAAGTTCGATTGTTATGTGCATCGAAGACGCCTTCACGAAGAGGAAGAATCAACACTTCAGTGTCCTCACTGCAACAAATCATATCCAACTCTAACTCTCCTACGATCACACATTAAAACAATTCATGCTGAAAGACAGTTTATGTGCTCAAAATGTGGAAGAACTTTTGCTAATAAGAGTTTTTATGATTTGCACATTAAGAAGGAAAACAACCAGAAAGATTATGTGAGAAAAAATTTGTGTAATATTTTTAATTTAATTTTTTAAATTTATTTTTTTAATTTCTTTACTTTAATATTTTAATTTTTTAAATATAAAATTTTATTTTTTTAATTTTTTAAATATAAAATTTTAATATTTTAATTTTTAGGTCTGTGAAGTGTGTTCATCGACTTTCTATACGAAAGCACAACTTAATATGCATATGAGAATTCATAGTAACTCAAAACCATGGATTTGTGACTGTTGCGGCATGAGATTTAAAGTGAAAAGTTCAATTGTTAAGCACATTAAAGTTATTCATTTAAGTAAGTCGATTTAATTCCTTAATTATATTCTTTTTAATTCTAAATAATTTCAGAACTCAAGCCATTCGTGTGTGAATTTTGCGGACGGCTATTTTCAATTAGACATCACTTAAAAGGACACATGAGTCGTGTTCATTTATTAGCTGAAAGTCAAAATCAATAAAATTTTATTTTAATAATCAAAATAAAAATTAAAAACTTTAGGGTAGCGAAATCTATTCTCGCTATATGCCTTATTTCGTTAGGTTTTTACTTCTGCCGATATTTCATAAATTTAAGTATCAAACAAAACTTTATAATTTTTTACCTAAATCCTAAACAAACTTTTAAAAAATCTTCAATTTCTTAAGAATTTTTGGTATAAATAAATAAACATTTTAAAATAATCCATCAAATTGATTCGAAATCTTTAAAAGGAATCATCTCAAAGAAAAAAAATAAGAATTTTACCATAAATTCAACATGAACATATCAAAAGTTAAAATCAACCATCTAAACTCGATTTTCGAAGAGCAAAACGAAAAATCGTGCCGTAAAAAATTATTTTGCAACGATGAAAAAAATCCTCGAAGCAATTCACTTCTTAAATCTGTTCTCATTCGAAATTATAAATTGAAAATTATTGAACAAGCAGCTATGAAAAGACAAGCAAATGAAGCAAGCCAAAAGCATAGCTTGAATAATATCCGGCGGTCAAAGAGTTTGAATTATGGACCAACGAAACGAGCTAGATCGGAAGATAAAGATCTTTTGGAGAATTATAAAAAACTCAAGGAAAAGACCGATTATGTTAATCAATTAGAAAAGGAATTCAACGATGCGAAAGCAAAGCGACAAAAAACCGAAGAAGATGAAGATAAATTAAAATCAACGTTAGAGGAAAACAAAAGTTATCTCATGTCTTTATGTAATCAGTTTAAAATCATCTCATCTGACAAAAATTATCAAGAAGCTTTAGTTTAATAAACATAAATTATTTACTTAGTACAATCTATAACTTTTATTGAATACGATTAGTTTTTCTTTTGAAAAAAGTCAATATTTAAAAACTCATTTGAGTTTAATGTCAAACTCCAATTTTTGTTGACTGTTGATTCCTGTCCATGGACTGAAAACCTCTTTCGATGTTCGGAAGAAAGTAACCGATCCGATATGTCCATTATTCATCACCTCAAAGATAATGTCTTGATAACCATAGCAAAAAGTGCTGCCGAAGATATTTGAACAGTTTGTTGATGATGAACGATGAAGCACTACGGGATTCTCGGATGACTCTAAGCTCGAGTTAATTGAATCCCATTTCGAGTAGGCAGTTACGACAATAGGTTTACTGTTTTGGTCGGTTCTGATTAGAAAGTGAATTAAATGATGTTTGAAATTAATTAAAATAAGGAGGTGAGAAGCTCGCAGGTTGTGAATAACTGCAGGATACCTGCAACCTGCAGGTACTCAAATACCTACAGGTTTTTAGCAGGTACTCAAATACCTGAAGATATTTCGCAGGTACTCGCAGGTATTAATTATCTGATTAAAATTATAAACTTACTTATCAGTATTTAGTTCCAATTTAAATTCGCAACGATGATAACTAAAATCGAAATAACAATTAAAAAATCTTCGTAAAAATCAATTAGATGCTCACATGTTGAAATTATAATGTCCCGGAAAATTTGTGTGTAAAATAATTTTTTTAGCTTTCTGTGTTCTCGCATCAAATAGAATGTCCATTCCAAGGGTAAAGTAATTAAAGAAGAAATCACTTTTGCGCTGAACTCTTTTGTGAGCTGATGGACTATGAATTTTCATTTTATCTTCAGACTTAAAAAACACTCGACTCGGTGCTCCAAGAGCGGAAGAGACGTCTTGACATGTATCACCAAAAAGTACATCACGAGTGAAGCATTGCTTTCGAGGCTCGAGTGAGCGAAGAGAGCCTTCTGTAAAAATATTCAAACGAATTCCTTTTGTTCCAGTTGAGTTTCGAATCACGTTTGCAGACTCAACATAAAGCTGCTTGTTGTAACATTGAATAGGCAATGGCGGTGCTTTGCATTCTTGAAAGTTATTTCCACAATAGAGAGACATTTTACTGAGCACAGGCGATTGACCAGGTCCAAAGTGCAAACTCGATAAGCCATGATTGGCAAAGTTCGCTTGTGTTTTATTATCGACATAGAAGTAAAATGTTAAACCACGGAAATTGAGAGCAAATGAATTTTTCGTTGCATCATAAATTGCTGGATGTGTGCTGCCAAAGGTATTTTCAATTTGCTCGATGGTTGGCAGAATTTCGGGTGTATTAAAGTAAAGTCCACAGTAACGTAAGCGAATTAGATTCATGTTAAATATTTCGATTGCTTTCAAGCGTTGCGACATTGGATCGAAGATCAAACGAAAACCATTCAGGGGAATGTTTATAATGATATCGACATTCAACAGATTCTAAAAATTAAACAATGAAAAATTTTAAATTCACTTATTTGAGAACCATTTACCTGATCCGAGTAAAGAACTTGAACATTCTTAATTGTTCCCACTTGCGATTGCAGAATAGCGACAGCTTTGGAAAAATGCATTCCTAAAAAAGCGTAATTTTTAATGAATAGACAAAGCACAACAAAGAACAAACAAACCCAAAACAAATTCCCATGATTTCTCGGGACAACCGAGACTTCTTTCGGGAATCACTTCTAGATCAAGCATTTTTATATCGCTTTTATTGCTTGTTTTAGCAAAGAGATTCTTTTAAATTAAATTTTAATTTTTTTCCTTTTTCAAGTGAACGAATAACACGAAAATAAATACTACGCAGTTTATATTCATTCAAAAATTAAACACACATTGATGAAAAAAAATGTGGGTCATGCTGCGCCACTTTTTTGTTTGGGATTATTTTTAAATTTAATTGAGCAGTTATTAAATATTTCTAAATTTAAAAAGATTGATCTAGGTGGATGTTGGCTTAGAAGGTTAGATCTTGGTCTAAAGGACACACGGACGGAAAATCAAGCATAAAAGCTCTACAATTTTTGGAGAATTGAGTTTGAAATGTTTTTAAGTTCAAAAATAGTGCTATTTTACAGAGAATTTGAAAAAATTATGTACGTTAATTTGTAAACTGTTAAAGTTACAAAGTAAAAATTTTATTTAGTGTGTTGATAATTTTTCTTATTTTTTTTTGGAATTTCAAAAATAAAAAAATGTTAAATTTTACTTCTTTTTTATAGCTCCGCTATATATTAATTTTGGATTTTTCCAAAACCTGTTTTCGACCCCTAGTGCCAAGACATTACATTGTGCAATACCAAAACTTATACTCAAATGATAGGCCTAGCCAAACCCTACAAACTGGCGAAAACAGATTTGAAATCAGTTGCTCCTACGAGGAGTTAGAGCCATTTAAGTCATCTTACTTTCTCACTTTCTCACTTTCTTACTTTCTTACGATCTTAGTGGGCGGCATATCTCAAGAACGGCTGGTCGGATTTGATTCGGGTTTGTGGCTAAAGATCGGGTTTTGGTTCTAGTTGTGCAAGAAGTATTTAGTTTTGAGGTACGACCCTCCAAGGACCGCCGTGGGTGCAAAAATGCTTTTTCATACAAATTTTCTCTTATATGGCTTCATGGGTATCGTTGAACTCGTAATTTACCAGGAATCGAATGGAACTGACGATTTTAGAAGAAGTCATCATGGCCCCAGAGGCCACCAATGCCATTTTTTCAGAACTATGGCTTCATTATGTCGTTGACTGCATTCACACAATCGATACATGTTTTGAGGAATGCCATCCTCCCCAGAGCCACTAATGCCATTTTTTAGAACTACTTCTTATTCGTGACCCTTCACAAATTATGCATTGAGTTTTTGAGGAATGTCGATCTGGTCGCCAGAGGCCACTAATGCCATTTTTCAGAACTTTGCTTCATTCTGAAGCTCACAATATCACGATTTTTAGGAACCATCATGATTAAAAGAGCCACTAATCCCATTCAACAGAGACAATCATGCGGAGCATAAATCAACCCTTCAGACCCATCTTGTTATGAATTTCAAATATAAAAAAACTGTTAAATTTTTCTTTTATAGCTCCGCTATATATTAATTTTGGATTTCTCCAAAACCAGTTTTCGGCCCCTAGTGCCAAGACACTACCTTGATACTCAAATGATAGGCCTAGTCAAACCCTACAAACTGGTGGAAACAGATTTGAAATCGGTTGATCCTACGAGGAGTTAGAGCCATTTAAGTCATCTTACTTTCTCACTTTCTTACTTTCTCACGATCTTAGTGAACGCCATATCTCAAGAACAGCTAGTTGGATTTGACTCGGGTTTGTGGCTAAAGATCGGATTTTGGCTCTAGCTGTGCAAAAAGTATTTTTTTTCAGGGAAAACCCTCCAAGGACCGTCCGTGGGTGCAAAAATGTCCTTTTTCATACAAATTTTCTCTTATGTGGCTTCATGTATCTCGTTGAACTCGTCATTGCATCAGGAATTGATTGACATTGACGATTTTTGAGGATTGTTCATCATGGACGGCCAGGAGTGCCACTAATTTCCCTTTTTCAGAACTATTGCTTCATGTATCTCGTTGAACTCGTCATTGCATCAGGAATCGATTGACATTGACGATTTTTGAAGAATGTCCATCATGGCCGGCCAGGAGTGCCACTAATGTCCATATTTTAGAACTATGGCTTCATGGGTATTGTTGAACTCGTGATTGGATTTAGAATCGATTGACATTGATGATTTTTGAAGAGTGTCGACCAGGAGTGCCACTAATGTACATTTTTCAGAACTATGGGGTACTAATCTAAGACAGCGGAGCTATTGGAAATGGCAACGCCGTTTGCAGACCCATCTTGTTTTTTTTGAATTTCAAATATAAAAAAATAGTTAAATTTTTTTTTTCCTTAAGCAGAAATTGAAGTTTTTATTTAAAGTCAAGATGTGGATGAATTTCGAACGGTCTTTTAAAACTTTTTAAAAAAATTCCACAAAATACTTTCGGTAACGCTCGTAAATTTTCATCCCTCAACGCTCTCAACATTTTCATACTCATGTGATTCACGATGCAAAGATGAAAAACTGATAAAAATTCTTTTATAACAAAAGTTTTTTATTTAAATATTAGAATTTAAACGTTGAGCTCTTAAAATGAAGCCATAAAGATTTTTCTCCGATGCCACTGGCACCAATCCATAGACAACTTCCTCACAAATAAAATCTATCAAAATTACACACAATAGTTGGCAACAAAGCCTTTTCCAGCAACAAATTCAAAGTAAATTATGTTAAGGCAATACAAACGCAATCCAGAGAGCAGAGCGGTGAAGAAGATTCTCCCGAAGACGTTCCCGCTCACTGGCGCCAGCAAGCCTGCATCACCACATGCGAGCGAAAAAAAAGTTTTTCCGAGATGTGTTTGTGGTTGTAGAGTTGGAGTGGGTGCCTCCCTCAACGCGTGTTCTATTGTGCAGCGCGCGCTCTTTTCATCAACAATGTTTTTATTAAAAATGTTTGATAGAAATTTTATTTTTATAATTGCAAAAAAAAATTATTTATATTAAATTTTATGAAAGAGAAATTAAATAAATTCTCAATTCAAACAAGGTGGATCTGCAATCGGCATTGCCATTTCCAATAGCTCCGCTGACTTAGATTAGTACCCCATAGAGAAATGGACATCAATGGCACACATTTATTTTTGTTTTTGTTACTCCTTAAATTAAAAATTAAAATAAGTTAAAAGCGAAGCTTTTCGGTTCAAAAAAATCGGTAAAAATTCAAAAAATATCCTAAACCAAATTAAGACGTCTCAGCCCGTTTCAAAATTTTGAACTCGCACAAAAAATTTCAAAATTTTAATTTTCTTGCTATTTTTTTTATAACACCCCTCAAAATACATTTAATATTTCTATTGCAAAAACTCTCGAATATGTAAAATTTTTCTTAATTAATTGAGCCAATAATTTTAAATAATTTTTTTCAGTTTCGAGCCCTTCAGGTATGTTCAAGTGTTTTTTAAAAGTCAGTTAACCCTCTATATGATTCAATTCAAAGTTAGCTGTTCTCATAAAAACCAAAAAATGTTTTAAAAAATAAATAATTTTCTAGTGACGTGACAAAAAATATGAAAAATGATTTTTGAAACTTTTTTTCGAGTTTAGATTAAAAAATTTGAATTTTGTCAAACATTAATAAATTTTTTCCTTTACATCATTGCCAAACTACCCCGACCTAAAGGGGCACTTGACTTGAAAATCAAAAGAAAATTTTTTTTCTCTGAAAACAAAATAATTTTTAGTTTTACTAGAAAATTTTCGGATAATGGGCAACACACCTTCTCAGTTCACGGAAGATGAGCTCCGGGATTACGAAGATTTGACTTATTTCACAAGAAAAGAGATTTTATTGTGAGTCTTAAGAAATTTTTTTTATTGTGCAATTAAAATAAAATTATTTTGTAATTTCCTACAGAGCTCACGAAAAGTTTAAAACTATTTCACCTGAAAAAGTTAATCATAATAAAAATGCAAAGTTATCATTTTCAAAAATGATCTCAATTCCTGAGTTGAGTAAGTAAAAAGGCTTTTATTTATTTTAAATTACACTTTCATAATTTTAGTGTGTAATCCATTCGCTGATCGCATCTGTCACGTCTTCTCCTCATCCGGCGATGGTGATTGTACTTTCGAAGATTATCTCGACATGATGTCAGTTTTCAGTGACCAAGCACCGAAGAGTGTCAAAGCTGAACATGCTTTTCGAATTTTTGATTTCGACAGCGATGATATGCTGAGTAAAAACGATTTAAAGCAAGTCATTCAGAGGTTGATTGGATTCAATCAGTTTAGTGATATGGACATGGAGCAGCTGATACAGAATATTTTAGATGAGGCGGACTTGGATGACGATGGTTCATTGAGCTTTGCGGAGTTTGAGCATGTCATCGATAAATCGTCGGATTTCACTAAGTTCGTATTGATAATTTTTCTTTACTGACTCATCAATTTTTTTCTCTTTGCAGCTCATTTCGCATCCGGCTATAATCAACTCATAAACTAAGTGCTGAGCACAAAATCTTTCTCGTCCCAAGCCTATCGATCTCACCTGCTTTATTTCAGACCCACATTTCTTTCGCTTAATTTTAAGATTAATAAAAATTATTTTAGTTGATTACACTAACTTTTTTTTATTAATAATTTCAGCCCGTTTCAAAAATTTGAACTCGCACAAAAAAATTCAAAATTTTAAGCCGTTTCAAAAATTTTATGAAAGAAAAATCAAATAAATTCTCAATGCAAAAAGAGCGGGATTTTTATTCGAGAGCGTAAAATTCGATGCGAAGAGAACGGAAAAAAAATTCTAGACAGAGGAGTGTGAGGTTAAAAAAGTGCCAGACGGAGATGCTCAAAAAATAGTTTTTCATAATTTTTGTGCGAGGGATGAGCGAGAAAAGGGGTGGGATGTTATAGACAACGAAGTTGCATGAGAAAAAGAACTGACAAAAATCTTTTCAGTTCGAAATCGAAGCTCATTGTGTTAACATCTAAAAATGGAAAAGCTCTCAGTTCGCGAGCCGGAAGAACTTTAGCAACTTTGGATAACTTTGAAAAATATACCCTCAAATTTCCTCGTTTTGGATTATTTAGTGAGAAAAGCAGCGTGTTAGATAGTAGTGCAAAAAAAATAATCTGAAAATCCAATAACTGCCAAATTTTATAAAAGTGTTTGAGAAGGAGACACAAAGTCTAAGCCTTAAGATTAACTCATTACGATGGAGAAAAGTTAATTTTTCGAGGAAAAAAACTTTAGCAAATGGAAATCTAAAAGCCTTAAAAAAATAATTAACCAACAGTTTTTTATAAGAATTTAAAAAAAATATTTTTACTTACTATTCACGGTAAAAATACTTTTAAAAAACGTTTTAAGCAAATTATTAAAATTTTACAATTATAACAACAGGAAAGTCGACAATAAAAACGATTTAAGTGCACAATCGATAAATTTTTTGAGAGTGAGCAATTTTATAATCACAAATTTTCAAGCGAAAAAGAAGAAAAATCAATTTTAGTCTAGTTGAAAGCAAAAAAACTTATTTCGCCTTTCAATTATCATAAAATCTGCCGACAGAGAAAATTCAAATTTTTCGAGAAAAATACTCAATTTGTGGGCCGCATGGGAGGCTAGAGACATAGGACATAGAGCAACCACGCGACGAGGACATTAAAATGCAATAGTGTACGTAAGTGTTTGTGCGATTTTTTTTTGCCGGTCTCTACCACAATCTTATGAGTGGAGGTGGGTGGTAAAACATTGGAAAAAAAGCAGAGCGAAAAAATAGAGAGCAAAAAAAAGACAAGAAACCGGCGAGGAGAAAAGTGCTGTCATAACATTTTGCTCCTTTGAACTGATAACACCAAAAAAGTTTTGCTCTTAAAAGCTATAAAACTAATTAATTAAAAGCAAAAATGAATTACGACAATAAACATTACGGAAGACTGCAAATATTTTTGGTGATTTCAAGTAAATTTTAATAAAGAGTGAGCTTAAATTTTCTTCGCATGCAAGACTTGGATTAAAGTGGAATATGTCAATTCAACACAAAACTATTATGGATTAACCCTTTTTTTTGGATTACAATTAAAAATATAATAAAAAATAGCCCACCGAAAATTTACATCTAAAAGTTTAAAAAGTGTCACATGTCAAATGTTAACCAATAATTAAAAAACAACTCTTTAAAAGTATCATAAGAAGTTTGAGCAATATTTAAAGATTCAAGAGACACGATTCAATAAAATTAGCTTAAGGAAGCATCGTGCTACATCTCAACTTTTGCATCGATTTAGATAGGGAAATGAATAAATTCACAATTAGTCATTATAATAATAATAATAATATTAATAAAAATACTAGTGAAAAGCAAAAGCCAATTAAAGTTGTTATAAAAGAAATAGAAAGTGGAAAGAATTATAGAATCAATGAATTTTCAACGAAATCTTGCAATGTTCAGCGCCTTTAAATTGTGCACGCTTTTACTTTGTCTCGTTTTTATGCACACAATTGAGGCGGATGATGTGCACGAGTTGCGAAAGAAACAGAAGCTCGCACTTCAGCAACGCGAAAATGACTTGCTACAGATGCAGCGTGAACTTCAAATACAGCTGCAGCGTGTGCACTCGGAACAACTCAAATTGGAGCAGCCAGACAGTAAGCTCCAAGAGGTGATCGATAGTGAATACGAGTATCCTTCATATTGTGCAAATTGTCTTGGCGACACCCTCGAGCACATCAATAAGAACCTCCTGAGTTCGGAATTTTCACGCAAAGTCGATTCGACGACAAGGAAATCGATTCAAACCGAAAAAGAAATTCGCCAACTGAGCGATCACAATCGTCTCGAGGCGATTAAGCAGCAGATTCTGCTAAAGCTCAATCTCAGCGAAAAGCCAAATGTGAAAAGCTCCATTCCAAAGCAATTCATCCTCGACACACTCGATAGAGCCGGCGCATCTGACTTTAAGAACTCAATGATGATGATGCAATCCGATAATTTTGATGCGGAAAGCTTGCAGCATCTTAAAAATGAAAGCAAACATGACGAGAAAGATGCAGATGAGGATTCTGAAATTGATGATTTTTATGGAAAGACGAAGGAAATTATTTCGTTTGCTGAAAAAGGTGAGTTTTGTCTCTCTAAGACTCGGGTATGAAAATGTAATTTTTTTTTTCGAGAATTTTATCATCTTTGCATTGTCGCACACAGAGCAGCAATGAATAAGGAAGCTTAAAGCGGGAGAAGGAAAAAAATCGTTTTTTTGGCACTGGCAGTTGCCAAAATTGTGTAAAATGGACATTTTGATGCTAAGAATGAGAGAGTTGTTGGAAAGAGGGACAGCGTGGCAGCAGCATCAAAAAGAGTCCAGAGTTGAATGACATCCTTCGCGTCCCATACTCCTTTTACTTTCTCCTCACTCTCTGCGCGGCGAAATTTTTGGAAGCAGGACTTTTTAATTTACTTGAAGAAAATATATAAATGGCCGAGTGTGGCCGCCAAGATTACTGCAATTTGTCACACACGCTCTCTCTGTAAGCTTTTTTCATTGTAAAAACGGGAGAGATATGACATTAAACTTTTTTGTTTGTTTGCTGCTCGCAATTTCATTTACTCTCTGGCATTATTCATCATTTGTTTGGACAGCATTACACATATAGTTTCTATAAAGTCAACATGGCTAATTAATCCCCTTCAAGCTAGACGTCTAGATACCACTCATCATTTTTTCTTCCTTCTCAAGTAGTGTTACACATGTGCAAGTGAATAATGCACGCAGACAGTTTCAATTAGTACTTTCTCTATCAGCTAAAAGCATCAGAATGGAATAATAAAAATTACGAGCGATTGCAAAAATGTCACATAATCTGGATAAAGACACAAAAGGCTCTTTTGAATTTCAACCTCGATGGTTTAAAAAATTAAAATCCGTTACGAAAATTGAATTTCAACCTCGATGGTTTAAAAAATTAAGAACCGTTACGAAAATTGATTTTTCTTATATCGTAATTTAAACTTTTTTTTTTGAATTAAAGTTTAATTGAGTCACAAATTAATTCCTAAATTTTGTTACAAATCGCTAATTTGAATAATAGTTAGGATTTAAAAATAATAAATAAAATTTCACGTTTTTAGCAGGGTGGCAACAACTCAGAGTGAATTCACATTCAAAATTTGAACTTTAACCGTTAAATCTCGTCGTGTCTTTATCCAGGTCACAACTACATTTTATTTAACTAATTGATTGCATACAAAATAACGAATGAAAGTTTGTATTTAAATAAAATTCATTTCCTTGACTATGGCACACTATTTCTTGGCATTAAACTCGACTACAATGTGTGTAGTGCTCACCATTTATTTATGCTATTTTATTATTCTGTCACTGTAGCCTTTTAATGTTTTTGTGCCACTCTGAATAACAAAAACTTTTAAAGATGTACATGAAATATTTTAAAGTTAAAAAATTAAATTTCTGCTTCATAATTGAGTTTGCAATCAACTCACAAATGTCGTTCGCACAAGATAAAAGTCTGCTCCAATTGTACACATGAAAAAAAACATTGCGGATTTTTCTAGGGTGGGTGAAAATTTTTCTAATGAATGGCCGCAAATTGAATTTCAATTTGTTCTCGTTCGAGAAAAGCTCGAAGCAAATATTGTAATCTCAATTAAAAATCTCGAAAGCTCCATTTGCGTCACACATAATTCATAAAAAAAATTGTACTGAGATTTATTTCGTCATTTATTGGACAATTGGACGATAATTTGTGGTTGTAAGATAACTTATCGTGCCAATTAATAAATCATTTGTGATGCTTGCAATTTAATAGCCGGACGATTCAAAGCTGATGATTCACTTTACCGCTTATGAAAAACAGACATCTTAAAAGCACGTGGACGCCAAGTTTACGATTTTCCTTCTCTCGAGTAGTTTTTTAAGGAACATATACACTGGCACAAACGGTAATCGATATATGCGAAATGTTTGTTCACCAACGTGGCTTAAGATACTGTGTCATGGTCAAAATTTTCTCAAAATTATTTAGAAAAATTTGATTTTCAAAAAAATTCATAAAAAAAAAAGTTTCGCGAGAAAGATTTTCAGAGTGGATTAATGTGTACACAATTGGATGCTCCTTTTCACTGAGCTAGACGTGATCGATTGTTTTCGGCTCCACCGCGACGTCGTTTTCGCACACAGTGCCACATTTTAACTTCATGTCCTTTCTCTCTCTCATTTTCTTCGGTGCGATGGTGTAGAAGAAAATCTTTCTCAGAGAAGAAAAAATTGAACAGTGTCCTTGGACATACGCCATGAGCATTTTGTCTTCTCAAATTTTGGGGGGTGGGAGACACCTTGCAATCGACACTCTCTTAAGCGCTTGAGTTCTTGTTAAAGAGAGAGAAAATATTGAGAGTAAATGCAGTGTAGAACAAGTGGGTAATGGGTACGCGATGATTTTTAATTTTTTAAATAAAAAATGATTTAACAAAAATTAAACGTTTCAAAAAATGATTATAAAATATTCCGAAAAAAAAGTCCGATGCAGTTATACGAAATTTCCAGAATTAATCATGATTAAGATGTACACAAGAAATTATAGTAAGATTCAGTTGAGGCTGTGCTTCGTTGGAAACACTCAATGAGCGACTACAAGACTGTGTACAGCTGTTATTATCTCCGTTATGGGTAACAACGTCCGGATCGTATGTTCTCATTGCCGGACGTCTATAACGTTTTATTCATAACTACGAAGAGGGGTTGTTCGATCGTCATTCACGTCTTTCTCAAGATGTGTGTTGCAGCTCCCGAGGTAGGCGATTCCCGCGGGGACACCTGCTGTTGAGGGGAAAAAGGGGTATTTATACTCTATTCTTAAGAGAAATCTTTGGAGTTCTGCATGGTTTGCGTCCATCCTGGTTAAGTCCTGTGTCGCTACCTCTTTGTCATCTATCTATCTATCTATCTATTAAGATGTACACAAGAAATTATAAATTTCTTTTCTTCATTTCCTTCAACGCCCGAACGTGACTGTAACCTCATCTGATGATTTTAAAACGTCAAATTTCGAATGGAACTATAAAAATGAATTGCATTATGAATTTTATAGTTTGCACTTAAACAAAAAAAAGTATTAAAACTTATTTTTTCATTCTTATCTTGATCCAGGTCAGCGCATAAATTCTCATCACATCTTGTCATTTTCGACAGCAATCGATAATCAAACACAACCAAACGCGAAGCTTAAAATTCGGATGGCCACACTTTGGGTGAGGGTAGGTCATGAGACGCACAGTCCTCGAAGACAGCATCATAACAATGTACGTAATGGACGGACGCTTGTAAATACAAAACCATCAGAAGTTGACCACAATCAGACGCTCACCAAGCGTAGGAGGCGACGGAAAAAGAATAGCGGTCGTTATAGTTATAATCATAATTTTGACAACCATATCATTAATGATAGTTATGATGATGATGATCATATCAAAAGTGATAGTAATGAGGAAAGGCATAAGGCAAGCAAGGAATTTAGCAATTATACAAGTCCCATAAAACAGAACGTAACCTTGTGGATATTTCACGTTCGGGGCAGCAATCGCACAACCTTAAACTCTGATGCTGACGAAGTCGATGAGGTAAATTATTAACTTAAAAGCAAACAATTTTTACAGTTTTCTTTGTAGGCTTTCGACGAACGCATGGAATATAGCACTTCGAAGCAGTTGTCATTGAATCAATTGGGATGGCAAAAGATTGACATTACAGCTCTAGTTCAAAAGTGGTACAGCTCAAATTTTCACAATAGACTAGAAGTTCTCGTTGATTGTTCGGGCTGTATTGGACGCAATATTAAAATTTACATGCCGACAGAGGAGAAAAGATTAAAGCAGCACAGTGCAAGAGAAACGCCATTTTTGGTGTTGCACATTGAGCCGGACTTGATTAAAAGGACAAAAAGACGCGCGATAGATTGCTCGCAAGCAGGTAAAAGTCAATGCTGTAAGCAACGTTTTTATGTGAGCTTCAAGACTCTCGGCTGGGATGATTGGATTATTGCGCCGCCCGGTTACTATGCAAACTATTGTCGTGGTGATTGTGACAGTGGTGTTAGACGAACACCCGACACTCTCCTCACTTTTTACTCTCACGTTTTTGATGAAGTTCGTAAGTATAACAAACTAAACGGTAATCAGCTTTGTTGTGCTCCCTTGAAATTCTCGAGCATGTCGTTGATTTATTTTGGGCCGGATGGATCGGAAATCATCAAACGAGATTTACCCAAAATGGTAGTCGAAGAATGTGGCTGCCCGTGATTCATCACCGCTATCTTCTCTATGCGCTTAACTCACTGTATTCTTTTAGCCCTTAAAAGTTTAAGATATGCCTTGACGGTAACAGTGTATCTGAAACTCTCAAAGTAACCAAAACAATTGTTATTAAAAAAAAAGTGAAATTCAATATCATCAGTTAACGCACATGTAAATTTATTTTCACACTATCATTCAAATTAAATAACAATTAATTAAAGAAATGTTCGAAATGAATTTGTGAATATTTGCTAGACAAAAAAAATGCTTAAAATTATGTAAAAACACCACTTAATTCATTAAATAAATTAAACAAGGTCCATTAAGAAGTGCATTATAACTATAAAACGTAGTAAAAAAATATTAACACATATTTATAAAAAAAAATTCAACATAAACGTTACTTTTTTCCAATTTTTGCCCTATTAAGAAAAACTTGAAAATTTATAAAAAAAATCCTTAAAATTTATCCCGTTAATGCATTAACTCATATTGCTAGTGACAACACACACACACACACACACACACTTACATATATCTAATGATTTCATAAAATTTTGATGTCATTTTAATTTTACCCCCTCTACCCCTCTTTCTCTTAAAAACCAACTTATTGTGCCCACTGTACAAAAAAGGAAGAAGAAGACTAAGGAATAACAAAAGCAGACCTCATTTCAACGCTATAAAAATTCTTTAAATTAACAAGTTCGAAAACTACGCAAAAAATAAGCAGCAATATTTAAATTTCTTATCGATAATTTATTTTCTTTTGCACAAAAAAAAATAAATTTAAAATTAAAGCAAAATGGTGAGAAATAAGAGGAAATTTAATGTTAACTGTAAACAATAAATTTCTTCTTATTTTTCACCATTTAACTTAATGATAAGAAATTTAAATATTGGCGATAATTTTTGCGCAGTTTCGACCCTTTAAATTTGAAATATTTTATATCGGCAAAATGAGGACTTTTTCTAGTTATTCCGTTGTCAAATAGTCCGTCACTTTAACTTACTATGATATGAAACATCTTATGATAAAAAAAATCATTCAAAACAGTTGTAAAAAAATAAATTTACGAACATTGCAATAAACCTACAATGACCAAAGAATATTCAAAGTTGAACGATAAATTTGCGAGAAAAAGTTTTATTATTTACGAAAAAAATTTATTAAAGAAGAAACAGTTCAAAAATGTGTAAGAAAATAAACTCCACCTTTTTAAGATGAAAAAATTTGTGAAAGTTTTCCTCAAATAAATCTTGCTGATTATTGATTTTTCCATTCTCATTTAATATTTTCTCTCTTTCTCTCTATCTCTCTCTCTCTCTCTTTCCCCTATATTAATAACACTATATTAATGACAAACTATCCAAAATGATATTAAACATAATTACATAAAATACAGCGAAATGTTAATAATCTCTGGGAAGTTTCAGTACTTAAACATACACTCATTCACATAAAACAATTGCCCCAAAAAAAGAAGAAATCGTTATTATTATTCCACTCTAAGAATGCAGCACGTCAGAAGATTTTGGAAACTTGAGCGCATTTTTTTTGCAAATTCATAAAGTTGATTTGAGAAAAAAAAGTGATGAGAAAAAATATTTGAAACAGGAAGAAAAAGAAAACTTAAGCAATTTCAAGTTGTTGCAAGACTTTACCCGAAAGCAAATGAGTAAAGAGTGAAAGTGGTGAAATCCTCTTTGAATAAAACTGAAAGTATAGAATAAAAAATTTATTGATTCTAATAATTAAAGATGATTGTTTTTCTTACGCTTGAGTTGCAGACATTAAAAATTAACGATTGAATTGATTTCGATCAATATTTGGATAGATAACAATGAAGTGATGAGAAAATAACGTTAACATGCAGATTTTTTTAGCTGTGGAAACTTTTAATTAATTATTGCATTATTTTTATTATTTATGTTAATTATATTTTATTTTTACCAATTCTTATTCGATCCTTTACACAGCATTTTTAATAAATTTAACTGTCTTCAAAATTTCACTTCTCTCTTCCGCATTAAGATTGTGTGCCGATTTCAAATGATTTCCGAGATAGTCCTTTCGGCTGTTTGTGTAACTGCATAATTCACAAAAGTAAGTCGTTTGCTTGTGAGTGACATCCAGATGCCTTTGCAAATCTCGTTGACTGAAATATGATTTTTCACAGAGATGACAAATTTGATCTCGATTTCCGATGTGCGTGTTGAGGTGACGTTGAAGTAAACTTTTTGAGACATACGACTTGTCGCAGTCTTTGTATGTGCAGGCTAATTTTGCGAGATGATAGTAGGCTCGATGACGGGTGAGTTGTTTTGTTGTGCAAAATTGAGCGCCGCAGAAGTCGCATGAGTAATCTTTCTTGAATGGCTCGTGAATGCATTTTCTAAAATAAGTGTAAAATATATAGAAAACTTTTTAATTACATCAACAGACTTACCTATGAGCTTCTAGTTCTTTTTTAGTGAAGTAACCCTTGCCACAGTGACAAACATGTGGTTTTCGTCCATCGTGAACTCTTTGTGAGTGAAGCTTCATTGCGTTCTAAAAAATCTCGAAATAAATTAAAAAATTAATTTTTATTTACCTTTTACCTTATGTTTGAATTCCCGACCACAATGACACGTGTGAATAACTCCACTGTGCTCGGCTTGACCGTGAATTCTCAACGACTGTTTCGTCATCCCTACGAAGTCACATTGAGTGCATTTATGGATCCTTCGAATGTCCACGCTTATGTGCGATTTCATGTGACAGTGAAGATGATATTTGATCGTTCCGCTATAGTCACAAAGATCACAGAAAAATCGCTTCACTTTGTCGCCGTGTTTGCATGCGAAGTGATTTTTTAGGGCGGTTTTACTCGACAGCATGATTCCGCACTCTTGGCAGATTTCTTTCAAATCTTTTTTGTTCGTGGATTTTTTAGGTTTTGCTTCATTAGATTTTCGGGTGGTTTTTGAGTTTTTCATTTGATTTTGGGTAAAATCTTCGAAATCATCAAAATCATCAGCAACATCAAAATCATCAGTTGACTTGTCTACGTGAGGTTGAGGTGAGTCGCCCATTAAAGTTTCATTCTTCAACTGATTCAACTTTAAGAATTCAAAAGAGTCAAAGAGATGTGCAATGGATGGTTGAAATGAGTTGTTGAAAGAATTCGACTGGATCTCATTTTCGCTTTGATCGTCGACTTCAGATTTCACTAAAACTTTTTCGGCACGTCTCGATGAAGAATTTTTATCGACATGACTGTAAAGTTTTTCCTGTATCGCTTTTAATTTGGAGATTGACGAGAAAGTTTGCTTGAGCCATTGATCACATTTGAAGCAAATCTTACGAGAAAAATCTGATGTTAGGCGAAGCTGAAAAAATGCAGGTAATTATTACAAAATCTTATTTTAAGTGTTATCGACTAATTAAACAAATGTTGTGGAACTAATTATTAATTACAAAACATAATTAAACTTTATTTATTTACCTCCATTTCAGATGTTACCGCCTTAAATCTATTTTGGATGGTTTTCGATATTCCGACGCATTTTCTCGTCGCTCCCAACGGCTTCATGCACATCCGGCAGCTTTTCTTATGATTGTCGAACTTAATTTCATTAACATTGTCGAAATCCATGTTGATATTAAGTTTTAAAGAATTTTAATTTCAATGTTTTGATTTTTTCTGGATGTGTTCAAAAATTTGTGTCTCGGCTAAATTCACTCGGGGGTGAGTTCAGAAAATTTTTGTTTACTTTTTTTTCTGTGTTTTTTATTAAACTTTTTAATATTCATCGACTCTCATTCAACTCATAAACATGGTCTACATTCACATTCCCGAAAATCTCACCGAGGAAGAGCAAATGCTGATGGCAAAGTACGCGAAATTAAAGAAAAAGGTGAGAAAATAATTTCTAAAATAAATTTACTGATTTAGCAAAAATAAATTTTAGAAGAAACAGGTTCAAGCTCTCAAAACCAAACCCGAGTCGGAAAAGCCTCTCATACCAAAGCGCCCGAATGATGCACGCGATGCCCGTGAAGTCGCACGTAAACTCATAAAATCCGGTAACATAAACATCGTTAAAGCCGAAGCTCAACAGCAACTTTTTAAACGACCAAAAGGACAAGAACGAAAGAAGGCTCAAACACTCGAGGCGGCCACTCACTATCATCCATTCTCATCGACATCCGAAGAGACTCCAGAAACGACAATTAAATCACCGGGAACACCCGAAAAAAGTGATCGGTCGATTTCGTTTTTGTATCAGCAACAGTTTGATAAGGAGAAGGAAGAGAAGAAAAGTCCAACTGGATCGCTGCCGAAAGAGAAACCACCCAAAACTGGTTACACAATTTATGTGAGCGGTAAATCGATTACCGAAGACTTTTTGAAGAAGCACTTCAGTGATTTCGGTTCAATTGTGAATGTTTCGATGGAGATTGAGAAGGGAAGAGGTTTTGTGACATTCTCGAAGACCGAAGCCACTGATCGAGCCATTGTTGAGGTAATTTTTTTTGTTAAATTTATTTTATAAAAATTTCATTTTTAAATTTTAGATGCACGGGAAAATTTTGAGCGGAATTCAGCTGACAGTTTCTCTCGCCAGAAAGCAACCTCAAATTGAGCCAATAAATGATGCGAGTTCATCAGCAACGTGGTCAGCTCTTGCTGTCAGTCAATCGCAAAAAGGAAATCATAAAGATAAAAGAGAACTTGTCGTATATGATGATGTGTTTGCTTAATGTGTGAGCGTGAAAATAATTCTAAGCTACAAATTTAGGTATGGACAAAAGGATTCAAAATTTTGACAAAATTAATTTTATCTAACAAATTCAGCCCCATAAAAATTTTCTTAAGTTTCTTTATGAATCCCGAGATCCCGGGTTTACAGCTTTTCAGTCCCAGAATCCCGAAATTTGAAATCCCGGGATTCTCGAAAGCCCTAGTTAAGAATACATAACAGAATAAGGATAATTATCTGAATGGACCTTCTTCATTTCATCGTAAAGAAATTTTGCATTTTCAATTTATTAATTTTTGTTTGTCTGCAAAATGCAAAATGAAGATACAAATGGATGAAAAGAAATTTTATTATAAAACATTTTGTTTATTTTATGAATGAAAAAGGGGAGAAAAGATGAAATTTAAAATTGAGTGATGAAAAATTAGAATTTTGCTTTACCTGAATAAATAAATACTTTTTAGATTTAACAATTGGAAAAGTACAGGTTGATTTTACTTTTTTTTTTAATTTCCGAATCACAGCGTGAAAAAAAAACCTTTGAGGAAGAAAATTTATCGAGGAAATGTCATTTGCATAAAAACATTACGAATGAGAAAAAAATCTTTAATATTTTTCAATTTAATTTTCGCCAATTATATAATTGCTTCCTCTTCTTAATTCACTTGAAAGTCAGCAAAAAAAAGTTGACATTTTTCAATGAAAAATTGCTCTTTTATTTTATAAAAGTTTTTTTTTGTGAAAATTTCAAACGACATAAAAGAGCACTCATCTCCCCCCTTTGCAGCATAAATTTATAAAAGCGGAATTTTTTATCTTTCTTTATTTTACCTAAACAAAAAAATCAAAATTCGCCACTTTTAAAAATTAAAATCCTGATCCATTTTAATTTTAACATTGTTCAAGAGATTATTTTAATAATTGTGAAAACATTTCTCGCATATTAAAGCACTCCCCTCTCGTGTTTTCTTTATCATCCTTTTCCGCATTGATAATCATAGGAAAATAAATTTTAAACTTTTATCTTTCATGTTGTTGTTGGAAAATTTTTAAATATTTATATGTTGACTGCTCTTTAGAGTCCTTAAGGAGTTAGTTTTGTTTGTTATTTGGTAACATCATTAATTTCTTTGCATAGCTCTGAAAGACAAGAAATTTTCATGAGAGATTTTAAATTTTATATTTTACCACGACTTAAGAAATATTTAAAAATAATTAATTTTAAAAATTCACGAAAAAAATAATTTTACCTTGATTTAAATTTTAAAATCATTTTAAATATTTTTCATGCAAGCAAAAAATTAAAGAACATATTTTCTAATTATTTTTAACATTTTTTCACATATTTTTCAATTGATTCTAAAAATAAAATTTATCTGTTGTAAAACTTAATTTTTACAATCTAATCTGAATGATGTTAGTGAAAAATTGGAAATTCCAAATTGATTAAACAAAAAAGTTTATTAATCTAATCTGCAAACGTTTTCATTTCTTAATTCATGAATGATTGTTCAGTCAAACTTCATATTTCAAAGCTCTACAATGAAACTTTTAACTTTATTAATGAGTTCTTTAGCTTACTCGTCCGCTCAATTGATTTCTTGTCGCTATTTTCAAGATCCTGAGTTTGGATATGCTTGCGACCTCACAATTTTTAACTCTGTCGGATCCAACAACTTTTCCGTGATTAACGGGAGTCATATTGAAGGCAGAAGTGACTCTGATGTGATTTCGGTTATCATCTACGACGGTGAAACTGCAAACATTCCCAGCATATTTTGCAGTCAGTTTCCAAACCTTCAACATTTTGAGCTCGCAATTTCTTTCATCAACACATTGAATGAGGATACATTCGTTATGTGTCCTAATTTAGTTTATTTAAATTTGTGGCAAAATTATATTACAGAAATTCCAGAAAATATTTTTCGCAATAATTTGAGGTAAATTTTACGAAATTCTTTAATATTAAAATTTACAAATCACTTTTTAAGGCTAACCTACGTAGACTTCGATATGAATCGACTGACATCAATTGGCGAGAATACTTTTGCACATTTGACTGACCTCAAGTACTTGGTATTGAGAAACAATCCCTTTCAGGATATTCCGCCGAGAACTTTTAGGAACTTGAGAAACTTAACCAATTTGTACTTGGACAATTGCAGAATAAGCGAGCTGAAGCCTGAATGGTTTGAAGATTTAGTTGAATTGACATATTTAGAGCTGTTTTACAATGAGATTAGAGGTTACAAAGTATTTAATATTAATAATTTTTTTAAATTCTCTTTTCTATTTTTTCAGTCATTCCTCATGGAATATTCAGTCGCCTTGGAAACGTTAGAACTCTTGATATTGCAATGAACCCCTTTGAGTATTTATCTTACGATACTTTTCACGCATTTATAAACCTACGAAGTCTCTACATGGATAATTGCTGGATGGAAGAATTTCATCCAGAATGGTTTGATCAACTCGTTAGCTTGGAGGTTCTCATTCTTTATAATAATAATTTCAAAAGTCTTCCCGAAAATGCTTTTAAGAATTTAGTTAATTTGAGATTTTTGCATCTTGATAACAATCCAGTCGGTGATTTACCAGCGGGAATTTTTAGATCTCTTCAGAACTTAGAAGCACTTTATTTAGATAATGTTGGAATTAAATGCCTAAACTTAAATTGGTTTTCAAACTCTCCAAATTTATCCGAGATTTATTTGAGCTATAATGAAATTCAGGAGCTTCCTGTTGGAGTTTTTAGTCAGAACAATAATTTGTCAGCGTTAGGATTGCTCGGAAATCAGCTGAAAGTTTTACGCAAGAGTTCTTTTGGATCGTTGGAAAAACTTTTTTGGCTCAACTTGGAATATAACTCTATGAATGGACTTGATATGCAATTTTTTGATGACGCATTGATGCTTAGTAGATTCTACTTTTATCAAAACATTTGTGCGAGTGGAACTTTTCCATTTTTTATGCAGCAGCGAGATCGAATACTCGAGTACATGAATCGTTGCTTTACAAACTACAGATACATGATCGGTAAGTAAACTTTTATTGTGGCAAAATCTAATCTAAAATATTCATTGAAATTTGAAGACACCGTAACTGAAGCAGACGGTGAATTTCAAATATTTGAAGGACTAGATCCAGGTTTAGCAATTCGAGTGAACTCTGATTCAGCACAAGACATTCAAATTGCCCTTCTTCCAATTCCTCATAATGTTTCACAACCACGAGTGGAAGTTTTAATTGGAACCGCCAACAATACAAGATCATCTATCTGGATAAATGGTCAAAATGAGGTGGTCAACGTGAGCACACCAAACATCCTTCTTGTTGGTCGATGGACTGACTTTAGAATCGTTTGGGCTAATTTTATGGTGGTTGTGTTTAGGGAAAATGAAAACTTCCCTTTCATGGTTTACAATCTGAAATCATTTTGGCCTGTCGCACATTACGGAATCAAAGCTGTGTAAGTTTTTCGTACAATATAGAAATTATTTTTAAAATATTATTTTTTTGTAGTGGCAGTCGTGCTGTGTGGAGCATCCAACCGATAGGATTATAAAAATTTATTTATTCAGCTTCAAATGAATAAATTATATAATACAGTTATTAAATTGAAATTTTATTTTTTATCTTCTTCCATAAAAGCTCATTGAATGAAATTCCTCCAATAAAAGGAAATCTGTCAAGCTTTCAATTACACAATATTAGATTGTACATTGAGCAATTCAAAAGGGTTTCTTTTATAGCAAAATTTTAATTCCTAAGTGGCTGATAAGTATATCATCAAGATTAACGACCAAACTCAACAAAATCGTCATTGAACTTATCGCGAACGTAACTGCTAATTTAAGTCATTAATCTAATCAATTTTGGGTGTGCAATTTTTTTCTCAATTTACTTTTCATTCGGTCGTCTAATTTCATCGAACTGAGATGATTTTCAAAACTCTTTTAATTTTTGCGATTTTCGCTTCATCTTCAGCTCAAGATCTATCATGTGATTTCGCAATGGCATCTGGTGAATACACTTGCTTACTAACCATAAACAATCCCGATGGTTTGGAGTTTGAAAGTGTTGGAGGAACCCACATGGAAGGCATGAGTGACTTTAATGTCACGTCAGTTGTTCGTAGTGTTGGAAACTCATCAATTATCCCAACTATATTTTGCACTCAATTTCCAAATCTACAAACTTTGAACTTTGCATCGATGAGAATTCAAAATCTCACAAACAATCCATTTTCCGCTTGTCCCAACTTAATTTGGCTAAGAGTATGGAATAATTTAATAGCTGAACTTCCTGCTAACACGTTTGCCAATAACGGAGGTCTCAATTATTTGGATTTCGACAGAAATCTCCTCACAGCTCTTCCTTTAAACGTCTTTCAAGGATTGAATAATTTGACGACTTTAGAATTAAGAAACAACCCATTCGAGAATCGACTTCAAGGTAATTGATTTAATTAAATATAAAAGATAAAAATTAAATTTTTTTAAAATAAAATAGGTGCAATTTTCCGTCCTCTCACTGCTCTCCGGGTTTTATACCTAAATCATTGTCAAATTCCAACAATTAATCGTCAATGGTTTGAAACTCTCACAAATCTCCAGCAACTTTGGCTCTACAACAACAACATCACGAGAGTTAACAAGGATCAATTCGTTGGTCTGCCAAACATAGTTTACATTGACTTAGACTCAAATATGATTGAAACAATTGAACAAGGCGCTTTTCACTCGCGAGAAAATCTCAATGTTCTTTATCTCTACAATAACCGGATAACTGAATTAGTTGAAGACGTATTTGAAGGAATTTCCAATCTTTTTTATCTCGATCTAGACCGAAATAGAATCGATAACATTCATGATGGTGCATTCCGGTCATTAAATAGTCTATCCACACTTTACATTGATTACAATAACATCAAAAATTTATCATCGAGATCTTTTGAGGGACTGAGAAGTGTTCGAAACATGTATTTGAATTTTAATCAGATCGAAGATTTACCTGAAGGTATTTACATACATAAAAAATTAAAACAATAATTTAAAACTCATAATTTAGGTGTCTTTACACACTTTGAGAGCTTAACAAATCTAGGATTGTGGGACAACCAAATTAAAGTTATGCATCGCCACTATTTTGGCAACTTAACGACTCTTACTTTTCTTGACTTGGATAATAACGTTGTCAATGGCATTGAGAGATCGATCATTGAGGAGGCGACAAATCTACAAACTTTTTGGTTTTGGGATAACATCTGTTTTTCTGGATTAATGTCAAACTTTCAATTGAATCGAGTCAATTTTATGATTATGCTTGAGAGATGTTTTAATAACCATCGATTTATTATTGGTGAGTGTTGATATGGTTAATTTAGTTTTATTTGTTTACACAGAGGATGCAAAGCTTGAAGGTACTGAATACTCAGTACCTGCAGAGATTTTAATACCTGCAATACCTGCAGATATTTGAGTACCTGCAATACCTGCAGATATTTGAGTACCTGCTAGCTTCCCACCTTTGTGTCTTAGCAAATCGACACAAATTCTAATCGGTCAAGTAATCTTGAGAGCACTTGATTCCATAATACTTGACCCGATAGCACTTGACTTAACAAAGATAAGATAAAATTTCATAATTTTTAAAGACACAACGACTGAAGGATCAGATGCATTTCGTTTCTTCGCCTTCCCAACTCCTGGAATTCAACTTCGAGTTAATGCACCACAAGACGCTCACATTTCGTTCAATCCAGTCAACTTTCCCGCAGTTCCACGAATTGAAATTCACATCGGAACTGCAAATAATACAAGATCGATTATTCGTAGAAATGGAAGTGAAAATGTAGTGGACGTACCAACGCCGAATATTTTAGAACGAAATTCCTGGACCGGGTTTAGAATTGTCTTTGCCAATTTCATGGTTTTAATATTCAGAGAGGGAGAAACGTTTCCTTTTTTGGTCTTCAACATGGATGAATTTTATCCGATAAATTTTTATGGAATCAGAACTCCGTGAGTAACAAAAAAATAACTTTAAATAATATTTATAATAAAATTAATTTAATTTGTAGAGGAAACGTTGCACCATGGAGCATTCAACCAATTCAGTAGAGAAAAATTAAATAAATTTTCGTCATGCTGCAAATTGATTTAAATAAAATATTTTTTTATTAAAATATCAAATGCAAATATTTCAACAATAAAAACGTCATCAATTTTTCGTTCAACAAATCCTCAAAAAACGTCTTTTAAAATTCATCAAAAGAAAGCAATTTAAATTTTTTCTCTTTTGTAATTCAACAAAACGAAAATTAAATCCCTTAAAATCGATAGGAGCAAATTTTCATTTGTTGTCGTTGACAGTTTTCAGCTCCCAAAATTTTCATCAATGAGACAAAAATCCGATTACGCATCGAGAGATTTTTTCTCTTTTGTTAGTTGCCAAAATAATACGGCGGGAAATGAAAATGAATTGAAAAGGTGCGAGGGTGATGAATTTTTGTGTGTGTCGAGGGTCTTTTAAGAGGAAATCGAAACAATAATTTGCAGATTTGTAGGAAATTAGAGAGAAAATTTAATTTTTCTCTTTCTTGTCATTGAATGAAACAATTTTGATAATCAATCAAATTTTCTACGTGCGACTTTGTTGCAAATTGCTCGAATGATTGATGTTGAGAGTTAAATTTAAATGATTTAATTTAAATAGTTTAAGAATTTAATAATAATTTAATTTATTTGGATTTATTTTAAAAATTTCATAATAATTTAATATAATTTAATTTAATTTAATTTACTTAGTTTAATAATTTAATAATTTAATTTAAAAAATTATTAATAATTTAATTTAATTTATTTAGTTAAGTAATTTAATTTAATTTATTTAGTTAAGTAATTTAATAATTTTAATTAATTTAAATAATTTAAATATTTATTAATAATTAAATTAAATAAATTTTGTATTATTTTACAATATTAAAAATATTAAAATTTAATTTTTAAAAAAAAAATAAATAAATAAATTAATTATTGATAAAGATAATCTCAAAATTACCTTTTTGGTTGTGAATCAAATTTATTTATTTTTCTGAATTTTCTTATGACACCTTCAAGGCAAAAGTACAAAATCTCCACAAACGATAAAAGCGAGCAACCCAAAAATAATCCAACAATTCCACCTAGAAATTTTTTATGTAAATAAAAACAGCAACTTTAAGTTTCATAAATTACCTGTGTCTGCAAAACTATTTTCAAAAAAATAATTTTTATTAATTTAAATAAATTAAATTAGTGAAAGATAAAATTTAATAATAAAACAAAATTAATTTTAAATTTAAATTTTGCACTTACAAATTTTCCAGTTTATATCCGGCGTAAAAAATTTGTTCCTCAATGACAAAATCATTAAAGCGAATTGAAATTTCCGAGTAAATTGCACTAAAATAATTTTAAAATAATTAAAACATTTAAAAAGCATAAAATTATTACTCATTAGTTATGTTTCTCTGTTTTGCTTCATACTTGGATGTTCTGTCCAATTTTACGCTATATTTGATGTCGTTAGATGGATTAAAGCAATCATAAGGCATCGCAGTTTTTCCTTTAGATTTCTCATCAGCATATGGCCAACGACTTATCGCCTCTGAATAGCATAAAGCTTGCGATAAATTACAAACTTTTGTGTTTTTCAACCTCGGCATTGAAAATTTAACGCAGTTGCATTCGGCAAGTATGAAATTTGACAAATTTTCTAAATCGCAATGTGTCTTCGAGTAGCTTTTAAAAAAGTTTAATTTTTTCTCGTTTTGTGTATAACTAAGTCGTTTTAGCGGTGAATATTTTAGAGATAAACTATCGGTTGAGAAAGATTTTGCTGAAAGTGTAATAACTCGTTCAGTGTCGAAAGTCACAAAATGTTCATCGTGAAAAAATGTGGGAATTTCATTCGGAAGATGAAAAAATAGTCTAAAGCCACGGCCGGCGCGAAGACAAAGATTGTTCAAGTCCGAGTTGTTTATTGAAAGCTTTAAAGATTTTTTTAATAAAAATATTCTCGTTGAGCTTAAATTAAACTCACAACAAACGATAATGGTGAATTTTTTGACGCTCTAACAGGAAAAACTTTTTGCTCGTTTGTCGCATATCCATCATGTAAATTCCATTGACTGCTTTTATTTCCTTCAAAGTAATTAAAATCTTCCGATACTTTTTCAGTGAAAATTTCATCGTGACTCAAAAGATTGAATGAAAAACAAAACCCAAAATCGGTTAGGATTCGTTTGAAAATTTTATTGCAAGGCAGCGATCGCTTTTTGAACCAACAAATTGTAAAAACTTCAGCTGTAGTGGGAAAAATTTTGTCTAAAATCTTTACGGTGTTGGGTGCATTTGAATCATTTACTATTTTAATAATTGTTTGTGCTAAATTACTATTGCATGCTTTAAGTCCAGCTGAGAGAAAATTTTGTTCTTCTTGAGACAAATTTAAAAATGATTTTGAGCCTAAAATATTTAAAATAATTTTAGAAGTAAATTTTTGCGTTTGTCATCCATCTGACGTAATATTACGTAATTTGCGTAATCACACGTAGTTAAGGACACTTAATTTACACGTAATAAAATTACACGTGTACGTAATTTTTATGTAATTAAGAGGAATTAATTTACACGTAAAATTACGTGTAAAGTTACGTATAAACTACCTGTAGGACTATCGTAATTTTATTTTATCGATAGACAAACAAACCTTTAACTTGCACCCATTCCATAACTTTATTTAAATTCGCAAAATTATTTTTAGCGAAAAGCGGTGTACAAATGGTAACGGCAGGAAATGGAATTTCTTTAATTGGTCGCCATTGATTTTTGAGTCCGAAATCAGGATATTCGCTCCACTTGACATAGAGACCTTTTGTGTAGTAAACTAAACCACCAAAAGAAAGTATGAAAAATATTGTCCAATAAATTCGAACGGATTTGGGAAGCTTTTGGCCTAAAATGTAGCGAATTCCATGAATTGAACTTTCATTCGAGTAAATTTCAAAAGTTGCCTTTTTCATTGCGGTTTGACTGACACACTGAAATACTTTCTAAAACGCTAATGAACATTATACAATCTAATCTTGATTTATGATAAAAATCAGCATAATAAATATTAATTTTTTAATAGTTTGAAAAGCATTTTTATGATTTTAAAAAATTTAATTTGAAAAGTTCAGGCTGTGAAAAATTTTTCCCTCCGCTACATAAAAAAACTTTTTACAAGATAATTCAAAATTATGTAAATGATAATTTGGATTAACAAGCTACGATGATGAGTTTAATGGAATATGAAAGGAAGCGATTTAAAAGAGCAAAAATAAATTGAGGGTTAAAAATTTTAAAAACTGGGAATAAAAGCATAATTTGTAAAATAAATTTTACTAGCATAAAAAAAATTGGATTTAATTCTAAAATTAATAAAAGTTTAAAATTTTTTTAAATTTCAAATAAAAAAATTAAAATGAAATTTTTATTAGATCTCCGTAAAAAAATTAAGATTAGTAACAAAAATTGCATCATAAACATTCAAAAAAAAAATCAGCTCATTAGAAAACAATAACAATTTTCTTTTCTCAATCTGATTTGATGACAAAATAAACATAGGGTTGAGTTATTTCATCTTCATTACCCAAACAACTAAATAGACTAGACAACCCTTCTCTTAATTCAACATACAACAATATTTCACTAATTTCTAATGAACTTTTTGATCTTTTTTCCTTTTCATTATCAAAACATCTCATTTGTATGCTATTTATTTGCATTATTTTTCATGTAATATGCTTCTGTTTGAATTGATGTTTATCTTGTCTCATTGAATAATATAAAAAAAAAGAGTGAGGAGAAAAAATAAATTTTATGGTATAAAAATAAACTTTAAACAAATTTTTATAAGTAAATTTCAATTAAAATGTTTTTATTTAAATCCATCTTACAATAAACCCAAATCCGCTTCATATCATCACTCATAACGACCACAGAAACACTGCGATAAAACACAAATTAATTATTTATGAAATCCGCAAAAAGCCTTCTCGCTTTTGTTCGTGTGCCGCTCAACACATTTGTTTTTGTTTTTATTGTCAACTCTATGCGGTTGTCTATGGGGAATTTGTGAAAGCAATTTCAACCCCTTTTAATGCATCACATAAGGGGTTGAATATGTTTCAGGGGTTAAATGATGTTTCTTTCATGATAAATTTCAAATAATTAGAGCAAAAATAAATTCAAATGATGAAAGACACAATGAAGCGATTGTTTGTGAATAATAAATTAAATTCGAGATTGAAACATATTTGGTGAATTTTTAGTTGATGGATTGCGTAATTAAAGGAGGTTAAAAATGTTATTTTTTTATGTTGCGATTTTTACTTTCTTCTTTTCCAATATCCCATAAATTGAGGTTCATTTAGAAAGGTTTTAAATTTCAAGACGATTTTTCTCATTTAAGCGATAAATAAAAATTTATTACACTCATGAGAAAAGAACTGGACAAAGTTAATAACATTAATGGAAAATTCAATTTTATCAGAAAAATAATTTTCATATTTTCCCACAGAATTCTGCATAAAAATCCCACAAAATTTTCGCACTCACAAAAATCTCTCAAATTTAAAAAATTCGATTTAAATTGATCCCAAACTCATATCATATCAACAAATAACTCAAAAATAGCGACAGGGAAAATCTTCAAAAGAAGAAAAATAAATTTTTAAATTACCCATGGGAATTTCACTTGTAGACTCCTCGAGCAAGCGAGTTGAGGGGTAAAAAATGACATCAGTGAGTCTCGAAATTCATTTTTAAGGGTCAACGAGATGACAATAAAAGAATTGTGTGTGTAAGATGAGATGAAATGAATAAGCAATTTGAGGTATTGTGCGATGAATAGAGAGAATTATTGTCGTGACTTTGAAAAGATATCAAATTGCTCACTTTTTGAATAATTTATTCATCTTGCTTAGAATTTCATGTTTTAGATGCACTCACTTGCAAAATGTGAGGAATTCTAGAAAATATCCAGTTTTTCATCAAAGATGTAAAAAAATTTTAATGCAACGAAAATAACAAAAAAAATTTCCTCTTTTGTGGTTTTATTATTCCTTTTTTTCCGGTTAACTTTCGAGTTTCTTTTTATGTTTTTCTTTTATGCTCACGTACATGAAGAATGAATGACAAGCAAGGTGATGCACAATGACATGTCGAGATGATGAAATGACGAATGCTTCATACATTTTTTAGCATCTATTATTCGCTATTTCTTGCAACAAATTTACATTCTCTGAAAATGGTTTTTATTCATGAATTTTCTTTTAAACTGAAAACCTTTAATTTTTCGTTAAAAATTACACAAAAATCAATTGAAAGACAAACAAAAAATCCGCTTTCAAACACAGAAAAACAATCAAAGCATTTTAATGCGGATGAAAAGCGTAAATATAAAAAACACAGCAAGTAAAATAAAAATGTAAATAAATGAAATTGGAAAATCGAAATTTCATCAAAGGGAAAATGAGTCAAAAGGAGCGAGAGAGGATGAAAATTAAGTTTAGTTGATGACGAGAGTTTTAGGGTTTGAGAACAAATTGAAACAAACGAGAGAAAGTAAATTAGAAAGATGAAGATGATTTATTGCAAATTTCACATAGCAGAGAGAGGAAGAATTTCCTTAGTTTACCTTTCACTAAAACAAACAAGCAACGTAGAAATGTCTTTGAAACATCTTTGAAGATTGAAGAATTAAAACAAGGAAATAGCTGAAAAATATCAAAATTCTCAATTCAGCATTAAATTTTCCAACAAAGTTCCGCAATAAATTCCAATATTTAATCACATCCTCGACAATCATAATCACTATCATCGAGTCCAACATTATCCATTGCCATCCTATTCATTACCGGTAATCGATCGTTTTCAATTATTTCCACACCTAAAATGTATTGAAAATTGCTAGTTTGCCATCAATTTCCTTTTATTCAAGTTTTCTCACTTAAATCGAGTGGCCGCCACTTGATGAGCATTTAATGATCCGTTCAATCATCCACTTGACACCTAATGTTGTTGCAGTAATTTAGGGAGAGAAAGTTTTTCACTTTTACGAGAATAATTTTCAATTTTTGACACTGTAAAGTTTTAAATTTGGATGCCACGAGGGTTTGAAAATGAGCGGAAGTTGTTGAGTTCTTTATTTCCGGAAATAAATTGAGAAAATAAGAAACAAACATGGAAGGATAAAATTCAATTACTTCAATAAAATATGACAAAAAATTTAATAAAATTTAAAAATGTTTTCAGGAGAATTTCTTTCAATTTAATTTGCACCGCTTTTCAGACAGAAAATGATTTATTATTCATCACTCAATTTTGCCCTTTCAATCAATCCATTTCTCCTTTCAACATAAATTCGACGTTAATGGCACTTTCTGGCTTTATCGGTGAAATTTTCAAATCCCTCCGCTTTTCAATTTCATTTGTCATCGTGAAACCTGTGCGAAAATAATGTCAGGATGGTTTTTAAGTTGAAATCGATAACCTAGTAAGAGAATTTTTTTTGATAGAATTTAAAAATTGATTTTTGGAATGTAATTTATCAATTTGAACAATTATTTAATTTATAATATAATAAAAAATTTATAGGTTTAAAAATATTTTAAAGTATTTTAAAGCTTAAAATTAATTAAAATTAATAAAAATTTCATAGTTAAAAAAATATAATTTTATATTCAATTATTTACGATCACAATTAATCTGTTTTTGTTAAAAATTCTAATCTTCAATTTGAAAAATCACTGCAATGATCAAAAGTGGCTTGCGACCATCCTCAAATGACTTGATTACAATTCTATAAACACCTTTTGGAAGAATCATCAGTGCCGCACCTTTAATCTCTAAATCATAAATTTCAAGTCGACCTTTCATGGGGCAACCGAGAAAAAAATCTGGCAGTTTTGATTTCACAAGGTCAATGAAAATTTTAGTGATTGGATTTGGTTTTGTGAGGCCTTTGAGGTATTGACACCACTCAATGTCAGCGGTTCTAAATAATTGACGTGTTTGGGAGTTTTCGATTTTGTAGAGGTTCATTTGGGTCTGAAAATATAAAATTATTTAAATTTTTAATTGATCAAAAATTAGATTTTGTTTTCTAAATTTTTTAATATATTTACATATATTTTAACTATTGGCTTCATGAAGGTTAGACTCATATTGAAGCAACAACCCTTTGCATTACAATTTTCGACTATTTCTTTATCTGAAAGTGATTCACATTTTTCAGTTTCTAGAAATTTAATGGACAAAGAGCAAATTTCATGAAATTTATATAGGAAAAAAATGAATAAAAATATTTTTGAATGCATAATTTTTAAATCTCAAACTTCTGTCGGTGCGGTGTAAAATATAAAACTAAACTAAAAAGCTAACAATAAAAATGGATTAAATTTTTATCAAGATTTAAATTTTTTAATGACAAAATTATTAAATTTCAGTATTAAAATTTTATCAAGATTTATTTCCTAAAAATTATTAAACATTTTTTGAATTTATATTTCACTCGAATTTTGATGTTTACACAACTCAAAAATTATTTTATTTCTGATTGAAAACTTTTTTGTGCTTAAAGACAAAAATCAAGCAAATGGCGCAAAATAAAATCCACAAAGTTGGAACTAAAAATCCAATAAAAATCGTTGAATGATTTCTGTAATCTTTTATGATCATATTTTTTAAAGCTTTTCCTGGAAGAACTGCTGGTAAAGTCCAAGCAAATGGTTTTGCAATCCAATGCATACCTTCGAAAGGCCTAAAAATAAAAATTATGAAATAATTGAAAAAAAAATTAATTTTTTTCACACCAAATGCTTCCCGACATGAAAATTTGAGCTATAGACAATCCAATTGAGAAGTAAACAGCCAAGAAATAACTCTCGATTAAGCATGAAAACAAAATTCCAAAAAATATTCCCGAAATGTAAACCAACAGTGTTAAAAGTGATTCCAGCAATAAACTTCCAGTGTTTTCAATTTCCATCGTAAATATAATGATTGCAACATATCCAGACAGTTCAACGACCATGATGATAAGTTGAACCACAAAATGTCCAGTAACAATTTCAAAAAGTGAAACACCTGATAAAACTTCCCGATTCCAGGAACCATTTTTAAGGTCATGAAGGACGTTGAGACAGCAAAATGTGAAAGCAACGATAAAAATTTGTCTGAAATTAAAAATATTAGTTAAAATTATTATTAAAAATTAAACTTTACCCATGCAAGTAAGATGCAAATATTTCCTCCAAAAAAGTCGGAAATTTTAATCCGAAAATTGGCTTTTGTTGCGTCACTTGACTCATTAAAAGTTCCACAAATTTCAACGACAATTCTTTGCAGTCATTCGACATTTCTTGAGCAAATCTTTCAATCGATTTTGTCATCTCGAGAGCGACAAACTGATACATGTGCAAATTTGTCTTTTCAGGATAAAATTCGACTGCATAAAGGTCAGCGAATCGATCAACTTGGTCAGCGCCAAGAGTTCGAGCTAACGCAACTGAAGTTAAATTCTTCCTAAACTGTAAAATTCCATAAAGTTTTCCTTCTTTCGCAACTTTGTATGCGTCGCCTTTAAAGATTAAAAAAATGAAATAGAAATTTTAAAAATAAATAGAAAATTTACCAAGATTGTTGAAATAAATCATTTTAAAGTTTGAAACTTTTCTAATTTCCTTTTCACGCCTGCATGAAAGATTTTCCCAAATGCAAACGTCGGTGTACCTTGAAGGATCCACAGTTGAGCAGTTCACTTCATTATTGATGATCCCAAGGGGCATTTCATCGGGATAATGAAACATTTGACCGACAATTAAGAGTGCAAACATTGAAATGCTTAAAATTAAGATGAAGAGACTGCAAAAAAAATTTAATATTTATAAATTAATAGAAAATTATGGAAATTACCTTGGTTCTCGTTTTAAAACCAATAACTCTTTCATAACCAAAGCTTTTACTCTTTGAGTACTCAAAGTCTTTGGACTTTTTTCAAAATTCACTGCCGGTTTATAATTTTTATCAACAATTTCTTCTTCATTTTTTTCAATTCCTGAATTAAATTTTTCCTTGCATAAAATTGCAAAAACTTCATCAATTCTTTCTGTCTCAAATTTTGCTAAAATATTTTTCGGAGAATCTTCAATAAGAAGCCGGCCATTCCTCAACATTCCGACTCGATCACTTTGCTCTGCTTCGTTGATGTAGTGCGTTGTGAGAATGACTGTCATGTTTGTGCTTTTAACGGCATGATGAAGGAATTTCCAAATTTTCTCGCGAAGTATTGGATCAACACCAACTGTTGGTCTTGAAAAATAAATTTAATTAACTATGTTTATTAAGAAATTAAACTCACTCGTCCAAAAGAAGCAAGGCTGGCTCGCATAAAATTGCAATCGCAAGTGAAATTCTTCTTTTTTCACCGCCCGAACAATTTTCTACTCTTAAATTATCTTCTGGTAATTCCAAGGCCATTTTCAGTAACTCAAAACGACTTTTAAAATATTTTTCATCCATCTCGTAAAGATTTGAGAAAAATTTCAAGTTTTCTTTCACTGTCAACTCTTCAACTAAACTCGCATCCTGTGGCATGTATCCGAGAGCTTTTGGATTCTTAGCAAGTGCTAAAGACTTTTGAGTATCGTGACCGAAAATAGAAATTTCACCGGAGTCGAGTGATGTGATGCCGAGAATGCAGTTGAATAAAGTCGTCTTTCCCGCACCCGAAGGACCGATCAGGCAAAATCTTAAAGTTTAAATTAAACAAAAGGATAAAATTTTGAATTATTTTCCTCACATTGATCCTTGACTTGCAGTTAGATTGAAATTACTCAAGATTTTTACATTTTCAAAATTACTTGAATAAAATTTAGAAGCCGCGCGAATTTTTAATGCAGACGTCATTTTTAAAATAGATTTTGATGAATTAAATTTGATTTTTTTGCTTAGAAAATTAATTTTCTGTGTGGATCAAGTTGAAACTCATCGCAGACTAAAATAGTGATTTTATAATATTCTAACTGGTTCTTTAGAATCACTTTGAAACCAGTATGTGACTTAAAAATAAACGACGTAAAAATATTGAAGGTCGAATTTTTATTTGAATCAACACGTTTTTTGTTATTATGATTTTCTATTGAGCATCTTCTGTATCATTTAGTGTGTAAAAATTATTTGAAGAAGAAATATCAAATTTAAAAATCATAAAATGACTACTGCATTAAAAATTCGAGCGGCTTCTAAAATTTATTCGAGTAATTTTGAAAATGTAAAAATTTTGAGTAATTTAAATCTAACTACAAGTCAAGGATCGATGTGAGGAAAACAATTCAAAACTTTATCATATTTTTAATGTAAATTTCAAGATTTTGCCTGATCGGACCTTCGGGTGCAGGAAAGACGACTTTATTCAACTGCATTCTTGGTATCACATCACTCGACTCCGGTGAAATTTCTATTTTCGGTCATGACACTCAAAAGTCTCTAGCACTCGCTAAGAATCCAAAAGCTCTCGGATACATGCCACAGGATGCGAGTTTAGTTGAAGAGTTGACTGTGAAGGAAAACTTGAAATTTTTCTCAAATCTTTACGAGATGGATGAAAAATATTTTAAAAGTCGTTTTGAGTTACTGAAAATGGCCTTGGAATTACCAGAAGATAATATAAGAGTAGAAAATTGTTCGGGCGGTGAAAAAAGAAGAATTTCACTTGCGATTGCAATTTTATGCGAGCCAGCCTTGCTTCTTTTGGACGAGTGAGTTTAATTTCTTAATAAACATAATTAATTAAATATATTTGTTAGGCCAACAGTTGGTGTTGATCCAATACTTCGCGAGAAAATTTGGACATTCCTCCATCATGCCGTTAAAAGCACAAACATGACAGTCATTCTCACAACGCACTACATCAACGAAGCAGAGCAAAGTGATCGAGTCGGAATGTTGAGGAATGGTCGGCTTCTTATTGAAGATTCTCCGAAAAATATTTTAGCAAAGTTTGAGACAGAAAGAATTGATGAAGTTTTTGCAATTTTATGCAAGGAAAAAGTGAATTCAGGAATTGAAAAAAATGAAGAAGAAATTATTGATAAAAATTATAAACCTGCAGTGAATTTTGAAAAAAGTCCAAAGACTTTGAGTACTCAAATAGTGAAAGCTTTGGTTATGAAAGAGTTATTGGTTTTAAAACGACAACCAAGGTAGGAAAATTTATAATTAACTTCCAATGAATCATAAATATATTTTTGGTCTGAAATTTTAATACTAAAATTTATTTTTCAGTTTATTCGGTTTAATTCTCGTTCTTCCCATACTCGCATTAATAATTGTCGGGCAAATGTTCGATTATCCAATCGGAATGCCTTTCGGAATCATAAACAATGAAGTGGACTGTTCAACTGTAAATTCAAATTTTTACACTAGCAATTGCATTAAAGAAAATTTTTCTTGTCTACGTGAAAAAAAAATTGCAAAAATTAAAAATCTTAAAATTGTTTTCTACAAAAATTTTGGTAAAAAAAAGCTTTTGAGAATTGAATTAAAATTTTTAAAATTATTTTTTTAAACAGATGAAGCCTTTAAAGATGGAAAATCTGGAAAACTTTACGGTTTTATTAGATTTAGAAAAAACTTTACAAAAACTCTTGATTTGCGAACAAAAGGAGCAAATAAAGTAAACGCAAATGAAGATTTGTACATTGTGGATTTTTATGCAGATAAGACGAACTTACACCTAGACCAGTTTATACTTTTGGAACTGTGGAAGTCAATTCAAAGTTTCGCATTCGAAATCGGCTCGTCTTGCAATATTTCTATGAAATATATCGAAACTGTTCTTACTGACGTTAAATTCGAAAAACCAATTTTCGGTTCAACTGAAATTGATTTTTTAAATGAAATTTTTGCTGCTTATTTTCTTGGGTGAGTTTAATAAATTTAAAAATTAATTTTTGTCTAAATATTTTTGAATTTTAGAGTAAATTTTATGCTTTCGTTCACATTTTGCTGTCTCAGCATTCTACATGACCTTAAAAATGGTTCCTGGAATCGTGAAGTACTGTCAGGTGTTTCACTCTTTGAAATTGTTACTGGACATTTTGTGGTTCAACTCATCATCATGATCATTGAACTTTGTGGTTTTTATTTTATCATCGCACTCACAATGGACTTAAAAAATACTGGACTTTTTGCCCTGGAATTACTTTTAACTGTCATGGTTTATATTTCGGGAACTTTCTTTGGAATGATTTTTTCATGCATTTTTGAAAGTTATACACTTTCGGTTTTCGTTTCGATTGGGTCGTCAATGATTCAAATTTTCCTGTCAGGAAGTTTTTGGTAAGTAAAATTATTTCAAATTTTTTTGGAGATTTTTTTAATTTTAACTTTATTATTATATTATTGTATTATTATTATTATTTTATTATTATTATTATTATTATTATTATTTTTATTATTTTTCTTTTAAGGCCATTCGAAGGCATGCATTGGACTATAAGACCACTCTCTTGGACTTTACCAGCAGTTCTTCCAGGAAAAGCTTTAAAAAATATGATCATAAAAGATTACAGAAATCATTCGACGATTTTTATTGGATTTTTAGTTCCAACTTTGTGGATTTTTATTTGCGCCATTGGCTTGATTTTTGTCTTTAAGAATAAAAGAGTTTTTAATTAAAAATAATTTTACATTTAGTTTTATTAAAATTAAATTACAAATAAGAAATAAAGATTTTGATAAAATTAAATAACATTTTAAAAATTTTGTTACCAGTAAACTATTTAAAATATCTTAAATGAAATTTCGACACTTTTTCGCATCATAAGATTTTCTTCTTCTAAAGACTTGTCCGTTTCCACAATACTTGATAAATTTCCGTGTCATTCATCTTTTTATCGGAAACTTAATCTGTAAATATTTTCTTTCGACCCCTCAAAAAAAATACAATTCACACACTGAAATCTGAAATCACTGTCGTATTATTTGAGAAAGAAAATTGGAAAATCAAACAGGTTGTGGTAGACATTGAATTGACACTAATCGGCAGGATTATTGACTATTGACAAGAATAGAAAAAGGAGAAGAAGAAAACTTAGAGCTGTGAATCGATTTTTCTTCTTAAATAAATTTTAAACTCGTTTTTTAACCATTTCATTGTCTGTTTTACTTAACACTTTCCTCCTTGTCATGATTTCGCAATAAATCACAAACTAAATTATCAGGAAAGAAATTTTTAAGCAACAATAAATGTGAAAATTAACAAAGTAAAATTTTCCGCATTGTCATTTAACTTCCGATTTAAGTAATTTCACACAAAAGAAGAAAAGAATTCTGTTAAACACGCGATGACTTGTTAAAATCACATTTTTATCTCTTTTCAGTCCTCCCCCTAGCATGTTCACGAGGTGTGTGTGACGCAACACGAGCATGGAATACTAAATGAATGTTAACATGAAGTCAGATTAGCAGCACTTGGATGATACAATGAATATGATGAACTGGCAGATTATGAGTTCGTCCTTTTATGCCTGCTGGTGATTAACAATCGATATTAATGTGTGATGAAATTTTCTTTCATTCATTTTACGTTGGCTTTATGTCAGATTATTACTGCAGACTCAATTGTGTAAGTTGTGACGTGAGGGTGGATTTTTACAAAAAATTACGTGAAGAAAATTTGTGTGAAAGAAAAAGTCATTAGGAGTTGCTTTAAATTTTCATCAACTTGTCCAAATATTGTGAAGATAAAAAAAATATTTAAAACCCACAAAGAGGCATGAAGAGAGCGAAACTGTTATAAAAAGCAGGGAAACTGTTATATTTTTAAACTCTCTTTAAATTTTTCTCTCTTTCTCTTAGTGATTGTAAAATAATTTTTCTCTTTTCCTCCTTAGTCAGTATTTGCCTCTATATAGGAACTTCAGATTGCCGAGAAAATATTTTTCCTCAGTTGTATTTAGTTATCAGAGTGAACAGGAATTCATCGAATCCATGAATAGAGCTGCAGGATTTTTTTGTGACTTAAATTTGTATTAAAAGTTAATTTTTGTTAAAGTGGTTTAATAAAATTTTAAAATGTGGTTTATTAAATAATTTAAATAATTATTGTTTTTTATTTCAGATTATTAATTTTTCCAGAATAATTTAACGAATTTGCCGAAATCATAATTGTGCAAAATTTGTGCACCAAAATCATATTTGTTTTCGAAATTTGAAATCCCGGGATTTTCGAAATCACTAATCACATCTCATAATTTACAAAAACATTATTTTCTCTTTCTTACAACACAATTCGTTTAAAAAAATAATAATTGTTTTCTCATTTCAACAATGCACAGCAACATGACAGCATCATGTCGTCAAATCAACACGAAAAACATTTTATTTCGCTTTCAACAATTGAAATTTTTCATTTTTCATGCGATGAAGAATGAAAATATTATTTATGTGCAAATGCAGAAGTCAAGCGAAACAATTTTCATTGTGAAAAGAATGAGAAATTAAAATTTTTCTTCTTTCTTTCTTAATTGTCTTGTAATTGCACGAGGATAGACATAATTTTTAGATTTTATTGTCTTGATTAAATGCATTTGGTGTCAATTTGAAATCCTTAATGGACTTTAAGTGTAATTTCTGCAATTCAAATGCACTAAATATTTTTTAAATACAATTTTGAATAAAATATATCAAAATTAATTTTCCGCGTTCTCATTTCTCATTTGAAATATCATCCAACACCACATGAAGCATTCTACAGATCGTGTCCTGCCACTTCTACAAATTGACATCAATGTCAGATGAAAATTAGTTTAAAAATGTGTCACAAAAGAGGGAAAAAATTTATCCGTTTCAGCTTTTCAACCCACACACACACCCGACACATAATGAGTCACAATTGAGCTCCATTCAAATCCCATTAATCTCATCAAACCGTGACAACAAAAAAAAATTTTTTGTGCAAAAACTTTGCGAATGACGCAACTCGCGAGGAAAAAAATTCTAAAAATTGTTTCTAACATTTTTTTTATGAATGAAGAGCAAAAAATTCTGAATGAGCTCGCGAGATATTTTTAGTAGGTGCAGCTGTGCGTGCGTACTTGCACACAAAAAAAGAAGAAATGCTTAATGAAGGTAAAGAAAATTAATTATGAAAAGAAGAGAGAGAAACATTCAGCGGAAATGCGGTGATGATGAACTCGAAATGAGAAAAGAAAAATCTTTAGATGTGAGGATGAGGTGTGAAATTAGAAAATTGTTTTTTGCAATAATATTTGAACGCAAAACTTATTCAACATTCGCACTTTTATGCAACGCTTAATTTTTCCTTTATCTCTTATTTTTTTTGCATTAAATAACAAAACGCAGCGGTGTATTTAAAAAGTGGCAAAGTCCGCTTTAAAGAAACTCTAGCACAGTTGTCAATAGACGTAATACATAATACGCGCGTTTGACTTTTGTGGAGCAGGTTGATTGCAGAATTGTTGCATGCTTTTGTTGCGAGAAAGAGAAAATTGGTAAAGAGAAAAAAACTTGCTTCGAAAGATTTCATGCATTAGATAAGTCAAACTAATAAGTTTTTATCATGCAATTGCATGGGAATCGAGTCATTTCAATCCCGTTCTGGATGTGCACTTTATTAATGCAATTTACATCCAAATGCGATTTTAAGTAAGCTTAAAGAAAATTATTTAGTCATCGTCGAATAAATTTTTGTTGTGACACCGTAAGAAGTTGAAAGATAATAGCGTTAAGGTAATTGAGACTTTCCTGTTACGGTTAATGGTAAAAATTAGTTGGCGCTTTAATAAAAAATTTGCACTCTATTTAAATGTTTTTTAATAATTTCAAAATCTATTTTCTTATCTTTTAAATAATTCCATAACTGTGTTTGTAAAATTAATTTAGAACGCATAAAATGCTTCACTGAACCTTCAGCAATCTTAATTTTTCTCACGCGCATAATTTTTTACTGTCACTACAAGAATTATCCTTCAAGTTGAAGATAACTGTATACACTTGCATTATTTTTAATCACGCCGCGACACTGCGATGAAATTTTATTGTCATCGCCTTTTAAGGTGAACAAAAATAATTAATTTCAAAAAATTGCTTCTTTATCATTTTTTTTCGTTTTTATTTGTTGGAGTTTATGTTTTGAGTTCATAAAGGGATTAACGATGATGATGTGGATTTGGGAAGAATAAAATTTTTACACATTCTTCTTAATTCACTTTTTATATACCGCTTTTTTAATGAAGATCTTCTTAAGATAATTAATTAAATTAATTCAGATTTAATGAATTGAATGCAAGATTTTTTTTTGCCAGGGATGAGTACTCCAAATTTTGCGTCCATATAGGGCCAAATACATCTACATACGGAAAAATATGGCTACTTACGGCCACATACGGAGAAATACGACCAAATGCGCCACATACGGCACTTTACGGCGGGTGTTGGTCACGCAAAGTGTGGATTATTTCACGGAAAAATCCGCGAAATAATCCACACTTTTCCAAGGAATTCTATGGATAAATCCGCAAAATTTTAAATTGCACGGAAAAATCCACAGACAAAAATCCAAGGATTTGCATGGAATTTAAAATCCAAGGAGTTTTCCATAGAACAAAAATCCTTGGAATTTCGCGGAATTTTTAAGTGCACGGAAAATTCCACAGACAAAAATCCACGGATTTGCATGGAATTTAAAATCTGAGGAATTTTTTATAGAGTTTTTATATTTCAAAAATCAGGTAGTATCACTAAGTTCATATAGTAAATGATTTGGCGATATTTCAATTGTTAGGAAAAATTAAAATTAATCCTTAAATAAAACTTTTTGTAAAAGTTAAAGATCAATTTAAAAGAAGTTCTATCATCACTCTTATCTTTCCGGCACTGTTATAGCTTAATAACCATCCGACTGAGCTATCCTAACGATAAGCGAAGCGCGATCGTTAGGTTAGTGAGGGAGTGAACTGTATGAGCGTTCCGGGGGGCCCCTTGGGGGGCCGGACGCGATTAACACAGGAGGGGGTTTGGGGGGCGCCTGGACGCCCCTCCAAAATGATCCTATTGATTCAATAAATCAAAGTACTTAGTCAATCAAATCACTTGCCTATATTTCTCAAAACTAATTTTCTCAAACGATTTCCCTTTTACCAAAAGTTTTATTTAGGGATTAATTTTAATTTTTCCTAACAATTGAAATGTCGCCAAATCATTTATTATATGAACTTAGTGATACTACCTGATTTTTGATATACAAAAACTCTATAAAAAATTCCTCAGATTTTAAATTCCATGCAAATCCTTAGATTTTTGTCCGTGGATTTTTCCGTGCACTTTTAAATTCCGCGAAATTCCAAGGATTTTTGTTCTATGGAAAACTCCTTGGATTTTAAATTCCATGCAAATCCTTGGATTTTCGTCTGTGGATTTTTCCGTGTACTTTGAAATTTCGCGGATTTTTCCAAGGAAATCCAAGGATTTATCTATGAATTTCTCCATGAAAAATTCCATAGAATTCTATGAAAAAATCCACACTTTGCGTGACCTATAATCCTTTACGGCCACATATGGAGAAATACGGCTAAATACGACCAAATACGGCTACTTACGGACAAATACGGCCACGCACAGCAATTCTCGGCCACTCATGGCTTTAATAAAATTGGAGTTCTCATCCTTGGTTTTTTTATTCACTAAAGTTCTGCTAATCACACGCACACTCTGAATGAAAAATGTCACCATTTGGCCACCAGATTTCTTAAAGAGATTTTTCTTGCTCATCTCTTTTTACTGCAAATTGACACTCTCAAGTCCTCATATTGACATCCTCAGTCCGAGCATCGCACACTGAATTCAAATGATGATGAGAACACATGACACCAAGAATGGCTATAAAAGCGGAGTGTGTATCACTTTCACTGCACCCAAGAGATGAGTGCCGATCGTAATGTCCAGTCAATAATGTTTGAATAATTGATGAGCTCGAAGTGAATGTCGAATTTAAATTTATGTGAAAGAGGGAAAATGTTAAAGTGGATTGAATGCGAAGAGAGAAAAAAAGGGTTGAAAATTTATGAGAATTCTAAATTTGAGGGTAAGGGTTGAGGTGAGTTAAAGACGGTAAATATGCTTTAAGTAGAATTTAAATGGATCGAAAGAATTTTGGTAAATAAACTTGAGGTAATTTAGCAAAAAAAATGATTTTTGAGACTTTAAATAAAAGTCTGTTGTTTGCCAAAAAAACCACGTTCAGTCCCCGGTGCGGTTGTCATTAATTAACTCACAACAATAAATTTCATTTCGCCACCTCTACGGCGTGCTAAAATTAAACAAACACTTTTCTCGAGCGCGAAGTGATTTTTCATATCAAATCTCATTATTGTTTTACGTCAATGCGGGGAAAAATAAAAATAGAAAAAGTTTTTCTCATTCGGCTCTTTTTTCCGCTCATCTATTCGTCTATTGTTCGCTCGACGACACAATAGACACTCATTTGCTTTCCTTTTGTTTAATTTTTTGAATTGTTTGGTTGGCTCCGAATGTAACTTTCAAGTGGGCTGGCTGAGCCGAGAAGGTGGAGAGATTTTCTGATATTTTTAGCTCGATCTTGATTACTCTCATGGCTGCATTGTTCGAGGGAATTATGAGTGTCACTTGAGATGCTGATTTGATGTATTTGTTATTATGCAAAAACTTTTTTTCTGTGAACATTGTTGCGAATATTTTCGAAATTAATTTTCTTCAACAACCACACGCATATCGAAAGTCACATCCACGTCACATTTCCATCCAATTCTCATCACTCTCGAGTGAATTTATTGCGGAAGCAATTAGTAAATCGTTAAAATCTCACTTTTTTGAAAATTGTTACAATTTTTGTATGCAATGTCAGAAGAAAAAAATTTACTCATTAAAAATGCGACAAAAAATTGCAATAATTAAATTTTATTCGAACAAAAAATCATTTTCAACTTTTCCATCTTCGAAGTGACTTTTTATTTTGTCATTCGCAAAGATATATTTTAAACTCACTCATAGATCCATTAATTATGCCATGGCACGTGCCGGTATAGCGTAAAGTGCCTCTTGATCAAACAACGGCAATGTAAAATATTTATAGAAATGATTTTTCCTCTTCGGCTACCTTCGATTTTTTTAGAACTTTATGGTTCTCTCGATTTTTATTTATTTTTGCGGTTTTCCTGAAATTGCGAGTGGAATTTTAAGCAATTGCCTTTTTTAGGGTTTCATTTATTAAAAGAATTTTTAGCTCTTTGTTTTTTCTGTCCATCATCCAACGAAAATTTTCTCCTTCCCTCAGATCATCTTCATCATTCTCGTATCTCATCTCTTTTTCACTCGACATTATAAAAGAAGCAACAAAAATATGAAAAATTATTATTAGATTTTCTAGATGAACGCTAAAATTAGAAGTAAAAACTTTTCTTTTCTGCCGTTTGGTGTGAAGGAAATTGGAGAAATTAAAATGAATTTTTTAGCTTCCTTCTTTTCTATTTAAGTTGTTGTGAAAAAAGTCAAATGTTTTGTTCACATTTCATATTTTTTGTTGGGTAAATTCGTTTAGAAATAAATAGAACTATGATTAACATCAGAATAAATCAATTGCGAACATTCTCGATTTACCGTTTTTTTGAAATTAGTAAAACCGGTAAAAAAATCAAAAAACCGGGAAGCCGGTAAATTAAAATTTTATTAAAAAAAAGATCCGGTACAACTGTTTTTTTTTTATCGAAGAACCCCTACCCGAACACTAAAGTAAAATTTATAATTTAGAAACTAGATTTTAAGCAAATCTCAATCACAGTCAATTATTCATTCGCTGCATGTAAACAGGAAATAATAAGACGACGAAAATATTTTTGCTCAATAAAATTTCAATAAAAATAATTTTTTCCAATACGGAGAACGCCGAAAAAGAATAAAAAGAAAAGAAAGTCAATTCACATCAGGAGATAATAAATTGTCACACACAGAAGAAAAACTTACTGCACAAATTTATGCTCGTGCGGGGAAAATAATAAAAACATGAGAAGTACTTAATTTCTCATTGAATTTCAGCCAGAGATGATGACAATTTATGGCAATAGAAAAGCAGAGCACAATTTGTGTTTGTTGTCAATTGTCTGCATGTTATTGAAATTGAAATTCGCAATTGTATGAATGATAAACTGCTGCCGTTTTCCTTCCGTTATTGATGCTTGAGTTTATTTTTAAAAATAATTTAAATTTAAAATAAATTTTGATTTTTAATTTGAATAAATTTCAAAATCACAATCATAAAAGAAAAAATCCATTAAAAATTCTTCACTTCAAGACTGAAAAAAGGAGCGAAAAAATAATTTATGGATCGTAATAAAATTTCTCGCGTTTAATTGATTGTGTGGTGGGAAAAGTGAGTTTAAGTGGTTCGTTGATGAATTAGAGACAGAAGATTGTTGTTGAAATTTATTACTTGTGAAATTTTATGAATTTAGAAAAATTATTTTGACGATTTTATTTTTTTTGGATTTTCCTAAACATTTTATTTATCAACCTCAAAATCTTACAAATTAATCTCTAATTTAACTCTCAAGACACTTCTTTCTTCTTAATTTATTCTACATTTTACACAAAAGTCGGTGAGACCCTTTACATTACCCTTTGTGGTAAACAATTACCCAACCATCATTCGCTCCCGCACCGACTTTCAATTGTTTTGTCGCGAGCTCTTTTAAATGCCAATAACTTTCGATACAGTGGAAAAAATTCGTGTTTTTGAAAAATACCGACAAAAAAGTAGAATTTAATTGTGGAAATTTTAGTAAATTATCAAAGATTTAATTTAGAAATTTTTTCATCAAATTTTTTTATGATAAACTTAAATTTACCTCACTTGCTGCAACAACAACAAAAAAAATGTCTCTGGCAAGTAAATTTTGCACAGTAGCTAAAAGACTCTTTTGTTCTCCTTCCGATTAGAGTTTCTCAAATGCCCGGGTAATGAGATTTTGTCCTACCCGGGTAAAAAAATTTACTACCCGGGTAGCCCGGGCATGCCCGGGTAAGAATTTTTTTAAAAAAATACACCTATTTTTACTCAAATTTTCGGCTAATCTTTACATCGAGCATTTTAAGTAACAGAAATAAAAGTTTTTTAAACAGAAAATGAATAGATTAAAAGAAATATAAAAAGTTTAACGGAAATAGTTCTTAAGGAACATTACACAGTGAAGGTCTGACATTCGAGTTCTAGCCTTTGTTACAATATCTCCAGCCTCTAAAAATGCCCTCTATGAAGTAACTGATGTTGCCTAAATCGTTAGTAAAGCTTTAAACAATCGGTCCAAAATTGGAGATATTTGTTTGAGTCTTCTTATGTCATCTCATGGCTATTTTTTTGTTGCACTTGCACTTGATGTTTCAAAATACTTTTTTGAATTAAAAAATTTCACAAACGAATCTAAATTTATATAGGTAAACTACCTTCTTGAGTCATGTAGTTTTGATAAGTGATAAAATTCATTGTAAACAAAACATTTTCAGGTATTGGTTTACACAAAACTTATAAAAAGCACTTATGGAGGAAGATTTTTTCACAAAAAAAATTAAGAAAATTTTCTTCGAATTTTTTAATTTTTACCCGGGTAAGGGTAGAGCAATTTTCCGGGTATACCCGGGTAGTAAAATTGACGGGCATACCCGGGTATACCCGTACCCGGGTTACCCGTGAGAAACTCTAGTTCCGATCTCTTTGCTGCAATTGATTTGCAATTGTTTCATTGTTTAATCTTACAAGCGGATCCGCAATTGCTCTTTACTTTTGATGTTTCGCCGCTCTCAACATCTTTCGCTTGCCTTCATTGTATTAATTTTGATACTTAACTTGTCTATTTTAATTGGACTTTGCCAATTGTCTCAATTGTGTAGTCAATTGACGATGCCGATTGTTAGTGAAGAAAAATAGTTAATTTTAATGGTTTATTCGCTTTTTTTTAGAGCAAAAAACATTCACAAGCTAGAATTGAGAGTTGAATTGAAAAAAATTTCGTTTGAATAATTGGAGAAGTAATTGAGAGTAATTGTATGGCGATGTCAGGAGAGAAAAAAGGTTGAAAACGTGAAAGGGAAAAATTGATTGAAGATTTTAAAAGATTTATTTTCTATTTTTAAAAATATTTAAAAATAAATTAAAAATTAATTCAAATTTTTAATAAATATTTTTTATTTTTTTATCAAGAGAGAAAACCAAAAATTTCTCTCACTCTCTCGAGAGAAAGAAAAAAATCATCAGAAATAACAAAAGACAACATCGCAACATATACAGGCACTTTTCCCCCGAACAGAGAGTGAGAGAGAGAGAGACTTAATACCATTGTTGTTGATAATAACAATCTTACTGTATTTTTCAGCTCCGCCCCATTCTTTCTCTCTCATACGAGCAAAACTTTTTCAACAAATGCGAAAAAAATTGCTCTCGATTGTTATGCGCATTCACAAATGTCTATTGTGCGGTTGGATCATTGTGTTTGCCTTTTATCTAAACGCGAAGATGTGTTAGTGAGAGTTGGGGATGAAATTTTCTTCTACAAGCTAAAATTATTTTTAGAAAATTCAGATCATGCTTGCATTGAGTTCGGGGAGTGAATGTATGGTGGATAATGGAAGGTAAATTGTTTTTATAGTTAGAGGTTGTGTAAATATTTTTAGGAATTTCTTTATGTCAAAAGAAGTTTGGAAAATTTTATTCTAAAATTTTTTCTAAAGTTTTTAAAAATGAAAAAAAAATTAAATTTTTTTCTTAGAATTAATTATTTAAATTAACAAATTTTGAAGCTTTTATTTAACTAATAATAAATTTGTGTAAATTTTATGGCTTTACTCAAAAGCTTTATTTTGTTATAAAAAATTATATATTTTTTAATTTAAAAATTTAACCTAAAATTTATTTTACATTTATTAATAGTACCAATTCCACTTAATACCTCATGTAATGTTTTTGGGGCGTTTTTTTCTTCATATTTTCAGTACAAATTTTTTCAGTCCAAGAACACAAATCAATATCTAAACAAAAGAGGAGCTGCTCCTCTAAAAACCTTTGTATGTATTCGAGAATTTTTTCCTTAACATTTTTACGTATATTTTCCACACAATCATAGAAATTTTTCTTTTCTTCTCAACGAAGCGCAAAAAAAAATATATTTTTTTCATCCCTTGTTGTTTTGCTGAGAGAACGGAAAAAAATTCGTTTACGAATCGGAAAACTTTTCTCGGCATCATTCTGCTCCAATCCACGCTTAGGAAAACAATGAAAGCTCTCAACGAATTGTATTCCGCCTCCACCATTCGTATACAATGCCGTTGATGTTTTCTATTATTATTTTTTTATTTCGGAGAGCGCTTTTGCTAATGATCACATACACCAGCAATATTAGACTTAGAAAGACTGGGAATGATGTGAAAAAAGCGTCAACAATTCACGAGAGAGTTTTTTTGACCCAGAGAGAAAAATTTGGAATTTTTTGTCGAAAATAAAATTTACTAAATTTAATAAATTGAATTCTATTTTTTGTAATTTTTAAAAATATTTCTGTCTGGTCAAATTTTTTTGTTTTTATTCGTAGCCCAAAACAAAAGTTCTCGCTAACATGTGCGCACACATCGCTCGTATTTCCACCACAGCTTTACTCTCATGCATGTGTGTGCTGGGAAAACAATTTCTCTCTCTCTCGATTTTTTTCTTCTCACTCAGAAAAGAAAACATTTGTGCATAGCAGCACAGCGCATATTGACACACACCAACACACAATGATGAGATGATGAAAAAATACATATTCGAGAAAAAGAAAGGCGAAACAATTGTGTATAGAATAATATAACAAAAACACAGCAGCCGGAGCACAATATAGAGATATTCTCTTTACGACCACGACAGTCGCTGGCTAACTGCCGGATGAGAGAGAACTCACAACCGTTTTTCATATTCGCGTAACGCAAATTTAATTTTTAAAATTGATCGGCGGAAAATCGAATACAAGAAAAAAAATCGCGGGCACGTGTGCTGAGTGTGAAAAGTTTCTTAATCAGTTTGAAAGTAAGCAAAAAAATATATTAAATGTTTATCAATTAGCAAAGTGATTCGTGTTTTACTCTTTTTATTATTATTCCATAAGTTGAAAAGTGAAATGCGTTGCGTTGATTTCATGTGAAATTTGATAACTTTTGCAGTTTAGATTAGAATGGAAAATATTTAAATTAAATTATTGAAAATAATGTTGAAATAAAAAATATTTAAAAAAGGATAATTTGAAAATTAAAGAAAATTGAATTTATTGTTTAAATAAATAAATTTTTAATTTATAAATTTTTTCTACTTTTGTGAGTTCCTTCATAATTTTTAAACATTAATTTTGAAATTTAAATTAAAAGTTTGAGAAAATTATCAGTTTGAAATTTAAACTTAAGTTTAAAAAATTTGCAGTTCGACAAACCGAAAAAATGTGAGGGAAATTCCTCGATATATACATAGGATTTCTTCAGTGTTCAGTGCATCAACACGCGTGAAATCCTCAACATTTATAACTGTTAATTTTAATATTAATAATGCTCTAATTTTTACAATCGTTTCTTTGTTCAATTATTTGTAAATATTTTAATATTATTTTCTACTGTTTTGTCTGAGTAAAAATGTAAAATAAATTATAATCGCGATTTTTTTCTTGATTTTTATTAATCGCTAAAATTATATTAAATTTTTTTATAGCAAAATTTTTTCCTCAAACCTTTGTAATTTATTAAACTGCATACATTTAAAAAAATTGCTATCAAAATCCCAGAAAAAAAGCTGTCGATGATTTTTTAACGAACGAACAAAATTAATTATGCATAAGCGGATTAATTCTATTCGCGAGTTCTCCTTTAGAGCGAAGAAATGTTTTGACCATTTCTTTCTCTTTTTTCCATCCAAAAATTGAATTTGATAAATTAAGAGGGAAAAATTTCCTTCTTCAGCTAATAAATCGTTTCATTAAGTTGAGTGCACTAATTAACAACATGCGTGAACACATCAAACGATGATAATGTGGAAAATGACAATGTTGTGGAAATATTTCAAGTTTCGCAATTAGCTCGAAGGATAAATTAACAGTAATGAGGTGAAAATAGTTAGAGAAATTTAAATGATTAGTACTCAAGTGATTAAGATGCAAAAGAGAATTATAATTAGTGCTCTGACAAATTGAGATTTGAAAATTTTCTTCTATAAAAAATTAAACGATTTTTTGAATTTTAAAATTTCATTAAAAATTTCTCCGAAAAAAATTTAATTTGCTTAAATAATTTTAAAAAACTTCCAAAAAACATGAAAAGAATTTATGCAAATTTTTAATTAATTTCCTCTCGGTGTTTAAAACTGACTGGAAGATGAATTTGAAGTGTATGAAAAAGATGAACATGAGAAGATTTCTCGAGGAAGCAGTGCTAAGATTCCGATTGTTCTCAAACAACAAAAACAATATCAACATACAGCATTTAGAAAACACAAAGAATCATCATTGTTTTTCTCTCAATAAGAATTTTTTCATCTCTTCACTTTATATTTCATTATTACTTTTTTTATTTGCTTAAAATCCTCAATCTTCTCTCTTTTTTGCCGCGCGCGCTATCACACAACTCTTCTCTGTCTTTCTTTTGCGCGCCTCTCGGCTTTTTCCATTACTTGCCTTTTTTTGAATGAAATTGCTTTGTCGAATGCTCCTTTTGTTGTGCAAGTGCTCGGCGAGAGAAAAAAAATCTTCGCGAGGGCAAAATTGAATAAAAACATTTTCTTTTTATTACACAACAATTGATGTATTGTTCAAGAAAAAAAAATCAGCATTTTTTCTGTCAGAATAGAACTAAGAATAGGAGTTATTGTTTATTGAGATGATGCGCTAAGTGCTCGGTGATTATTACAGAAAAATTGTGTTTAAGATTTTGTAGAGTGGATAAATACACTCATAATTCTGTAATGTGATTTATGTGAGAGAATTCCATTGTTTATTAGGTTTGATAAATTTTTTATTAAGATATCAAAAAATTATATTTTTTTAAAAAAAAACATCTCAAAAAAAATTTTTTCAACTAAATAAAAATATTTTTTTAAATGCCATAAAAAATATCTCAAAAATTAATTTTTATTAAAATCAAAAATATATTTTTAAAAACCATAAAAAAGCAAAATAATTTACGCCATTCATCGCATTTGTTCGTTTATCGATCACTCAAACAAATAATGTCTTACTTAGCTCATAATCAAAACGTAAAAATCTTCATAAACAACAAAACATCAAAAAAACTGCTCTGGTCAGAACGAGAGTGAGAGAGCACATCTGAAACTTGTTTTTATTGTCCATTTATGCATATTAAGATAAATCTCTGTGAGAGAGGACGATCAGAAAAAAAAGAAAACAATTCACAGTTATCAGTCGATGACATAACGAAGAATAAAAATTTAATTAACAGAAAACTGAAAATAATTTTACTAAAATTATTTTTAGTTCGAGCATGCTGATACTTAATGAAAGTACCATAAAAAGAACGAAACACAAATCAACATGATAAGAATTCCTATTTGTATTCAAAATTCAATTTAATTTCTCGTTTCAGGCAAAAGAAAAAAAATAAATAACAACAGAATTAAATCTACGTGACAATAATAAGTCATTTGAAGCTTCCACGTGTCTCCGAAAAATATAAACACATGCGAGAGATAATGGACTTTAGCGAAAAATGTACATTGTTACATGAATTTTAAAAAAATCATCACGAACTTTTGAAAGTTGTGAATTGATGAAACAAAAAAAACTAGTAAAAAATTAAAACAAAGTTGAAAGTGTCAAAAAATCTAAATCAAAAAAATTATCGATAAAAATCTTTACAAAACTAATAAAAAAATCATAATAAAAGCGGCCAGCTGTCGGACGTGAAAGAAATCATTGTGTCATAATATAAAAAAATCTCTTTCAAGGTCACTTCATGCAGCTTCGCATGTATACACATATTTTCGCGATAAGGATTTTTTTTCGGCATCAAAAACAATTATGTATGATGATTAACCGGACACGCGAGTAGGTCACGAAAACAAGAATCGTTTTTGTTTAGGATGTTTGTAAAAATAGAACATGGTCAAGAAGAAGTAAAAAAAAGTTCGAAAACATTTTAAATAGAAAAACACTCAAAAAAGAATTAAAGCTTAAAAAAAATGACTTAAAAAGCAATCGAAAAAATTATCTCCAGTTGCCATACGAAAGAAATTTTCAACCAAAAAGTCACCAAGATCATATCAGCACCGCGACAATTTTCATTCAATCATCAAACAAAGTGAAACAAGGTAAGTTGAAGGCAAAAAGTTGCAATTTACTTCGACTTAATTGCAAATTATGTTAGAGAGAAAAAAAATTGCGTAATGATTTAATATCTCTCGGAGAGCTCACTGCGGCAGCTGAAGATTATGCAATCTATGCGGATTGAAAATAATGAAACACTTTACAATTGTTGGTAAAGAACTTGTTATGGTAATTGATTGATACAATGAAGCATCAATGCTGGGTGTTTGAATGATTTGTAGGAGCTGAGATTAGATATGAAAAATTCTGTTGAAGTTCTACTTTGAAATTCATATTCATATTTTATAATAATGACTTCAAACTCAAGTTGAACAAATTTTTTAATCTTCACTCATAACTAATTCTAATCTTCATACTCATTCAACAATTAAGGTATGCGAGAGACAGAGAAAGATCAAAGTTGGTGGACATTAAGCTGTTGCTTCTGCGTAACGCTAATAAGAAATTAAATGAAAAGGTTAATAACTGTCAATTTTATAGAGAAATGTCATGATGACAGAGAGTAAAGTTTTGGAGTTTATAGTTTAGAAGAATTTTTTAAAAAAGCTTCAAATTCGCAATCTACATTCCATTTTTATCATTAATTACCTGGCGCATCATCGTCCAATTAATTCAAATGACTTCTTTTCCTCTTTTCTCGCTCTCAAACACAAAAACAATTTTATGCGATTTTGATGTAAGCTTTTAGCAGTTTCTTGCACTGCGTTTGCAATGCGGCAGAAAAGAAGAGAATAAAAAAAGACTTATATGCAAGAGCGGAGCGGCACTGCAAGCATTGCCGTAATGGAAAAACCTGCTACGCTGGTTTTTTTCTGCTGGTGTCTAAGGAAATGCAGCCGAGAGTCTCACATGGAATATAAAAAGCCATTATAATCAGTTGATACATAATAAATCAATGTGCTTCACATTACAATGCGTATATTTTTTTCTATTTTTAAATAAAATTTTTATATTATTTATTTAACATGCAAAAGGGGGAAAGAGAGAATTTTATATAGAAATAGATCAGAATTGTGCGTGGATTGTTTATCTTTCTTCGACTTTGATTTAAAATGTTTAAAAATCATTAAAAGTCCTTTGGGAGAATGTTTAAAAATAAATTGAAGAATTTCCTTTTTGATGATCTACAAAAAAAGAGAAGCCCGAAAGGCTTTTTAATAAACACTTCTTCTTTTTTCTTACTCTCATTTATGAACACAAAAAGTTATTGATCGTAAAAAGTCCACTGGAATTTATTTTTATTTTCTCTCACAATCTCTTCGAGGCTATCGAATAACAATCATCATCACAGCAGAGCAGCAGCATATAAAGCGCTATTGATCTATAATATGCGATATGTTTAAGCTTTTTTTCTGCACAGCCGCAAAAAAAATTCAGTGACCGAAATGAAAAACAAAAGAGAAAGAAATCATAAAGAAAAAATCACAGTTGAGAGATAAAAACGAGTTCAGGCTCTTTTCGACTAATTAAAAATGTAAATAATATGTTAATTCCAGAAAATAAAGAAGAAATCGAGTCTTTAGAGGGGAAAAGAATTAAAAATATTTCTTTTGTTTTCTCTTCTTATTTTTTTGGTATTTTAGTCATCGCCAAAAAAAGAAATATTTTGTGTAAAAATTTTCACTAATATTAAAAAACGTGAAAAATTATTTTCTAGGGTTTGAAACTTTAGTGAAAAAATTTTATGCATCGCAAAATTAACATAAAATTTTTTATGTTTATCAAAATTAATAAAAAATTAGCAATTGTTTTAAAATTTAAATTAATTTACTAAAAATCAAAATTAATAAAAAATTAGCAATTACTTTAAAATTTAAATTAATTTACCAAAAATCAAAATTAATAAAAAATTAGCAATTAGGTACTTTAAATTAATTTGCTAAAAATTAAAATCAAACTTTTTTATGACCTAAATGTAGCTACATGAAATTTTCAACATTAGAATTATTTCTTTATCAGCATTGCGAAAAAATTGCTGCATATCTGGTGGAAACTCGTTAAACTTGCTTAGCATTGCGTGCAGGAATCATAAAAAGAAAAAAAGATCAAGAAACTCTCTCGCGAGTGATCGCAACCTGCTCCAACTATCTGCTCTCAGATTATTTTGTTGTTCTTGTGAAAATGTAACAAATCGGCTACTTTGTAGTTGTACAATGGATAATTTAGATATTATAATTGATATGTAAATTAATAAGTTAAAATTCATTTAAGACTTTTTGAATGATCTTCACATTATTTTAATTATAAAAAGTCAAGTGACTCAATGACCAATCTCATAAATTCCCGTCGAATCTTAAATTTCTTTCCATTATTTTCATTTGTAAATTCAATTTTTTTAACCTCGAAGACGAAAAAAAGAGTTATAAAAAATGCGCTGAAAAAATTTCTTAATTACAAGCAACATTTCAATATTAACCTGAAAGAGCCACATATCGAGATGAGAAAAGAGGCGCAGAGAAAAAAGATCAATTTTTATTCTGGAATGAGAATCACACAAAACGAGAATGAAAAAAACATACAATACACATTAACATAAACAACAAAAGAGATTAAAAAGGAGGAGAAAAATAATCGCTAAAGACTCGCGCAAAAGGCATCGACCAGCGATGCTGTGCAAGGTGGATTGCCTCGAGTGACGTTTATCAGCTCTTTTGATTGTTTGTTTTAGTCGACGAAATCTTTATCGTTTTTCACCTCTCAAATCATCCCAAAAAAAATGCATTTAAAAACCACAAAATTCAAACGATTGAATTCCAATCTAATTTAAACAACTCTCACGCGCCAACTTACATTCCTAATGACATCTCGACAACAAAACATTTTTTTTTCGTTTAAAAATGCTCTTCATCATCATTGTTGTTCTGCTCCATAAAGAGAAACGCCAACTCGTAAAAAAGACTCGAGATGAGAATAAATGAGCTGACACGCAATCTGCATGGTGTGTGTGGCGGAGAGAAAAATCTAATCATCGACAAAAAAACATTAAGATAAAGACAAACAAACAAGACGCGAAAAAAAAGAGATTAAAGCAAGAATTTCTAAGCAAACAAAAGGAATGAGAAAATTAAGAAGAAGAAGAAATATTTATAAAATAATTAGGTTTTCAAATGCGGAATTATTATTAGAAATTTTTGAGCTTAATTTTTAATTTTAATAAACTAACAAAACGATTTAAAAAAATCGATATTGCAAAATTATTATCTGAAATTTTTGAGTGGTTTCTATTTAATTTAAATAAATTAACAAAGCGATTGTCAAAGTAAAATACTCAAACGTTATGTATAATATATTTTTACATTACATTTCCACCTTGTTCTTTTAAATCTTGAAATAGAGTCTAAAACAGGTTAAAAAGAATCCGAAGAGAAAAAGAAATTAACATTCGAAAGATATTAAAAAATCTTTTTTATAACAAAAGAGCAATACAAAGATGGTTAAAACATCTCGCGAGCGCAAGAAATGCGCGCACTGAAAACAAAAGACAAACGGCAAATGAAGAAGGAAAAAACTGGATGAGGAAACTGGAAATATTATTGCGCTGAAAAAATGTGAATTTATTCAAGGGTTGAAAACCTTAAATTTGCTAAATTAAAATCAATTTAAAAGTTTTCTCCTCTTGAAATTTGTTTTGTGATTACAAAATAAACGAGGATGGCATTTTGTTGAGGTGGATTGTAATGAGGATGGAATTAGTTGATGTTCGACTTTAATGTTTGTACTTTGTTTGGTGGACAGAGCTCTCTTTCGCTCGGGTAAAAGATAAATGCACATAATGGGTGTAGAATGACAACTGTTGCCATTGGTAATTTAGAATCTTGCAGGCTTATTGATGGTCGTATTGAGAATATTACTATGCAAAACAATTATAATCAGTATGGGAATTAAAAGGATTTAGAGAAAATTATTTAATGACTAATGAAGAGAAGATTTTAATTAAAAAAGTCACTTTGGAAAAGAATTGAAATTAAGAATTTAATAAATTTTTTAGATTTCATAAATAATTTTAGAATTTTGAATTATTTTTGATCAAAAATAAATTTTGTATCAAAAACAGAGATGGGCAATTACAAAAAATCTTGTAAATTATATAATTATTAAATTATTAAATTAGTGTAATTTTTTTAATGCTCGATTTCAATGTAATTGCTTATATGATAAAAAAAATAAATCTGGATTTTTCTTCTCATCTCACAAAGAAAATTTTAATTTCGTAATTACATTTCAAAAATTGTCTTTAGCTGAAAAAAATTGTCACGATTGCAATTATTGGTTTGACGCGATAAGCGAACAACATTCGACACGCAAAATAAAATGTAAAGAAAAAGCTGCAAGAAGTTACGAAATCAGGTCGCGCAATGACCAAATACGAAGCGACAGGTGCGAGTGTGCATTTGAAATAGAATGTGTGTGCATGAAGGAGAAGGAGAAAAATATTTGCACGAGTTTGAATGCTGAATAAAGTGCAACAATTGGAAAAATTTGCTCTTTCTTAAGGCGCTTTTTTTGTGTTACTTTTTTTAAAATGAGAATGTAAGAGCCCAGTTAAAATTTTACTATTTTTTGAATCCTTCTTTAAGATTAAAACAATTTTTCTTATTGGGTTTCTTTCCTTTCAGTCCGCAAGACAATCGCAAGTAAAAATTTCTTTAAACAAAGCCAAAAGCTTTTTTATCTTTCGCATCTCGATCGAACACACACTCAGCATCATGCGGCAGGTACACTCACATAGCTTGAGCAGGTTTATGCGAGGGATAAAAGCGTGAAAGGGAAGGAAAGAGAGAAAAAGAATAAATTATAACAATAAAAATGCAAATCGATCGGTTTACTGAACCCGCGGGTTGTTTGCGTTTTGCCTTTAATCGCTTCTTAGGCTTCACTCGCGCGGAAATTAGAGAACTTTGCAATCTGCGTGAGAAAATTGTTAAAGTGAAGGAAATAAAATTTAATGTTCACATTGATCACTTACTGACTCTACGAAGCGAGTAATTAAAGAAGGATGATTGCAATGCTGGATGTAGATGCTTTTGCTTGATGTTGTGGAAGTTGATTAATGAGAGATATGGAAACTGTGATAGAATGACGAGTATTTTGGACGCTTTTAATAACATAATCTTAACAATCGTTATTAGCAGTGAAATTAATGTTGGTTTAAAAGAAAACTGTTATTATCTCGTTACAAAACCGCAAACCCCCCTCGACAATAATATGGCAATATTTCAGTTGCTAGCAATTGTAAATTATCATATTTAATTACAATTTTTTCTCGTTTCTTTTGAGGCATAAATGATCTCGCGCTTTTTATTTTTTTTTTTGCATGTAGCACAAGTAGCTCCCTGACCAGCGCGAGTGAGATGTCGACTGTGTACAGTACACAGTAAAGCATAATGTTCGTTTAGTAAAATTGATGAGTGGAATTAGCTGTTTATGACTTCAGTTCAAGTTATTACTTACAATAAGTGTCGAGTTGAATTCAATTTGAATTAGTTGAATGGCCAATTAAATGGAAAATAATTAGACGTGAGGATTCGTAATCCTTTAAAAGTTCAAATTAAAATTTAATGATTATTGAAAGATTTTTAAAAATTGTAAAATCAATTTAATTACTAAACAGAGATGGGCAATTACAAAAAATTTACATGCTATTTAATTTTTACATGAATTTTGTGAGAAAATGTTATTAATTACATTTAATGCAATTTTACCTCGATTACAATGTTATTAATTACATTTAATGCAATTTTACCTCGATTACAATGTAATTGTCCATCTCTGTTACCAACGGTTCTTTTGTCCACTCCTTTAACTCTTATTTCAATAAACTTTAGCAAATTAATAAAACTTTCTCGTCTCTAATGAAGTTAAGGTACTCAAATGCATCCAATAATATAAGAAATTCCTTTCGATAACAACAAACAAGCAAAGTAATTATTTGAGCTGTAATCGCCACCATTAGACTCAAAAAATAGGAAAAAGCCTGCAGTGCCTCGCGACTTGGAGAGAAAAAAATAAGTAAAATAATGAGAAGAAGGCAAAGAGATGTGGAGCAGGAGATGGAAATGGATTTTTTTGAGATGCGAGAGAATAAAAAAATCCACACACATGAAATTCATTACATTCTCAATTTTTAATACGAGTCATCAGTTTAATGTTTATTATTTTTATTTTCGACTTCTTTTTTATTCTTTTAATTTTTGCATTGCGACGTGCGATGTGATACTTTAAGAAGATTTAAAAAAAATTCAAAGATGTCGTAGCTACTAGAGTTTGTGCTGGATAAAATGGGAGAAAATTTTGAGCAATAATCAGAGATAATCAGATGGGTAATTACATTGTAATCGAGTAAAAATTATATTACTTAATATTTAATTTAATTTTCGTACAAAATTAATGTAATTTTCCGAAAATTAAATTACATCACATTTAATTTCTTTGTAATTTCCCATCTCTGCCAAAAATATTTTTAATGAATTTTTATCAATATTTTCAAACCTTTTCAATTAACTAACCTCACACAACGAACAGTAATCACATTCAATAACAGCTTCATCATTGCTTTACACATCACAGCATGTTAATTCAGTTTCCAGTTCTCCTTTTATGGCAATTATCAGCTTAGAAGCAGAGAAAAACATAAAAACAGTGGAATTTCATCAAAACAATTTTCTCTCTTAATTATCAGTTTTCATTCTTGCTTACATAACAGGTTGATTGTAGCGAAAGATGAAGAATAAAAAATAAATCTTTAAAAAATTATTTGGAGCAGGGGGTGAGAAGCTCGCAGGTACTGAGTACTCGAAAAATCCTTAGTGCCTGCTCATATAGTACCTCAGCACCATATAAACTCTCGACGCTCAAAAATAAAAATTTCATTATCTCTCAAAAAAATTCTTACTCTTACGATGTAAAATTCTCACCACGTGTTTCTCTCTCCCATATCCCATACAAACTTATTTATTTAATTTAATTAACTTTTATGAGTCTGCGAAAATTTTGTAGTAGCAGGTAGTCTTCTTCTCGATTAGCAGAATCAAATAAAAAAAATTCGAAGAAAATCCGTTGATCCGTGCGACCTGTAGAGCGCGAACAAAAAACGTATGGAAAAGCGTCTCCCGGATCCTTGATCCTTTATCCCGGATGCTAACAGCACTCTTTTGACGATCCTGCCTGACCTGGGCCATGGATCATACAAGTGTGCATACTTTTTAGATTCGTAATTCGATGGCCTTGCATGTGGCAAAAGATTCTAGATCGAAATAAGGCTTTTTGAGGGCAGCAGGTGACAAAGAGAGTTTTCTCTCAAGATCGAAAACAATATATAGCGAAGCTATAAAAAGTATACACACTTATATGATCCACAGCTCAGGTGAGGCAGGATCGTCAAAAGAGTGCTGTTAGCATCCGGGATCAAGGATCAAGGATCCGGGAGACGCTTTTCCATACGATTTTTGTTCGCGCTCTACAGGTCGCACGGATCAACGGATTTTATTCAAATTTTTTTTATTTTATTCTGCTAATCGAGAAGAAGACTACCTGCTACTACAAAATTCTCGCAGACTCATAAAAGCTAGTTAAATTAAATAAATAAGTTTGTATGGGATATGGGAGAGAGAAACACGTGGTGAGAATTTTACATCGTAAGAGTAAGAATTTTTTTGAGAAATAATGAAATTTTTATTTTTGAGCGTCGAGAGTTTATATGTGACTGAGGTACTATATGAGCAGGCACTATGGATTTTTCGAGTCGTGACCATAAGTCGTGCCACGGACAGTCATAATGTCCATTTTTCAAAACTATGGGTATCGTTGAACTCGTTATTGGACCAGAAATCGATTTACATTGACGATTTTTGATGCATGTCCATCATGGCCCGCCAGGATTGCCACTAATGTCCATTTTTCAGAACTATGGCTTCATGTATGTCGTTGAACTCGTAATTGGACCAGGAATCGATTGACATTGATGATTTTTGAGGAATGTCCATCATGGCCGGCCAGCAGTGCCACAGCCATAACGTCCATTTTTCAGACCTATGGCTTCATGGGTATCGTTGAACTCGTGGTTGGACCCGCAATCGATTGGCATGGCTATAAAAACGGATCATGGTGGAAAATGAAACACGGTGGAAAATAGAACATAGTGGAAAATGGAACATAGTGGAAAATGGAACATGGTGGGAAATGGAACATAGTGGAAAATGGAACATGGTGGGAAATGGAACATAGTGGAAAATGGAACATGGTGGGAAATGGAACATGGTGAAAAATGAAACACGGTGGAAAATGGAACACAGTGAAAAATGGAGCATAGTGGAAAATGAAACACGGTGGAAAATGAAACATGGTGGGAAATGGAACATGGCTGAAAATGGAACATGGTGGAAAATGGAAGATAGTGACTTAGTTAACTTCACCATGGGAAAATAAATTCATTTGTAAAATTAATACAATACATTTATTTTTTGTTTTTGACTCATTAAAATTAAAATAAGTTAAAAGCGAAGCTTTTCGGAAAAGGCGGAGTTCTGCGGAGCTTTTTGCGAAGAGAACAGTGAAACTGAGAACGCGGCGCACCGATAAAACCTCACTTGTTTAATCTCTAGCCTATAGTTAATTTTCAGTATTTTTGTCTGAAAAAAATCATAAATAGTTTCAAAATACACAAAAAAATTGTTAATTTCTCAAGTTGTCAGTACCTGCGAGCTTTTCACCCCCTGATTTGGAGTAAAATTCTAGTAAATTCTCTCACGCCACAAATCACTTCCTCTCTAACGACAACAACACGTTCAACTGATCGCGATCGACAGCACTTCCTCGCACATATCAATTAAGCCATTTAATTTAATCACTTCATCCAGGGCATTACACAAGCTCTCTTTTTTCTCACACACTTTTGCACCTTGCAATCACAAATCAAACTACATTTCACATCGACCTGACAGAAAACTCATTAAATCAAACATCTTGAGGCAAAGAGAAGAAAAAATTGCAACAATAATAGAAAAAAGTATTTTTTTTACATTAAAAGCCAATTTTTCCAATTGCGGACATTTGTGATGAGATTCGTGTGTGCAGAGAAATAAAAACCTGTTTAGTGACTGCAGAGCATATAACAAAGAGGTCGAAACTAAACGGAGAGTCTTAGAAAAAAAGTTACATTGATCGGAGGATTGCAAGGGATGGAAATTGCGAAGATAATTCACAATTATACGCTTTATAAAGCCTACAACCCTTTGCCTCCATCTCGATTTCACTGCAGCATTCGCAGTACTGCTTCTAATGAGTTATTGCCAATTGATTTGTTGCGTTATACGCGCTTGCTGTAGCAAAATGTTGCAATAAGTCATTTTTGCATATATCAAGATGCAATAAAGAAAAATAAAAGAGAATGGATCGATGATCGAGGTGTTGCTGCTAGTTGATTATTTTCATAATTTCTTTTTTCTCTTCGCTACGGTGAAAATTCTTTAATACACGCCTGACTCTTTTGACATCGTATGCTGTGCTATTTTGCGGCAATTTGTTCGTCATTAAGCTACCGAGATTGAGCGAAAATGATTGAATTTTTATGATGAGATAAAGATTGAGAAAAAAGTAACAAAGAAAATGTTTAAAATAATTTTTATTTTGTTCTCATAAATCATAATGTTTAACTTAATAGTAAAGTCGTAGCATAAGTGTTCAAATTGAATTCAAGTCAGTTCAATTCAAATGAGTTCAAATGAATTCGATATTTTGATTTGAATTCTAATTGAGTTCAAATTTTAGTTCGAATTGAATTCAAATTGAACTCTAATTTGAACTAAAATAGAATTCAAAACTTGAACTCAAATAGCGCTAAAATTATTAAATTTAAAAAAATTAAGTTCATCTTTTGACTTTAATTTGACTTCAATTTGAATTCAAATGTTGAACTAAAGTGGCTGAATTCAACATTTGAACTCAAATTGAATTCAATTCAAACTAATGAGTTCAAAGTTTGAGTTCAATTCGAATTCATTTAATTGATGACGCGATTAGGAATTAATTGAAAAAGTTGTTAATGAGGATGCTACTCGCCACACTCTCATGGTGCAAATAATAAATCATTTAAAAAGTCGATTGCTTACGAACGATAAAAAAAAGTCTTGTGCACTTACATTTTTATACAAAAAATTAAAAATTAATTATGAGTTTAATTTCTAAAAAGAAATTCTCACCGAAAGCTTTTATCTAAATTCTTCCTCACACTCTTTTCAATCCCCTCTCATGTTCTCTAAATTATCAGCAATCAACTTCAATTTCATCATTGGCAATAAATAAAAAACTTTTCTCATTTTTCTTCTTTACATTTTTATATATTTCACACGAGTCCGAGCGGACGACAAAATGTAAAAACATGGCAGAAATGCGCAAAGAGCGAGAGAGAGAGAGAGAGAGAGAGAGACAGAGACAGGCAGAAATTGTCGTGTGTGTGTGCGATAACAAAAGCAGTGCATAATCTCGATGAGGAAATCTTACAGGTTTTTCACATCGCGCAGAGTGTTTTGTAAAGTGGACTTTCCACATTTTACTTTTTCTGTCTCTATTTGAAACATAATAATGCGAATAGTGAGAGATTGCAGTTGGTTGTTGGTTAGGATGACCAGATTAGTGTTGAACTAAAAATATTTGAGTTTTCTATCAAATTCCACATTTTTAGTATTTTAATAAAATAGAAAATTTTTTCATAAATTTATCGCTCTAGTTACCCTAATGCAACCCGTCAAAGGCATGTCAATAAGTTGTTTCATGCGTATGCTTTGGAGTAAAAATCTTACGCAACTTTTTCTAATTAAAATTTTGCGCATTTCCTTTTTGCAATAATCACCCAATTACAAAATTATAACATAAAAATTAAGCAACTCTTAACTGTCTCTCTCTTTTTCCCGGAATGGAATTTCAGATTTCTTTTGCGCGCTCGTTATTCGAGTTTTCTTCTTTCGTCTTGTTTTAAGGTCGTTTGCTCAGGAGTGCGGGGCAATTGTTCTGTCGTTGTTGTAATTGTTATTGTTTGGTTTTTTCTGCAATTGTTCAAAAGAAAGAAAGAAAAATTGCCGATAGCTTTTCTTCTTACTGTGAAATGAACTGAGTGCACCTGTACGACTGCATTGTTTTTAAATTTTTAAAATGTTCTTAATTAGATAAATTTTAAAGTTTAAAATTCAAAATTAATTTTAAAATCAAAAATTAATTTTTTATAACCTAAAATATTTTTCTATATTTTTAGTCTAAATTTTTTATATTTAACCAAAACCTCAACCCGACTCTCACTCACTTTCTTGTATTGTGACAATTTTTCATTCTCCTTCATTAATGAAATTTGAAACCTCACGAGGTTCGCCTCAAACAGCAAACACATTTCATAACATGACAATTTCTCCCAACTTGCATTTCCTCAATCGCATGCAAAAGTTCTAAGAATAAAAATCGCGCGCACATTACCGCGCAAAGAAGAATTCTTAAAATTATAAAATGAGAAGAAATGAATGAATTTTTTTTTCGCGAGAAGAAAATGATGATGAATCACTGACGTATGGTGCAATCACATGTGAGCGACGATGACAAACGCATTGTGATGTAAGAGATCGCGAGTGTAAGAAAATGCGGAGAATTGTGGTCGCTTTTTGTGTGGTTTGGGACTCTTTAATTTTACTCTAATTTGATATTTTCTCAACAAGTTTTATCAAACTAGATTTATGTAACAAGTCATCATTTTCTTTTACTTCACTGATCATTTCTTAAGTCTAATAAAGCAAGACATGTGTAAGAGATAAAATTAGTGTAAAGAGAATTGCAAAAGTCATCAATCTTGGGGGGAATTACATGAGATTATGTGCGAGTTGAGATGGATTAGGGAATTGATAAGAGGATAAGGAAAAAATTATTTGATGGGCTAATTAAGGTGGATGTGGTTGATGAAAAGGAAAAGAGATTAAACTTTAATCATTAAAGTGAAATAGCACTAAAAATAAATTTTAGATTTTATGAATTAATTTTATTTTTTACATTAATTTATATTTTTTAAATTAATTTTATTTTCCAAATTAATTTTATTTTTAAATTAATTTTATTTTTTAAATTATTTTATTTTTTAAATTAATTTTATATTTTTTATTTAATTAAATTAATGCATAAAAAAATTATCTTCTATTTTTATTTATTCAAATTTAATCTAAATGACAAACATAAAAGACAAACACAAAGAAATCTTGCAATTTTCCATATTGATACATACAAAAGTTCTTTGTACACCCAAAAAAAATAATAAAATAACATAGCGAGTGGGACGACAGTACATAAAGGGCAACAAACAGCATTGACAGTGTGGAAATTTTGCCTTTGAAGTTTTTCTCTGTGATGAAGTAGAAAAAAAATTAATGGCATTTTTTGGCTTGCGCTTTTGTTTGTGGACCGGACAAACGAAAATGAATAGAAAATGATTTCAAAAGAAAATTCAACATAATAATAGACTCAGCTTCGCTGTTTTGAATCTCTAATGGAGCGCTAATAAATTATTTCAAGAATTTTCTCATGTTTTTGCGTTTGGGTCGGCTCTCGAATTCCTTTGTGAGTGGTCCGATGATGATTTTTATGCTCGTTTATTTGCTGGGTGAATTATTTTTATGAGATTTTAATGGAGTGGATGTAAATTTGGTATTTATGGGATTTTGATAAAAAAAAACTGTAATTTTTTGTCATTTTCACACTTTCTTCAACTTCCTTTCTCAATTCTTTCATCCTCTGCCGGTTGGCCATCATCGAACACTACTTCTTCACACTTTTCGATCGTCACATTTCACATCATCAAATCATCTCATTAGTAGCAGCACCAATTGCATTTTGTGTTGTGAGAAAAAAGAGATTTTTTCGCTCTCATAATGATGATTACATGAAGTGAATGTGACTGAGGAGAATGAAAATTGTAACGGATATACTATAATAGATTTTCTTTAATGGCACTTAGTGCACTGCCGCTGTGTGTGCACGAATGAGAAAAATCCACATACAGATGTGCAATTTTTGTGTTGTTTATTTTATTGTATAATTTTCAGAATTATAAAATATTCTTTGATGCATTTAAAAAAATTTATAATTTTAGCATTTCATGAAAATTGACACAAAATCCATTCCATCGTTCAGCAAAATCTTCTCCTCAAAGATATCAAATTACAAGACACCGTGAGAGAGGAAAAAGAAATCTCAAAATGCAGACGCACACAAAAAGTTTCTGGTCATTATCTTTCACATGTCTTTTGTTTATCGAGAATTTAAATTTTTCTCGTTTGTCATACAGATTTTATGAAAAAAAGATGCTGTAACAATTTCTCACAGGAAAAAGTGCATTAAGGGATTTTTGAGGAGTGAGGAAAAATTTTGTTAAGAGTTTCTCAGAAATGAAAACATTTGAAAAAGGATATTGAAAACAGACACGAAGAGTCAACATGGTTTTAAAGGAGGTCAACTGGAATTTTTGAGTTTAAAAAATTTACAAAAAATAAAAATTGTTTTAAAAAATTTACAAAAATTTACAACAAATTAAAAATGATTTATAAAAATTTAAACAAATTACAACATAAAAAAATTATTTAAAAAAAATTAACAAAAATTATTTTAAAAAATTTTACAACATAATATCACATCTAATTCAAAATTAAATAATAATATCAGTTATAAATAACAATAAAAATCCACTTAATGCACATCAAGAAAGTTATAAATGAAAAATAGACAAAAAAAAATAAGAAAGAATAACAAAAGAGACTGAAGTGACTCTAAAACAAAAACCAGATGCTCCAGATCATGAGTGAATGAGTGATCAAGAACAAAGATTCCAACAAAAGTAAAACAAAAGAAAATTGAAATTGTTAAAAAATATTTTATAAATTTAATTTTTAAATATTTTTAATAAAATAAAAATTATTTAAATTATTTTTTTCCCTTCCTGGAATTAAAAATATTTTAATAAAACCCGAGAACAATACGAGAAAAAAATCAGACGCACTTAATGTAAATAAATTCTCAGAGTTGTTTAAAAAAAATTGCTGATCTTGTTTGATGTTGCGTGTGTGACTGGAAGTTCTCCCCGAATTTTATTACCGTCGATATGGAAATTTGCGTCAATTGAGAAAAAACTACAAAAGACTTTTTTCTAAAAAAGATGAAAAACAAAGATCAATTTTTATCACCGGATGACATGTGCTGACTTTTTTCGTATCTTGCTCCAGTTTCTGTTGTTCTCAATTTACTGAAACAAAAAAATTTCTTTTGTTGTTTTATGAGAAAAGGAAAGAAGAAATTTTAAAATATAATTTCTTGAGTTTTGCTGGTCGTTTATTTTTTGAAACATGAGATGCTCTCAAAAAAGGATGAGTTAATGATTGATGAAGGATTTTAAAAACATTTGAAAGTTTTTTACTAACCTTAAAAAATTTCTATAACAAAATTAAACTTTCTCTCACTCCACCTCATAAACATATCAACTCAAAATTGTCATAACGGCAACACCACATCATAATTTAACCTTAATTTATGTTCGGCAATTAAGAACCATCTCTCACACGATGAAGATCGCTTTTTTTGTTATAAAAATAAAAGATTATAAAGTGGAAAATCTTCTTTTTTATTATTAAATTCATTGCCGTAAAAAAAGTTTTGAAATTTCTGAAAAATATTTTAAATTAAAACTCTTTTATGACTTGACTGAAAAAAGAATGAAAAAATTGAAGAGGTGAAAATATTTTTCTTCCTTTTTTAAACAAGAAAGAAAATAAAACTGTGATTAATTTTTATTCACTTACACAAACAAAAATTTTTAATGGAGATGACAATAAAATTCCAACATCTTTTGTGATAATTTCTAAAATAGTTTTACTCACTAGAGAGATTGAATTATGGGTGCATTCCGTGTTGGATTTACAAGTTCAACTTTTACATCTAAGCAGGTGGAAAATTTTCCACAATTTCTCAGTATTTAAATCTATTTTTTTCCATTTCTTTCAGATTATGTCATCGAAACGTAAATCACCGCCAACGAAGCTTGATGGTGGTGGAGCAACAGCATCAAATGGAACCGATCTCTCACTTCATCACACCAACTCCCCCTCACATGCCTACCTCGACCTCACCACCATAAAATCCGAAAGTGAAAGTCGAACATCGCCACACACAAACCACAATCATCATCATCATCATATCATGGCGGATAGCGGCGAGTCCTTAAATTATCTAAATCATCAAATCAATGGCGAACGGCTAAAGTCGAAGCGACGCAGCGACCCAAATCAATTTCACATGAACGAACAGTCACATTCGCTTCAGAATTTACTATCGAAGAGACGAAAAAGTGAAAACTTTGATAATCACGAGAGCGTCATGAATTTTGCACTTCGACAGGGCGAAATAAAACGTGAACAGAATGGAAGCGACAATGATGAGTACAACAACAACAATAATAATAATGAGATGGAGCTGAAAAAAGAGCTGATGGTGTCGTCGAAGAAGACAATGAATGATGTGTTGAAAGTACTGACAAATAAAATGAGAGGAAGCACAATTAAGGATAGTCGAAAAAGGTTATTGGATGGCGGTGGAGAAGAGGAAGATGGAAAAAGGTTTGTTTCAGGGTTTGTTTAAGTTAAAAATTATTATATTTTAAAACTTTAATTTTTTTCCGCAGCGATCTCGATTCACTAAAGTTGTCTGAGATACCTGAAAACTTTCCGGAGCGCGAAAAATATTATTTATACAGTGAAATGATCAATCAGCTTCAAATGGCTCGCGATCACTTATTGAGGCAGCAATCAGAAAAATCGGTGAGTTCACGTCCTACCTTAAAAATATTGATTTTTGTTGTGGCCAAAAAATTCTTCATCCTTCAACCCTTTTTTTGTGAATAAATTTGGGTTAAAAGTGAACGACGATGATGTAGAAGAAAAAATGCTAATGAGAGACACAGAAAAAGGTTAAAGAGCTCGAGAAAGGATGAAAACACTGAAAAGCTTTAAAATTTATGCTACTTTACAATTCGGTCGAAAACAAAAATATTAAAAATAATATCCGAGTCTACGGCGAATGACAATAGAGATCATGATAGCATTGTTTTTGACCAACGAAGCAAAAAAGAAGGTGTTTCCAAGTGAATGCAGAGACAATAGAATTGTTTTGTCGCAAACGAACTTGTGCGAGTGTGTTGGAGCACATTTTTATATTGTGATCGCTTCGTGGGCGGCAGTAAATGTTGTGCAGTTGGTGATTGCGCATTACGTGCCGAGCATAGCATTTTTTCTCTCTCTCACTCTATGTTAAATATTTGGGAAATGAAAGAAAAGGAAGAAAAAAAGTGTTTTTGTTGCTTTTGTCTTTTTTTTTGTCATTTTCGTGTGTGTGGTGATGTTGGAGAAGTTTGAAGTTGTGGTAGTGAGGAAGAAAAATTTTTCTGATGATTTTTTTTTGAAAAACAATAGAAAGAAAAGTTATTTTGTTTTTCATCTTTTGTTTTGAGTTGAAAAATAAATGTTCTTCTATTAAAATAAGCCACGCCTTTTTCAGAAAGAATTATTTATTTTTTTAAATGGATTTTATTTAAATTCAATTTTTTTTCTAAATTTTTTAACGGATATTTTTCAAATCAATTTTATTTCATTTTTATAATTTTTTAACGGACTTTTTCAAATAAATTTTATTTAAATTTAATTTTTTTTTCTAAGTTTTTTAACGGATATTTTCAAATCAATTTTATTTAAATATAATTTTTTTTAAGGATTTTTTTTAATCAATTTTATTTTTTTTCTGAATTCCTTAAAATTTACTAACTCGTTACGTCATCACACAATGATTTTCCTCTCACTTTTCATTTTTGCGCTTTTGAATGAAATTTTTTTGCGAGAGAAGACAAAAAGTGAAATGAAAAGCATAAAATTAATTAGACACTTGTAATGCCGCACGTGCTGCATTGAATCTTTGATATGAATCACACTTGAGAAAAAATCACAAAAAATTAAATTAAATAATCAGAATTTTTTCAATAAAAAATATTTTTTTAAGCCAACAAAAACTTATCAAGATTCTCAAATTTTTCCGTATCCACAGACATTGCAAGGTGCATGAAAATATACAATCTATTATTTTTTATTGCATTCTAAAAATTCCTAAAAACTCCACAAAATTTTACGATCTCCATAAATTTTCTCTCTCTCAAAATCTTCCTGCATGCATTTTCCAATTTTTATTGTCAAAAAAATGTTATTTATGTCTATTATTACCAGCACGAACAATCACCTCTCACGCGCATCCACTTTACACAATCGTCAGTCAACTTTAAAATGTTCATGTTTCATGTTAAAATTAGACGGGCGCGCGAGGAAATTGTCAAAAAAATCACTTCAATTTATCTCACAAAAACATGTGTTTCACTCCGTGATGTTCATTTTCTTTCACCCCTCGTATATTTTTGAAGAAAATGAGGCAAAGTTGATAATTTTCTAATTCATTGTCAGAGAAACACGTGGTAAGGTGAATTGTGAGAGTGAGACGGGTAATTAATAGTGGATGCGATTAATGAAGATTAAAATGAGATTATTCAAAAAATATTTAATCTTAATTTTAGAGTAAATTATTTTTTATTAAAAGATTATCTTAATTTTATTACTTTTTTTAATAAAAAAATTTTAAATTCATTTGACGGTTAAATTAGTTGAATTTTGTTATAAATTGTAAATTTTTTCAATTTTAGTATTTTATTTTTATTTACTAGTAGTTTTTAAATTAAAATTCATAAAATAATTTTAAACTTTTGCTTATTTTTATAAATTTTCTCTTCTTAAATTTAATAATGAAAGAATAAAATCATCACAGCAAAACAACCGACTTCCGTTTGAGCATCTGATGAGTGCACATATTGTGTTTGTGTATCATCATTTCACGAGATACACTTAACATCACAGCAAAAGTATTTAAAGAGTGAAAATGGAAACAATTACAGAGGCTTTGGAGTCATAAATTCAAAGTTGAAGTGCTGTTAAGAAAATTTTACATTGAAATCTGACTTTAAATTTTGAAAAGAAAGAAAACGTAACAGAATGCGTAATAATGTGATTCATTGATGTGTACATGAGTGAGCCGTCAAAAGCACTTGTCGTCGTGATGCGATGTCATTTTAATGACAATAAAAAGTTTTTGGAAATTTTTAGAAATGAAATTTAAAATTTGATGAAAATCTCTTCATTAAATTAAATTTTCTGATTTTTTGATGAAAACTTAAAAAAATCTCTTCATGAAAATTAAATTTAAGATTGAGAATATAAAAAGTTTACTCCACCTGTCATCATCTCAATTCACGCTTTTTTCAATTCTCCTTTTTTATTAATTCACATAAACATAAATAATACAAAAAAAATATCTTCTCGCTTTTTCACTTTACTTCAGTTATTAATTTTCATGTTTTTCTCTCTTTTATGGAGAAGAAAAAAGTTTAAATTTAGAAGCAATTTTCATTCTCTGAGCGCTGCGCTGCATATAAACAATCATCATTTGTTGTTATTTCAAAGTGTTTCCCACTCAAAAGAGAAGAGAAGTGACATGAATATAAAGTGTGTGTATATGGTGCAGGTTGATGCACATTGATGTATATCTGGCATGATGATGATGTGATGGGGGAAAAAGATGAAGAGATTTGTTGATGTTTATGGAGATAGAAAATATTTCTCGGAGTTTATGAAAATTTTCCATCTTTAGTTTTTCAACTTTTCCAATTTCCATTAACAAACGATAAATTCCGATAACAATGTCCAACAGTTTATTGCAGTTTCCTTTTGTTGAAGAATTGAAAGGAAATTGTTGAAAGCCGGAGTCTGAATTATTATGTGTGTAATGGAAATTGCTTTCCTATTTTCATGCCAAACTATTAGTTTTTCTCTTTTGTGTTGTCAAAATGATGGATAACAAAATTTTCTTAAAGAATGTAGATGAAAAATTTTAATTAAATTCAATTTTTAAAAATTAAATTTGAGTTTTCCTTTTCTAGTTGTTAATCCAGTCATTCCCACATGCTCAACTCAACATCAATTTTATTAATGAGTTTACACATGTTAACGACTCGATGACATTTTAATGACCAATGGTTCATTTGGTAAGGTAAATGTTGGCATTATATTCCCGGGGATAATTGCTGTACTTGCACCGGCTTTCTCAATTTTGTAAACGGTCCGAGTAAATGGGCGGAAAATTGCTCCAGGGGCAAGCATGCATGTGTGTACTTAATAAAATCCGATCGGGCTACTGTTTGTGCACTTGTGCATATATTTACAATGTCGTGTTGGAATCGGAGATGGACAATTACATAAAAAATACAGAAAATTTAATTAATTGCATGAAATTTTTTGTGATGTAATTTTTATTCGATTACAATGTAATTACCCATCTCTGGTTGGGATTGAAAATTATTATTTTTGGATTATCGTAGAAAATCGAGGAAGCGTGAATTATGTGGAGAGGAAATGAATGAAAATGAGGAAAGATGAAAATAATGAATGGTGAGAAATTTTCGAGAATGAAAAAGTTTTTAAATTTTCTGACAAAACTGTTCAACATCCTTTTGGATTATTTTCTTTCCATAAAGCAAGCAATAACATGTTTTCATCTCCTCTTACTTTTTTATGAAAAGAAGTGTAATCATCAGCATGTCAATGAGGTCTCGCTGTTGACAACACAATTTTCCCTTCAATATCCTTTTTATATCCGCTTAATAGCGGCAGTGAATTGAATGCTGTTATTGTTACACTTCCCATTGAGATTGTTGGAGATTATGTTTGCATAATATGTAATGTCCTCTTTTGTCATGAACGACTTGCCATTATACTCGACTATTTATGTTGTTCGAGTCGTGAATATGTGATGAATGTGTGGAAGATTGAATAGAAAATTGAAAACTATCAGTCTTATGTTGAGAAATTTTCTGGGTGAAATTTAAATTGAAATTCAAAACTCCACAAAACTCTAAAAAGTCTCGAATGACTCACACAAAATAACTTTTCTGAAACAATTGAAACCAGATGTCATCAAAGACAGCAAAAACGAAGCGAAATCTCGCTCAAAAAAAGTCAAGGTCATAAAAATATTCGAGAAAACTTACATTGTATTTTTTTCTCATTTTCTGGAAGCACTTCGCTTCATGATTTACAATCTCCTCCGCATTAAAACAATAACAAAAGGCGGAAATTTCTTTTATTAACTATCGGGGAGAAAAAAAATCCACTTCAAAAAGACTTCATAAAAATAGTAAGAAAAAGATTACAATCCTCGTATTTACCGAACTTCACATTTAACTCATCACCACGCATCTGGATAGACGCTGGAAACATTCACAACACACACGGAACATCTGCTTTGTGTCATTTTCTGTTGTTGCTTAGAGTAAAAAGCATTTTTATAAGTGCTTCTGTAGTTTTTTTCCAAGATTTAATTTTCAATTATTAAGTGGAAAAATTTGAGTCATTTGCAAATTTTATAAAATATTTCAGTTAACCTCTCCTTGCATCTTCTCCAACTTCAAAAGATCATTAGAAAACAATTAAAGATGAAAATTTTCTCAATTTTTTATTTCAAATTTTTTTCTGTTTACAATTAGTTTTTCACCTTAATTGAGATTGAACGCACTGAGAAGTGTTTGTTTGATTACACAGTTTCTCCCTGCGCGCGTATTGTTTGATGCTTTCAAGACTTTCTCACAACCTCAATCCTGATGATTTTTAGCGTAAACCACAAAGTGGGGAACGCTTATATGCTCGATATTCCGTCCATCCGTCCGTCCATCCATCCGTCCATCCCTACGAGTCACACAGCCTCTCCCAGACTACCTAGAGACTTCGGGTTTTCGCTATTAGATTACTGCTATGTCGAGGATAACGCATCACAAATTAGTTTTGCCTTCCGGAGAAGTCACATTAATTAAATTAAGTTTTCAAACAGAGAAAATGTGTGAGAGAGTATTTGTGAGAGCGTGAGAATAAGAATAAAGAGCGAGAGAGTAAGAAAGGAGAGAGAGAGAGTCATTGGGTAAGTTTCGGGGAGGTCATTTGGAGAAATTTTTGGGAAAGTTTATGGGGAAGTGTCGGGGAAGTCATTTGGGGAAGTTTTTAGGGAAGTGTTGGGGACGTTTTTAGGGAAGTGTTGGGGAAGTTTTTGGGGAAGTGTCGGGAAGTTTTTGGGGAAGTGTTAAGGACGTTTTTGGAGAAGTGTCAGGGAAGTTTATTGGGAAGTGTCGTGGCAGTCATTTAGGGAAGTTTTAGGGAAGTCTTTAGAAGAATAAAAATTAAGAATATGTTTTTTGAAAAGAAATTTCCCCACTAAGTCTTCAAAAGTTTCCTTAAAACTTTCTCATTTTAAGTCATTTGGAACAAATCCTCAACTTTGGTGGGTTGCGCCTGGAACACCCACGTGTGGGTTTTGTCTTACTTGTTTTATTCGCTGTTGTTTGATTGAATTGTAAGAATTTAATTGAGATTGAATAATTTCTTTGTATCGAGGTCATCAATTGTTGTATAGAAGTTTATATATTTTGAACCATGTTCAATTTCTAAAAAAACAACAAAGCAAATTTATGCATTATCACTTTCATTATCGTCAATGAAAAAAAAAACATTTTTATTTGAACCGACACGGGAGACAAGAGGTCAAAACGTGCCACAATTAAAAACACTTTTTCTTCCTTCCACACGCGCAATTCGTTAAAACAACAAAAACTCTGTTGAATGAGTCAATCGGAAGTTGAATGAAAATCTTTAAACAGATGGAGTTAGTCATGGATTTGTAAATGACGTAGTCACGATTGCAAAGATTGTTTCAACAACTCCAAAACCATATTTTCGTCATCAGATCATAAAGTTTTTTTGTGTCTCATATAAAAATAAAAAAAAATTCACTCGATTATTTTTTTTGTTCTATTTCTGTATGCCTCCATAGTCATCGCTCATATGACGTCTATCGGATGAAAATGGGAAAAAAACATTTAGGAAAAGTGACATTTAACAATGAAGAAAATTCGGAGGCGATTTATCATAAAAAAATTTTGCTGACAGTTTTTGATAATATCTTGAGATAAAATTTGTTTGCAGAGATGAGAAATTACATTGAAATTTTGATAAAATTATAATTAAGAAATTAATTAAATTATAAATAGGATAAGGTGGAATAAACTTCTAAAAATCATTTTATATTTTAAAACGACAATCAGAGATGGAAAATTACAAAAATATTACAGAAAACTTAATTTTGGGAAATTGTATGAAAATGTAATTAATTATCCATCTCTGAAAGTCAAATTATTTTATTAATTTGTAATCGCCCATCTCTGACAGCTTATCTCAAAATTTTTTATTTTCAACTTGAAAGTCAACAAAAAATTTCCACTTTATTAAATTTTCACGATTTCTTTCTTTCTTTGCATCATATCTGAGAGAAACAAAAACAATTTAATGTGTCATAATTTAATGTGTCAGAAAATATTTTATTTTTTAAAAAGTATTTTTTGACTCGCCTGCGTCTTGTGGTTTTGTGTGCTAGCTAATTTTGATGTCGTTCTAAATTAAAAAAAAAATTTAATTGTTATCTTGAGATTTATTTTTGTAAGAAAGATAATTTTTTTGAAAAAGTTCCTCATAATTCTATCTTAACCTAATTGTGAGAAAAACTCATAAAAATCATGTTAACCTTTTAAAGTATTAAAAATTCGCTACATCTAGATTTTCTTTTTTCGTCACCCGCTCTGCATCACGCATGTGAATTTGATTTTAATTTCCATCATCATTATAATCCCAAAAATTCTCCGCTCTTCCCTAAATACGTAAAAATCTCATCATCATGATATTTTTCTACACGGGCAAGCGAGGAATACATGTGACACATGTTATTGAGCCATTAATGTTCGCTGTTAACATCCACGGACAGTCGTGATAGATAATGAGAATCATACCGAAAAAAATATTTTGATTCTACGCTTTTTAATTATTTCATTAATCACATTTTCATTTTTCTCGCTTTCGCGTGTCATTAAGCGTGAAAATGGAAAAATTAAAAGCGAGGATCAAGTCGGGGTCAAATTTCCAACATACTGATTATTTTAAAAACGTGGAAAAATCTCAAGAAAAAAAAAATCAAGCGATTTTGTTGTTGAATTTTATAAAAATGATGACATAATGAAATTTTATAGAAGTTTGTGAGTGTCAAGCCATGTTTAGTTCCATGCAAGATATTTTTATTAAATATGATGAAAAAAGAAGCAAGTGGATGTGAAAAAAAATGATTTGTAAACATTGGGAGAATTTTTAAAATTATTTTCTTAAAATGCACGAAAAATATATTTATAGTTAAGCGGAGGAAAATGGACAAAAACCTTAAGTAATCCCAAATTCATCAAATTACTCTCGTGTCCACTGCCTAATAATTAGCTTTCATTCACAGTTTACTCATTTATTTTCTTTTATCGTTTTTTTCCTCCCTCGAATTTTTCTTATCACATAAAAGAAAGAAATTAATCCAAAAAAATTCTTCTCACCCCTCCGAAAAAACACTAAATACATCATCATAAAATTCATAAAGGAAATAATCGCATTCATAAGAAATTTTTTGTCGCACACAATTGTTGCAAGCATTCGCCTCGAGGGAGGTCGAGTTTGAGTGGAGAAGGAAAAAAATTGTCGATGAATGGAAAATTAGTTTTTCCCTCATTGACATCTTTTTTCTTCTTTGGTTTATTCATGTCACATTTTTTTTGCTACTGTTATGTTATCGATGCGATCAGCAACAGTGGCGATGGGTGTAATTAGCAAAAAGGGATCGAACAAAGACGATGAATGAAAAATTTTATGTCAGGGTTGTTTTCTAATTGGAAAAATTTTTGGGGATGAAATTCTATGGATATTTTACTTCCTGGATTGTAAAATTTTTATTAAATCACCAACCCTGAACTCTTCTTATTTTTCCGCTAAAAATATCATTAACCAAATTGAAATGTCCTTTTGTGCTTTCGGCATGAGAAGAATGATGGATTGCTTTCACTCTCGATATCAAATATTCATTCAATGTTATTTCAGTAATTATGTAATTAAATGCGCACATAATTCAGTAGTGAGCATAATATACATCAAAAATAAATGAGGATTTTTCCTTTGTGAGGTTTTTGTGGCTGAGTTTATTGAAGCTTTCATTTAATTTTGTTTGATGTGATGATGAGGATGAAAATTAAATGCTTTATGATCCAAGACAAAAAAAATTTTAAATGAAGTAAATTAAGGGGAATGAAATTTTTATTTAAATTTTGGGAAATTCCATGAATTTTGTATGAAAATTTAATTTTTTGTAATGTAATTTTTACTCGATTACAATGAATTGTCCATCTCTGATATAGAATAAAATTTAAGTCGGTAAAGCAGACTCAAATTTTTATGATTAAAATTTAAAATAAATTTTTTTTATTTTTTCAGATCGCCAATTTCGACGGGTCAAAGCTTCATCATGATCTAGTCTTTCCACACAAGTCACTTCCTCTTCCTCTCCTCGAAAATCTCGAAGAGATTCAACAAAAGGAAGCATTCCTGCAAGAACTTCAAAATCAAATAACTGGCAAGTCAAAAATGACATCGAGTCCAGTTCACAGTGCTCCCATTCCACCATCACCCCTTCTCTCCTTTCTGCCCTACCTCCAACATCCTTACGTACCTCTCCCACACTCCGATACACCATGGAATCTACAGCAGCAAGAGGTCGCCGAGAAAAAGCCAGAAACGCATGCCGACACGCCATTGAATCTCACAAAACCCAAAACTGACGAACTATCGTATAAAAGTCCATTAAATGATGGCAACAACAATAAATCACAACATCTCGATCATGCAGGATCTTCGAAACATCTTCAATCACCTCAACCACGTCTTCCCTACAATCTTTCGAAGTAAACTAATCAGATTTTTAAAATTCTTTTTAACTGAAATAATAAAGTTTAAATAATTTCAGCGATGATCCCGATTTTTTTGCGGCAACTTGTCGACTATGGCCGGTCATGTCCGCTTTACAGCCAACGAGTCAAAATTTACCTGTCAGCATGATGCACGGCTCACAAATGGTAAACGAGATAAATGAAAATAAGCAGAAGAATGAAGATAAAGTGAGGATGGTTCGACAGCAGAGCAACGGCGGTGCCGGTGGAAGGCAGAGAAACAACGCTGAAAGAGATCTCATGGGAAAATCGTAAGAAAATTCAAAGAATTAATTGAAAATTTGATTAATTCTTAGAAATTGCAGGCTGGAATCAGTAACTAGTGGAGGCAGTCATGGTCCCGCAAATGAACGCGGTAAATCTCACATTAAACGGCCGATGAATGGTAAAATATGAAAATTTCACTAAAATATTGTTCAAGAAAATTTTTAATTTTTTATATTTTTAGCTTTTATGGTTTGGGCAAAGGATGAACGGAGAAAAATCCTCAAGGCCTGTCCTGACATGCATAATTCGAATATCTCAAAAATATTAGGTTTGTTTTGAATAATTTCTTGTGATTTGTTTCTAACTCTTGACGCGCTTTTAAGGTGCCCGATGGAAGGCTATGACGAATGCTCAGAAGCAACCTTACTATGAGGAACAATCCAGGTACATTTAAATAAAAATTCAAATAGAAATTATTTAAACTCAAAAATTAACTCTTTAAGACTCTCAAAACTTCACATGGAAATGCATCCCGACTACCGTTATCGTCCTCGCCCGAAGCGAACGTGTATCGTCGATGGTAAACGCACAAAAACTGCTCAATTCCGATCAACTTCATCAAACGATCTACTTTCAGGCAAGAAGATGCGAATAAGCGAATACAAAATGCTCATGAGAAATCGTCGCAACGAAATGCGACAGCTTTGGTGTCGTGAGGGTGGCGAAATGAATCCGGCGTATCTTGATGGCGAGCCAGGGTCATCGAGTGGTCAACATCAAGGCTATTACTATCCCAATGAGAGTCCATCACCAAGCGCATTATCACCTTCAAGTTTAAATTATGACTCTAAAGATGATGATTGAAGTCAATGGATGAAAACTTTCGGCAACGATTTTTATCGAAACTTTTAAAGGTGTAAGAAAATATATTCAAAATTAGTTTCTTCCTCTAAAAAGATATTGAAAGCCATTTTTAAGCAAATTTGCCATGGATAATAAAAAATCCGATCGAAATAATTAGTGCCATGAGCGTAAAAAATTCTATGTAAATATTTTCCATGTCTCAAAAAATCATCACAAAGTATTTTAATCAAAATTTATGAAAATGTTAATTTTTAGTGTAGATTAAAAAATTCCTGCGTGGGACATGAAAACCGTTGAAGCCGTAAATTTAAATAAAAGTATACTTTTTGTATACAATTTTCTATTGAAAAACGTGAGCGGAAATTTTATTTGAAGATTTTAATTTAACGGAAATATAGCAGGAAAAAATTTAAATTTTCTGTGGCATATTTCGAATTTTTTAGATTTTACAGTCAGGATTTTTTATTAAAACAAAAATAAAAGTTCACATTTAATTTCTCTTTAATAAAATTATTTTTGGGAGGCTTCTTGTGATAATTCAACCGTTATTTTTTCACGCACTCAATTTTACTAAAAAAATAAGTGAAATGTTTTTTTTGTTAGTGAGATTCTCATAAAAATTCTAGTTAAAAAATTTAGAACGTAAGAAAATGTTAGAAAATTATCGACTTACCATACTAACCGTATAAAATGAGATTTTAATCTAGTTAAAATTGATTGTGTAAATTTATTTTTGTAATTTAAGTGAAAAATGCTAATCTGAAACTAACTTTCGAATTCTTCGACTTGTAATCATCATCTCAATTAAATATTTGGTAGAAATTTAGAGAAATTATAATTTTGCTACATTTCATAATTGTTGTAAAATACTTTCATCTAGTAAGTACGTATTCGTAAAACTTTTAAGCTAAAGAACTTTTTTCTTTTCTTTTTTAATGTGCCATAAAAATGTAACCACATGGTGATTATGCAAAACAATTTAAAAAAAATAAAGATTTAGTGAATTTGAAAAATCATTTTTTTATTAATAAAATAAGAAATAAGGAAATTAATTTCTTCTCGCAATCGAACACGAGTAACAACAAAATCGTTGATAGTAAACATGATGGCACATGGAAGTTTTCACGACTTGCTCACAATTTGCGAAATTTACATTATCAGTGCACTGCGATGATGGTGCAATGCCTTTTGTTGTGGTTGATAATGATTCGTTGATCACTGACCTAATTTTATTTTCATCTCCCGACTCGCATAAAGCATGGCATTCCTCGTAGTTGTCGAATTTGTTTGCATTTCCAAGGCATCCGCTGTAATTGAATTGAGAGCAGGCTCTTTTTTCACTATTAAAGTACCACATTGTTTTATTTTGAGTGCAAGGTCCTCGAACTCTTGGCAGGTCACAAGCTAACCTTCCGGATGGATTTACACACGTTGCATTGCAAGCTTCAGCTGTTTCAAAGCGATTTGAATTTCCACCACAACCACTGTACCAAAATCTTGAGCATTCACCGAACTCGTCATGAAAGAAATATTTTATAGAGTAATCAACGTTGCAGTTTGAGTCACCAATGTCACTTCGCAATCCGCATGATTTTTGTAAATACGAAGAGCTAAATTAAATTAATTATGGATTTAATAAAATTGTTACAATTTAAAAGAAAATGTTTTACCTTACGAAGTAAACTTCCAAAATTAAAATAAAAAATTTTAAAGCCATTTAAAATTGTTCTGAACTCGATCGCGGTTTAATTTAAAATAAATCAATTGAAATTGATTGAGAGAGGAAAATCTGAATTTGCTCTGATAGGAGAAAATTAAACGAAAAATCCCTGATAAGCGGAATTGTTAATATCAAGGGTAACACAACCCTCATTTAAAGTTGATTAAAAATAAATAATATTTTTTTCTCTTGATGTTAATTTGACGTCAGGATTTTCACTTAAATTTAACTATAAAATAATTATTTTATTTAATTTTAAAATAATTATTATAGCTCCGCTATATTATAGCTCCGCTATATATTAATTTTGGATTTCTCCAAAACCAGTTTTTGGCCCCTAGTGCCAAGACATTACATTGTGCAATATCAAAACATATACTCAAATGATAGGCCTAGCCAAACCCTACAAACTGGCGAAAACAGATTTGAAATCGGTTGTTCCTACGAGGAGTTAGAGCCATTTAAGTCATCTTACTTTCTCACTTTCTTACTTTCTCACTTTCTTACTTTCTCACGATCTTAGTGGGCGGCATATCTCAAGAACGGCTGGTCGGATTTGAGTCGGGTTTGTGGCTAAAGATCGGGTTTTGGCTCTAGTTGTGCAAGAAGTATTTAGTTTTGAGGTATGACCCTCCAAGGACCGTCCCTGAGTGCAAAAATGTCCTTTTTCATACAAATTTTCTCTTTTATGGCTTCATGGGTATCGTTGAACTCGTAATTGGACCAGGAATCGATTGGCATTGACGATTTTTGAGGAGTGTCCATCATGGTCGGCCAGGAGTGCCACTAATGTCCATTTTTCAGAACTATGGGGTACTAATCTAAGACAGCGGAGCTATTGGAAATGGCAACGCCGTTTGCAGACCCATCTTGTATTAATTTTGGATTTTTCCAAAACCTGTTTTCGACCCCTAGTGCCAAGACATTACATTGTGCAATATCAAAACATATACTCAAATGATAGGCCTAGTCAAACCCTACAAACTGGCGAAAACAGCTTTGAAATCGGTTGATCCTACGAGGAGTTAGAGCCATTTAAGTCATCTTACTTTCTCACTTTCTCACTTTCTTACTTTCTCACTTTCTCACGATCTTAGTGAACGCCATATCTCAAGAACGGCTGGTCGGATTTGACTCGGGTTTGTGGCTAAAGATCGGGTTTTGGCTCTAGTTGTGCAAGAAGTATTTTGTTTTGAGGTACGACCCTCCAAGGACCGTCCCTGAGTGCAAAAATGTCCTTTTTCATACAAATTTTCTCTTATATGGCTTCATGGGTATCGTTGAACTCGTAATTGCATCAGGAATCGATTGACATTAACGATTTTTGAAGAATGTCCATCATGGACGGCCAGGACTGCCACTAATGTCCATTTTTCAGAACTATAGCTTCATGGGTATCGTTGAACTCGTCATTGTATCAGAAATCGATTGACATTAACGATTTTTGAAGAATGTCCATCATGGACGGCCAGGACTGCCACTAATGTCCATTTTTCAGAACTATGGCTTCATGGGTATCGTTGAACTCGTCATTGTATCAGAAATCGATTGACATTAACGATTTTTGAAGAATGTCCATCATGGCCGGCCAGGAGTGCCACTAATGTCCATTTTTTCAGAACAATGGCTTCATGTATGTCGTTGAACTCGTCATTGCATCAGGAATCGATTGACATTGAAGATTTTTGAGGAATATCCATCATGGTCGGCCAGGAGTGCCACTAATGTCCATTTTTCAGAACTATGGGGTACTAATCTAAGACAGCGGAGCTATTGGAAATGGCAACGCCGTTTGCAGACCCATCTTGTTTTAGTTTCGTTTTAAAATAATTATTTTAGTTTCGTTTTAGAGCTTTTACCCTGTTTGCACACATGACCTGACTTTTGCATGATCCTGAATCTTACCCATACTTTCACCTGATTTAAGCCTGACTTTTACTTGTAAAGAAGTCAGGCAAAAGTCAGGCCTGACTTAAAACTGATTTTCACCCGATATTTTCCTGACTTGAACCTGACTTTTTTTACTATGTGCTAAAGAATGTTAAGCGCATCAGAAGCTTTTTACACAAGTGAAAGAGCTTTGGTGTTCAATTTTATAAACAAACACATCAAAAATTGATTGAGAGAGAGAACGGTTGAAGAAGTAAAACGTCTGAAAAATTATTTAATTATTTAACTGTGCTATTGCAATTTTTAAAGATTATCTTAAGCAAAATCTATTAGTGAACACATAAGTACTCTGTGAGAGCATGAAATTAAACATGTTGGAAGTGATTTATTCGACTATATAAAAATTGAAAGAAAAAATGCCCGCCGCGTGTGACAATTTTTCTAAAAAAGTTAAATTTTACTTATGCGAAGCTTAATTGCAGTGTACTACGACCCAATTAGTTTAAAAAGTTCTCTCTTATTAGTAATCGTCTATGTTTAATTAAAGAAAAAACGATTTTTATTTGGCTGTACCGATCAGCTGTTCATTACAACAATGTCTGATCCCAATATGACCTCTATGACAAAGAGAAAAAATTCTGTAGTGACACTTGAAGATATTTACAATCAAAATGTTGAAATAAAAAATGATACTCAGTTAATTGGATCTGAGTTAAGTGAACTAAAAAAAAATTTGTCATCAACAGACTCGAGAGTGCATAATTTAGAAATAAATTCACAAAAATTAGATGAGCAACATAAAAAATCTGACCTAAGACTCAATGCATTAGAACAATATAATTTACGAATGTGCATGGAGATTAAAGGCATAAATGAAAATGATTTGAAAAACGTAAAAGATATTAAAAATTATGTGATTGAGCTATTCAGAAACTTTGAAGTGTCGTGCGAAACGAATAGAATTGAAAAAGCCTTCTCAAAAACAGTGCATGCAGCTAAGCCAACTTTTTCAATAATTGTTGTTTGGTTCTATAGTGACGAAGAAAAAAGCAGGATTATGTCTGAAAAATACAATAATGAAAAGAGAAAAAATATAAGAAGTGGCATTTTCTTTAATCATGCTCTCACTAACTACAATCGTGCACTCTACACGAAAGCACTGAGCATAAGGTCCCAAGTTGGAATGAACATGGTTTTCATAAGAAATGGCAATGTTGTAATGAAGAGGAACAGGGAAGATAAACCAAAATTTATTCGCTCATTTGATGACATTGATCAAATGCTAATGACTATGTCACCCAACGTCAATGATAGTCAACAAAGTGGACGTCCATCTTCGGTTCGTCAACAATTTCCCGGAGGTTCAACGAGTGAATATGCGCCAACATCTAATCAATCGGTATCTGGAATGTCCATGCTGCAACCAACACACGTGAGTCCATCAGATTTAACTATTTTTCAATTGAACGTGCGTGGCTTGAACGATCCGAAAAAATTTTCAATTCTTAAATCATCATTGACTGCTCTTCCATTCCAACCTGACATCTTAATTTTTACTGAAGTAAAATTAAAACCAAATTTTCCGAGTGGGATTTATGCTCTGGATGGATATCATCAGTATTGTGCCCTTCGTAGCTCAGAGTTCTCAAAGGGCGGTGTGATTGTTTATGTCAAAAAAACCCTAGATCACGTGTGTGTCAATATATATTCGAATGACTTTGAAAAAATCATTATCGACTTATCGGCAAATTCCAAATCTTTCAAAATTAACTGTTGCTACCGTCCACCAAATTCTGAAAATCTCCATAACTTTCTGACTGACTTGGAAAATGATATGAGCTCAACGCATGGCGATCACATGATTATGGGGGATTTAAACATCGACTGGCTAAGTGACAGCATAGAATCAAGAAAATTTAAAGATTTGTTAGTGAGTTTCGGCTATGCAGTAACCAACAATATACGAACGAGACCCGTGAGTGGGAAAGTCATCGATCACGTTGTTTGCAACTTTGTCGAAAATATTCCAATTTCTAACTTCACTATTGATTAGGATAAGTGGTTTACCGATCATAGTGCGATTCTCTCGGTTGTGCATCTCTCAGCTTTTCCTAAGTCTATTAAAGGTACCTACACGATCCAACATATAAACTACAATGAACTCGAGAACAATTTCAACTTCATTCCTCCGAATGATTTAAATGATGTTGATAAAATTTCTGACGCACTTGTTTCCGCCACAAAAATTGCAATTGGATATTCCACTCACACACACAATTTCAAGGTCAAAAATACTAAAAAAATTGCACCTCACGCTAATGCTGATTTGTTGTTTGCGATTAAAAAAAAAGACAAATGCAAAAAAAAGCTTGATAAAAATCCCTTCTCCATTGACGCAAGAGAGAGATACATTGAAGCTTGCTCGATATTTAAGGAGTTGGATAAAAAGTTGTATGATGAATATGTTTCGAATAAATTTCAAGATCTTGACCCGAAAACAACTTGGAAAAATCTGAATGAGCTGCTAGGGAGAAGGAAAAATGATGACGAAGAAATAAAAAAGCTTGAAATAGGCCAAGCGACAGTCACTGATTCTCATGAAATCTCTAACGAATTAAATAAAATATTTACCGAGGATGAAAATTTTCCTACTATACCCTCTGACTCCTCGAATGTCCTGAATGAATTTACGGTAAATAACTCGATTGTTTTGTACGAAACTAACGAAAGCGAAGTTAAAGAGATGATTGACGAACTTAAAAATCACTCGGCAGCTGGTCCAGATGGCATAACAACAAGAGCGATAAAAAGACTTGATCACCTCCTGATGCCAATCTTGGTGATTTTAGTAAATGCCTGCTTTTCGTCTGGAAAGTTTCCAACTATATTTAAAGATGCAATCGTCCGTCCAATTCCAAAAGGTGGAAACAAATTTGACCCTCTCGATTACCGACCTATTTCGATGCTATGTGTTCTAGCTAAAATAGTTGAGAAGATCCTTTATAAAAGAATTTATGATTTCTTTATTAAAAATTCACTATTTTATAAATCTCAATATGGATTTCGACGCAAATCGGGAACTGAAAATGCAGCACTGGAAGTTGTAAGCTCCATCCAGCAAGGACTCAATCAAAAAGAGAAAGTTTCAGCTGTGTTCATAGACTTAAGAAAAGCATTTGATCTTGTCGATCACAAGGTTCTTCTGCGTGTGTGTGAGTTTAGTGGTATAAGAGGAATTGCACTTCAACTCTTGGAAAATTATCTGAGTGGCAGGACCCAAAAAGTGCGTGTCAATGGCGTGACAAGTCAGAGTCGTCCGATAGTCAAGGGTGTAATCCAAGGAAGTGTACTTGGCTCACTTCTCTTTCTTGCTGTGATAAATGGCATCGGAAAATTAAAGTTAAATGGCAAAATCACATTGTACGCGGATGACGCAGTGCTACTTCACCATCATAAGAAGGATGAAAATATAGAAAAAAATATTAAAGAGGATATGAAAATAATAATTGACTTTTTGAACATGAGAAAATTAGTGATAAATTCAACAAAGACTGTCTTCATGATGTTCAATTCATCTCATCAAATTAATGACATCAGTAAAATTAAAATCAGCGAGAGATGCACAATTGAGAGAGTTGACTCCTTTAAATATTTAGGGCTTCACTTAGACTCCAATTTGAAGTTTGATGTTCACACGCGTATCATTGAAGGCAAAATAGCAAGTGCTGTTGGAGCTTTGTGGAAGACCGGAACAAAAATACCTCTAAGATGTCGAAAAAACATTTATTTCTCGCTAGTTCACTCGTATATTGAATTTATGTCAGCTATTTGGGGTTCCGCGGCCAATTCCTTGATCGATCCCATTCAAGTCCTGCAAAATCGAGCTATTAGAAACGTTTTTAGTCTGAATCCAAGGCACAACCGAGTATTGATGTATCAAAAATACTCTATTCTGCATGTAAGAGCATTATGTGTGATGAACGTGGCGAAATATATGTATATGGGTGTTAGAGGTCAATCACTTTTGAACTTCAATTTCCAACGGCAAGGAGGCAGTACTCGCAACGCCAACAACCTTAGAAAAACCAAGGCTACAAATTCTTTTGGTGAAAAATGTTTTACTTTTCTTGGACCCCACATCTACAACGCTCTCCCTGACGAAATTAAAAACGCACCAACAAAATATCAATTTCGTAACAAACTTAAGCATCTTCTACTTGACACTCATCTGAACACGACACTTCTTACTGAAAACTTTTTAAATTATATAACAACACTTAAAACATTTACTGCTTAAATTTCTCGTTCTTTTCTAAATCTCACAGTTTCACAACCTTAAACGCTTTGAATACAATCACGAAAACAACAAAGAAGCTTCATAGTTATCATCTCGCTAAATGATGAACCTTTAAGGAGTACAACTCGCTGGATCATCAAATAATTTTTATACCTACCAACACAAAATTCAAACAACAAAATATTATTTTTTAATGTATTATATATAGATAATTTCCTTTAAATTTGCTCTTTTATGTAACTTGAGAAAAGCATGATCGGTGTTGGTCAGTTAAATAAATAATCAAAAAAAAAAAAAAAATTATATTTTAAATCATCCACGGCTGAATTTTTATTCAGAGGGTAAAAATTTAAAATTAATTTTAAAATTTAAATTATTATGATTTATAATAAATTAATAATTAAAAATAACTAATAAAAATTTAATTCGATCTTTAAGAGACTGAAACAGAAGAGAATTTATACAAAAAATATCAAGAGAGTATGTTGGCTCTCTTTTTTGAAAAAAGTGAGAAAATATTTTATAACAAATGAAGAATAAATTTTTTCTCAGTTCTGTACAGTCTTTCGTAGCTGTTAACCGAAAGCTGCATATTTATCACGAAATAATAGAAAGATATTTATAAAATTGTCTTCGTAGAATTCGTGAACTTTATGATGAAATTTCGGTGACATTAAAATTGCAATTTTAAATTTAAAAATTATCAAACTTTTTGTAGTTCTTCCTCAACCATTCTTCCATTTATTTTTTCAATTATCGCTTCATCGTCGTCACATCAGCAACAGAAACTGCAATTTGAATGTGATTTTAGCATTGAATATTTTCGGCTATGGAACTCAAAAGAAATTTAATCGTGCATAGTTCAAAATTAACTTGAAGTTAAAGAGCCACAGGGGATTGTGACAAATATTTCTGGTCATCACTTGAAAAATAAAAATCACCAGAATGTTCATGGATTTGTTATGTTTGACAAAAACATTAAATACTTTCCAAGAGACATCGAGATTTTTTTCTATCGACTCGTTGTGATGAGCATCGAAAATTTTAAACTTTCGGAAATCCATCAAAAGGACTTGATTCCCTTCATAAATCTCAAAATTCTGCAACTTCAATTTAATGAGCTTCAATATCTCGAAAAAGATCTTTTTACTTACAATCCAAAGCTTGAAGTGATAATTTTAGATGGAAATCAAATTAAATACGTTCATCCCGATGTTTTCGATTCTCTCGATAATTTAATATATTTAAGCTTCAATTTGAACTTTTGCATCAACAACTTTGCAGACAATCGAGAGAAAACAAAGGGATTAATTGATAATGTTAAAGATAAATAGATAGATAGATGACAAAGAGGTAGCACGCTGGGGTTACCAGGAGGACACGCCTGTTTTAATTTCCTTTTCCATAGCTCGAAAGCTTAGGCTAAGGATAAAAACGTAACCATGCAGAACTCTTAAGATTTCTCTTAAGAATAGAGTATAAATACCCCTTTTTTCCCCCTCAACAGCAGGTGTCCCCGCGGGAATCGCCCACCTCGGGAGCTGCAAATCATATCTTGAGAAAGACGTGAATGACGATCGAACAACCCCTCTTCGTAGTTGTGAATAAAACGTTATAGACGTCCGGCAATGAGAACATACGATCCGGACGTTGTTACCCATAACGGAAATAATAGCAGCTGTACACAGTCTTGTAGTCGCTCATTGAGTGTTTCCAACTAAGCACAGCCTCAACTGAATCTTATGATTGCAGTTTGAAAAATAAATAAATCAAAGGTGTTTCGACGGCATTGTATAAAAGTCAAGATAAAAGTTACCGCCTCTACAACCTTCCTCAGCCCTGACAAGCTGTTAAGCACTAGCCCACTCACATCACATTACATACAAACATTCAACATAAAAAAACTATAAAAGGTCAACCAATTGTATAAAAGTTTGGTAAATCTTCAACCATCCTCCATCTAATCTAGTCGATTGGCATGGGTTGTCAAGGTCTTAAATTTTGTCCGTTAGTTCAAAAACTCATCCTTCCTCAACTGTGTCACTAAGATTAACAGTTGGTTTTGTTGGATACCAACGAAAATAATATAAACAATTTACTTCAATGTGAAGAGTTAATTTTAATTTGAAAATAAATTAAAAAGAGAAAGTTAATAAAAAAATAAATAAGTATAATAATAAAAATATTCATATAATTTAACCTAACGATTGAACTAATTACGCGATGGAACTATTTTTAATATTATAAATACACTAGACACTTAAAAAAAACGTAATTAATTTTAAATTGAAAAAATTAAATTACGAAAAAACTCAAATTAATCAGAATTTGACAAAAGTTATCGAGAATGTAAAAGAAAGACTTGAAACGAGGAATTCAAATTTGAGATTTGTGCTTGTAATCATACTAATGGTTGTCTTAAGCATCTTATCAGTGCTCATTGTTGCTGTTGTGATATTTCTTACAAACCAGCAGAGAGTCAAAAAAGAAAATCACCAACATTATGATGTCAAAACAATTCCGTTTAATTGCAGTGTTACTGAAAATATTTACGAAGAAATTCGATCTGGAATAAATGAACCTGGTAAATAAAATTCAAACTCAATCCCAGGGGGTGGAAAGCTTGCAGGTACTGAATGTCTACAGGTACCAGTACCTTCAATACCTATAGAGATTTAAGTACTTGCAATACCTGCAGAGATTTGAGTACATGCCGGTACCAGTACCTGCAATACCTGCATGTATTTGAGTACCTGCGAGTACTTGCAATAGCTGCAGAGATTTGAGGACCTACAAAACACCTGAAATACCTGCGAGCTTCTCCCCCCTCCTGAATCCAAAATATTTTTTCATATAATTTTTTATTTTAGTTTACGACCGTCTGAATCATTTTTGATCTCACCACTGACAGTCTGACATAATCAATGTTTTTCATAAATGAAATTGTTCATTAAGCTGTTAAAAGTGAAATCAATAAATTTTAAATTTGGCATAAAGTTGAACATCGAGTAGCTTAAATGTTTCACATTGTTGTTTGCCATCCAAATGTATTCGAGTTTTTCAGTGTTTTGAAAGTGCTCGTCGCCCAAGAACGAGATGCGATTGTCGCTTAACGAAAGATTTCTAAGCTCGCGAAGATTTTCAAATGTTTTCGTTCGTAAGTCGGAAATGCGGTTGTTACTCATGTCGAGAGTTATTAAAGCTCCGGTACTCCAAAGTGCGTCAATTTTGTGCAAGAGATTTCGACTCAAATTTAGTTTGCGGAGATTTTGCAAGTCTTCAAAAGCTTTTAATGGAATTTCTTCTAATTTATTTCCCGACAAATTTAAAATCTGAAGCTTGAATAGATTTTTCAAATATCTTTTAGTTAAAACTTTTAAGGAGCAATTTTGAACCTCGCAGTAAATTAAATTTGGAAATGTTTTGCTCAAATTTACTGGAAGAAATTCCAAACTCTTAATATTTGTCACTTGAAACGCTTTTACACATTCGCTCGGTTCTATTTGAAGAGAGAAGCTCGTTGAATTGATAAAGTTGTTTTCAAAGAGCGTAAAGGTCCAAAGATCGACATCAAAATCATCAAATTTTACATCATTGTAAGATTTTTGAGTGATTGGATTTGAAGATGATAAAAGTGGAAGCAGGAAAATTACAAAGTTTTTAAAACTGAAAATTTATGAATTTATAAAAAAAGCAAAGTGAAAAAAATATAATTTTTAACCACCTTATCATGTCGAAGTTTTGTTCTACACTGATTTGCTCTTTAAAATTATAAAAATTGAGATTTTATGTTCTTCAGTGTATCAAAATTAACTCAACATTCAAAATATTCTCTCTTAAAATTTCAGATCTCAAAATGTCAAGTGATTTAATCATTTTCGATTCCTTAAATTTCAACGATTTTATCCTGATAAAAACATTCTTAATAAATTGTTAAAATATATTTTGATCGAATTCTAATACAAAAGTTTTGGTAAATCTAATTTTCAATTTCAAGACAAAAAATGTCTTATTTATTTCGGCAAGTTATGTTGTTTAATGAATTGTTCCAGTTTTTCAAGTAAATCTTTCTTTTCGTCTTCCGTTAACGAAGTATGAGAACGCAAATGTGTTATGTATGCATCTTTCCTCGACAAAGTCGAATTACATCCTCTAACGCCACAATGATACCGAATGCCCAGGTGCTTGCTGGCTATATGATGATCGAGCCCTTTCTTACGATAAAATTCCTCGTCACATTGACTGCACTTGAAATCTTTAACAAATGTGTGGCTTCTTTTGATATGATCTTTGAGTCTTGAACTCGTGCGGAATTTTGTATTGCAATGCTGACAATTATATCTGTACTCGGTGTGAAGTGATGTACTCGGTTCTATTTGAAGAGAGAAGCTCGTTGAATTGATAAAGTTGTTTTCAAAGAGCGTAAAGGTCCAAAGATCGACATCAAAATCATCAAATTTTACATCATTGTAAGATTTTTGAGTGATTGGATTTGAAGATGATAAAAGTGGAAGCAGGAAAATTACAAAGTTTTTAAAACTGAAAATTTATGAATTTATAAAAAAAGCAAAGTGAAAAAAATATAATTTTTAACCACCTTATCATGTCGAAGTTTTGTTCTACACTGATTTGCTCTTTAAAATTATAAAAATTGAGATTTTATGTTCTTCAGTGTATCAAAATTAACTCAACATTCAAAATATTCTCTCTTAAAATTTCAGATCTCAAAATGTCAAGTGATTTAATCATTTTCGATTCCTTAAATTTCAACGATTTTATCCTGATAAAAACATTCTTAATAAATTGTTAAAATATATTTTGATCGAATTCTAATACAAAAGTTTTGGTAAATCTAATTTTCAATTTCAAGACAAAAAATGTCTTATTTATTTCGGCAAGTTATGTTGTTTAATGAATTGTTCCAGTTTTTCAAGTAAATCTTTCTTTTCGTCTTCCGTTAACGAAGTATGAGAACGCAAATGTGTTATGTATGCATCTTTCCTCGACAAAGTCGAATTACATCCTCTAACGCCACAATGATACCGAATGCCCAGGTGCTTGCTGGCTATATGATGATCGAGCCCTTTCTTACGATAAAATTCCTCGTCACATTGACTGCACTTGAAATCTTTAACAAATGTGTGGCTTCTTTTGATATGATCTTTGAGTCTTGAACTCGTGCGGAATTTTGTATTGCAATGCTGACAATTATATCTGTACTCGGTGTGAAGTGAGTTATGTTTCTTTAGCATGGCTGCTGTAGCAAAGCATTTCCCACAGGTATCGCAGATTACATTTTTCGGTCCTAGAAATTTTTATAATTTAAATAATTATTCAAGGCTCTGACACTCTCCGTATACGGAAAAAAATGTTCCGTTTTTTCCGTTTTCTTCCGTTTTTTCCGTTTTCTTCCGTTTTTTCCGTTTTCTTCCGTTTTCTTCCGTATTTTTCCGTTTTCTTCCGTTTTTTCCGTTTTCTTCCGTTTTTTCCGTATTTTTTCCGTTTTTTCCGTAATACGGAGAGTGTCAGAGCCTTGTAATTATTAAATTAAAAATTCTATTTACCATGTTGATTGCCAAAATGAGTTTTTTTCTCTTGCTGTGTATAAAAAACTTTATCGCATCCTGGATGTTCACATGAGAACTTCATTTCACCTTCATGACATCTTTTAATGTGATATTCCAGATTACTTTTCTTAGTAAATTTCTTGTCACATTCAGCATATCGACATGGATAAGTTTCGTGAGCGACTTCGTGCATGTTTCTGATGTGAACTTTCAATCTTTGCTTTGTTACAGTCGAAAAAGAACATAATGAGCAATTGAAGCTTTTGACACTGCAATGATTATGGAGAATGTGATATTCCAGAGAGGTTTTTCGATAAGCGTCGAAAGAACACAAATCACAGAAAAAGTTTTTTTCTCGTTTGTGAATGTTTGCAATGTGATCGTCAAGACTCGACTTGACTGAAAGGGCACAGTATGGACAAATTGCCGCGTCTTCTTTGTACCTTTTCGGCTTATGATTGCTCTTTTTGTGAAGCTTAAATTCATTCAAATTGTAAGTTTTAAACTCACACAAATCGCAGTCAAATAAATGTTTTAGACTGTGGAATTTGACTTTATGGCCAACAATATCGGTGAATTTTTTGTTGCACTCGGTGCAGAGTCTTTTCTTTTTCTTTTGAGCTGGATTTCGGAGAACTCTAGGCTTGCGGATTTTTTTCGGAACATCATTATGGGATGTTGTCGATGAATCAGATAAAATGTTCTTTATTAATGGAAGTTCAAATGGTTCAACTTTAACCAATACTTCATGCCTCAAGAAGTTAGCAGGTGATTCAGCAAGAGCTAAAAATAATTTTATATTATTTTAAATTTAAAAAATTACTATAATTTACCTTTAATTTTTTGCAAGTTTTTTTGCTCGTTGTTGGCGACCAGAATCGAAAATTGAGCTTGCTTCGCTGTTATTTCGGTTTTAAACTTTGCAAAGTTCTGAATTGAATCACGACACTCCTCACAAATGAGTTTAGATCCTTTAGCAAAATCAATCTCGCAATTAACCAGTTCATGAATTAGAGACATACAAAAATTTGTAAGTTCACAAAAGGTAAATGAATTCGAGAACTGGAAGCAGCATCGACAAAAATAATCCTCCATGTTTGAAAATATTTCCACTTCCTCTTCTTCTTTTATACCACTATAATAATCCATTTTATAAACCTAAATTTCACTAATTGTCCTCTTGTTAATTTGAAATTTTGTTTGAGACTGAAAAAAGTTGTTTACGTTATCAAACTTCCTAAAACTCGCATTTTTCTCGTTAGGATAAATTTTCGTTCTTAATTTAAATTTTTTTTTTTTTTTTATTTTTTAATTTTTTTCCTCTTTTATTTAATTTTTTTGAGATAAAAAAGTTGTTTACGTTATCAAACTTCCTAAAACTCGCATTTTTCTCGTTAGGATAAATTTTCGTTCGGATTAAAAATATCATTTAATTCGGACTAAAAATCTCTTATGCGAACTTACTTATTTTAAATTCCTAAAAAATGGAGGTCAAAATAAATTTCATTTACAATTGGTATAGGTATTTAACGATGTGGTAGCTCTGAGGTATCTTTCGACCCTGGTCAGACGCAAACCAGCGCAGCTTCCGTCTTTACCGTAGTTCTCACGTCGGATACGCTACGACTCAAGAATTCAAAATAAATTTCATGTACAAATTCATAGAAATTAAATTAAAATTTTTCCAATGCCTCCCTTCCATACAAAATAAACCGGGCCGAGTTTGCGGTCGTTTAGGGATCACTAAAATTTTTCTGAGCTTGATTGCAAGTCGACGAATTTTTTTGAATTTCAGAATAAGGCTTAAAAATTAAACTCAATACAAAAAAAGTGTCATTATTAGATTTTCTTTCAATTTTTAAGTTAATCTTGTTCATAGACATTTCTCATTTGAAGTCTCAATTGTGTTTTAATAATGATATTAAATATGTCGCTTCCCACTTATTAGATTTCCTGCATTCCGGAAGCTCCTGAAAGTTTTAAGAAAGAATAAAGCACACTTTACTTTAACTATATTTATTCGATGTTAACGCTTCGAATACTCAAGAGAGAATGAGAATAGTTAGAACTCTCTCCGAGGGGTTCGTAACTCTGGTAAACTTTTCTAAACCAGGGGTTTGACTAAAACATAAATTGTTTATCTCAACATTCCTCCTCAATTGATGGTTTTAGTGCATTCCTCCTTCTTCTCGTAGCTGCTTAATCTTTGTTGCTCCTAATGGCTTTGTTAGCATATCCGCTACATTCTTATCGGTTGATTTGTATTTCAACTCAACATCCTTACATGTCACTTTATCTCTGACGTAATGGTGTCGAGTATCTATGTGCTTAGTTCTATTGCTGAACTTCTGATTGTTGATCATGCTCATAGCGCTCTGACTATCGGTGTAAATGGTTGATGTTGTTTCTGCTCCTATGTTTAGTTCTTTGGCAATTCTTTTCAACCAACACAGTTCTTTGCATGTTTCGCTCAGCGCGACATACTCTGCCTCTGTTGACGATAGTGCTACTAGGTCCTGCTTTCGACAACTCCACGAAATTGTTCCTCCATTCACCTTGCACACGTATCCACTGTTTGACTTTCGATCAACTCACGCATTCCTCCTTCTTCTCGTAGCTGCTTAATCTTTGTTGCTCCTAATGGCTTTGTTAGCATATCCGCTACATTCTTATCGGTTGATTTGTATTTCAACTCAACATCCTTACATGTCACTTTATCTCTGACGTAATGGTGTCGAGTATCTATGTGCTTAGTTCTATTGCTGAACTTCTGATTGTTGATCATGCTCATAGCGCTCTGACTATCGGTGTAAATGGTTGATGTTGTTTCTGCTCCTATGTTTAGTTCTTTGGCAATTCTTTTCAACCAACACAGTTCTTTGCATGTTTCGCTCAGCGCGACATACTCTGCCTCTGTTGACGATAGTGCTACTAGGTCCTGCTTTCGACAACTCCACGAAATTGTTCCTCCATTCACCTTGCACACGTATCCACTGTTTGACTTTCGATCAACTCTATCTTCAGCCCAATTTGCGTCTGAGTAGGCAAAGAGTTTCTCACATTGCTCATCTGAACTCATTCTTAACTTTAAGTCCCTCGTTCCTTTCAGATATCTTACCACTCTGTGAGCTTCATTCAAATCTGTTTGTCTCGGATTTGTTACTCTCTGGCTCAAAATTGAAACTGACGCTGCTATGTCTGGACGGCTGTTCGTTGCTAAGTAAAGGAGCATTCCAATAATCTTTCTGTACTCCTCATTAGAACTTAACACTTTCTCCTCCTTGTCCAGCTTCCAGTATCCTGTATCCAGTGGGAATTTTGCTTCTCTCGCATCACGCTGTCCTGATTCATTCACTATCTTGTCAATGTACTTCGGTTGACTTATCTCAAAGTGACCCTTGTTATTTTTAGTCACACTGATTTCTAAAAATTGACTGACTTGTCCTAAGTCCTTCATTTCGAATGATTTTCCAATGTTTTTCATCAAAACACTCTCTAGCGCTGCATCGTTGTAAGATACAAGGATGTCGTCCACATGCACTAATAACTGGAGAATTTTTTCACCTTTTGTCAAAAAGTAGAGACACTTGTCCGTCTCGCTTTGTGTGCATCCGTTTGCTAATAGTCTCTCGTGTAGTGTTTGATTCCATACTCTTGCTGCTTGCTTTAATCCATACAAGCTCTTCTTTAGTTTATACACTTTGTCTCCTGTGCTGAAACCTAGCGGCTGCTTCATGTAGATTTCTTCTTCAAGCTTTCCGTTGAGGAAGGCACTTTTAATGTCGTATTGCTTTACTTTGTAGCCTTTTACTCCTGCTTCTGATAGCATTAATCTAAAGGTTGAGTTTCTGACGACCGGTGCGAACACCTCATCATAATCAACTCCATACTGCTGCGAGAATCCTTGTGCTACTAATCTAGCCTTTCTTCTTACCACATTTCCGCTCTCATCTTGTTTGATCTTAAAGACCCACTTTGAACCGATGGCTTTTCTTCCTTGTGGTAAACTAGTCAATGTCCACGTTTCATTATCTTCAATTGATTTCAACTCCTCTTCCATTGCTTCTTCCCATTTGTCTGAAAACTCGCAAGCCATTGCCTCTTTGTATGTTCTCGGCTCAAATGTTTCACTCTCGCATTTGACTTCATACGTTTCATAATCCGCATATTTGCTTGGTTGTTTACCTGCATTTACTCTCGTTGTGCGTCGTGGTTGCTGAATTACAGGTTCCTCCTGAATTGCTGGTTCCTCCTGAATTGCTGGTTCCTGGGCTTCAACCACAGGCTCTTCATGAAACACCTCATTATGAATATGTTCCTCCTCAACACAAGGCTCTTCCTCCTGAACATTTTCATAATCACCAATAGCGTCATAAAAGATGTCTTCTTCTTGAATATTATCATCTGAATCAGCGAAATGGAAAACACTTTTCTCTGGTGTTTTCATTGTCTGTGCTTCTCTAGGCTTTTCATGAGTCCATGACTCTTTACTTTGGATGAAACGAACTTCTCGACTAATTTTGAGTTTGAAATTCTTGTCCACCAAACGATATCCTTTTGACTGTTCATCATAGCCAACAAATTTCATTTTCACTGCTTTGTCATCCAGTTTGCGTCGCTTCTCATCAGGTACCATTACATAGACGTCACTACCAAATTCATTTAGCTCTAAGAATCTGGGTTTCTTTTCAAATATTAGCTCGAATGGCGATACTTTCTCTTTTCCTTTGTTCACTCGATTCACCGTATGACACGCTGCTAGAATTGCTTCTGCCCAGAGACACTTCGGCAAACCTGAACCTATCAACATCGTTCTTGCCGCTTCCATCAGTGTTCTATTCATTCGCTCAGCTACACCATTTTGCTCAGGTGCGTATCCAACTGTGCATTGAAATTGGATTCCTTGCTGCTTTAAATAATCCTGCAATTTTGCTCCTAGGTATTCCGTACCTCTGTCCGATCTGAACACTTTTGGCTTTCTGCCCAGCTGGGTCTTCATGCGCTCTACATATTGAATAGCCAGCTTCGGGACCTCGCTTCTCTCTCGTAAAAATTCAACCACTGTGTAACCACTGCGAACATCAATAAACGTTACGAAATATCGCTTCTTTCCCACAGATTCGATTTGGATCGGTCCGCACACGTCGCTCACAACAACGTCCATCACTGCTTCAACAGGATTTGCCTTCTTGGGAAATGATTTTCTGCTCATCTTTCCTTTAATGCACGCCTCACAAACGTCGGAGCAATCGCAGTTGACTATTTTCAAATTTTCACCTTTCATTGAAACAATATCCTGCAGATTTCTATGAACGAGAATTTTGTGCCATTCGTGCACACATCGTCCTTCTGAAGACACTTGAAAACACTTTTGGGTTTCATTCAGCTTATAAAGACCATTTTCTCGCACTGCTATTTTCATACTCTCATGTCCACTTTTCAGATAACATGCGTCTCCTTTGAAAAGCACATCCAGACCTCTTTCAGTTAATTTGCTCACTGACACCAGACCTCCATCCAGCTTCGGAACTAAAAGCACATCGCTCAACGTCACCAAACGTTTACTCTGATTCACTCTTAGCTCAATGTCAACTTGACCTATTCCTGTCACATCTATTTTCTCTCCGTTGGCGACAACCACACGGGCTTTATGTGACATATCGATGTTTTTGAAAAGGTTCACTTCACTGCACATATGATTGGATGCGCCTGAGTCAATAATCCAACTCATTGATTGCTTTTCAGTAAACGAAGTCTTACAGAAATACCATTTGTTCAACCGTGAGTACTTGGCCGACGCACCAACGTCATACACACTCTTGAGCATATCCCAGGCCTCTTTTCCGTGAACTGAATTTTTAATGAAGATTATCTGGCTCGGATCGATTGAAAACGTAATTAAACGTTTTGCTTTCTTTGCTTTCACCAACCACGCCGCGACAACGGCTTCAGCGGCATCAACCGCAGGTTCAGTTAATACTTCCAAAACATCTTCATGTTCAAACAAAGCGAGCATCTGGTATGCCCACGTTCTATAGTTGTCGGCGTTTAATTTTTCCACGTGATAGAAATTTTTCTCCTTCGCCGCCATCTTGCTTTTTTATTTTCACTTTTCGTATTTGCTGCTTAAAATCTTCCTCTTTGTACTGTTCAGGCTGGTTCGCCCATAACCTATTAGATTTCCTGCATTCCGGAAGCTCCTGAAAGTTTTAAGAAAGAATAAAGCACACTTTACTTTAACTATATTTATTCGATGTTAACGCTTCGAATACTCAAGAGAGAATGAGAATAGTTAGAACTCTCTCCGAGGGGTTCGTAACTCTGGTAAACTTTTCTAAACCAGGGGTTTGACTAAAACATAAATTGTTTATCTCAACACCACTTGAACAAAAATTATTTTCTTTCACACCAACACTAATGTTCGTCGGTGAGCTTTTGAAAATGCAAAATGAAATTCTTTAATTCAATGCTTTACATGCTTTTATATTCAACAAACGTGATTGCATACACTGAGAAATATGTTAAACATCCCTTTCACACATTAATTTAATAAATATTATCGAAAAATATTTCAATGTTGACGTTTAATTTTTTACTGGATAAAAATTCCACTCATCATCGATATTGTATAAGACGATTGTAATGCTTTTCAACAAAAAATTCTAAGAATTTATTTTTTGTCTCATCGAGACTCGACACAATTTTTTATCACGAACGACGTGATCTATTTATTTTCTTTAACTTTTCACTCAAACAATATTAATGATCCTCAAAGTGACTCACCCAAATAATTAAATAACCAGCGTTTTGATATCCAATCGAATCCTCAAAGCACGTGCGGTCCTGTAATCCAGAAAATTAACCAGATCTAAGCCGATGGTGATTTTGTTTGTCCAAAAGTTTTTATTTATTTGTATTCGATGTTCGTTCAAATCCTATTTAATTAATTTATAATGTTCTATTTATTTTTTAACTCAATTGACTTAAATTTAACTCACGCTGTCCACGATAAAAATTGCACGTCTAGACGTCTTGACGTCTCGATTGAAAAGAACTTGATGGTGAGATTTGCCTGAGAGAGTGCAATATCTTCTGTCTCACCTTTTGACTGGAAATAACTCTCAGCCAGAGATGGCATGTACGCTAGCAAAAATGTCTCCACAACTCAACGGTGACGTAAGTTCGTGAGGGCCTTCGTAAACGAAAGGGAAAATGTCAAGACTTTTGACTTTTCCAAGATGGTGTTCTCTTGAAGGTCCATTTTTTGCGAAACCTTAGTGTAAGGTTCATTTTCATTAAATATCATGATAATATTCATATCTTGAGATCTTTCTCCCTTTTTGATCCTAAACACCTTTAGAGTTTTTAGACTAATTTGTAAATCATCTGAGATCTTATTTAAAGTCACCTTTAAGGATTCCTCTCCCAAACGCTTATACTTAACAAAAAAACCCTTATTGCGAGGATTTTTGGTGACTGGCAATGACGCCGTCTTATTGATATTAACCAGAGATTTAAGTCGGTCGGTCAAGTCGGAGTCGGTCGATAATTTTTTCGATCGACTAAAATCGACTCCAGTCGGTCGATAATTTTTTCGATCGACTAAAATCGACTCCAGTCGGTCGATAATTTTTTCGATCGACTGCAGTCGACTCCAGTCGGTCGATAATTTTTTCGATCGACTAAAATCGACTCCAGTCGGTCGATAATTTTTTCGATCGACTGCAGTCGACTCCAGTCGGTCGATGATTTTTTCGATCGACTAAAATCGACTCCAGTCGGTCGATAATTTTTTCGATCGACTAAAATCGACTCCAGTCGGTCGATAATTTTTTCGATCGACTAAAATCGACTCCAGTCGGTCGATAATTTTTTCAATCGACTAAAATCGATTGTAGTCGATCGGTGATTTTTTTATATAATATTCAATTAAATATAAATATTAATTAAAATCTTGTTTTTTTGATAACTTATCATAAAAAAATTAAAAAGTTATGACTTAAAAACTCAAACTACAATAATTTCAATATTGCGAAAAATTCGTCTGACTAGTGTAACAAAATTTTTAATTATTTTACAATTTCTTAAAATAAAAAAATGAATAATATCCTGGATTTTTTTAAGAATTGTAATTTAAATTTTAAACGATAACTTTTCAAAGTGAATATTTTTTTGCCTCGCAGAACGCATCGATACTTCTTCTCTTGCTACTTTCTTATTTTATTACGTTTTACGTTTGATTCATTGACTTTGCTATAAATTTTAAATTTTGCCGCTGATTTCTGATATCAGTACTAGTGCATCCCTTTTTATCTCTTGTCTGTACACTTTATTTTTCACACTTAAATCTCATAAAATAACTTAATTCACCTTTGAAATGGCTATGAATAGCCAAGAAAGACACACCTTTACTGTTGAACTTATCAACGTACAAAAAAAGAGTTTAGCATGGCGATATTTTGGACACCTTAGCACAAATAATATCATTACAGATAGCAATCACTTGTATTGCAAAATTTGCGTGGAGGAGAAAGGATTTCTGCTACCGAAGTATGAAAGTTATGCTTAATTTTTATAAAAGAAGAATTCATGTTATTCGTATTTTAGGTATAGCTTAAAATGTCCAACGTCAAACCTGTTGGAACACCTTGATCAGCAGCATAAAATATCGTCAGTCGAAATACAAACAGTTGAAAACAGGACTTTAGGTATTTTCGATCCTAACCATCAGTCGCAGTCTCCAGCTGAAGCAAAAACGCTCTTAGCAAGGAGCATTGCCATGTGGTTATCTCAAGACCTCTTGCCATTTAATCTTGTAAGTGGTTCGGGCTTTCAATCATGGATGTTAAGACAAAAGATCGTTAAGGACGTCAAAGAAATACCATCAAATGTCACAATATCAACGTCAGCCCTAAATGATGTATATATTTTGGTCAGAAACAGCTTTATGCAAAAAGTCTCAAAGGCTCCGAAAATCATCACAGTGACAACAGATATGTGGACAGCAAGGCATGGCTGTGTCCCATACATAACAATAACTCTACGTTTTATGGATGAAGATTTCAAATTGATTAATTTAACAGTTACCACGGAACATCTGCCACGACCACACACCGGACTAACAATAACTAAATGCATCGAAGACAACTTAAAAGAGATTGGTCTAAATGAAAAGCTCATCATTGCTGTTGGGGATAATGGTGCAAATGTAGCGTCAATAGTAAATCACTCAGATTCAATAAAATCTTACATTCGCTGTTACGCTCATAGAGTTCACCTAATTTTATCAACTGATATTCAAAAAGATATTCGATGGATTAAGGCAACTGAACTTCTTAAAAGACTAAAGCGAGTTCATGGCGCACTTGTTTATCAATTGCCGAAGTTAAAAGAAATTTACTTAGAACAGCAAACTGAAAGTTTCCGTGAATATTTGATAGAACTCGAAAATCTTCAAACTGAATTACAAACTGACGAAAACGTCCCATATTTTTCAATTGAATCTGATGATGAAGAAACAATTCAGGAGGCTTATCAAGAATTCTCACAAGGAATGGAACGCCCGACAATGTTTGCGAAAGATAATCCAACAAGGTGGTTTAGCAAAAAAAATACTGTTGATAGTGCAGTGAAAAATCTTGGTAAGAAAATCATTTAGAATATTAACAAATTTTAATGATAAATCTTAAATTTGAAAAATTATTTTATTTTATTTTTGAACATCGAATTTCACTAAATGTAACTAATTTTATTTTATTTTATTAACAGATGCACTCAATGCTCTATTGAGTAAAACAAATAACTCCGAACTTATTATTAACGGCACGCAATATCGAGATCTTATTAGTCTGAAAAGATTATACGCAATTTTTTACGAGCCTCTCTTAATTCTCCAAACATCAGCAGAACCAACGAGCATGATGGTCGTTGCCATTTTATATAAAATAAAATCCGAGTAATATTAAAAAAATTTATCATTAATTTAAATTAAATTACACTTTTTGCAGGCTTAAAAAATGCAGCGACGACGTTGAAGAAGTGAACAGTGATTTTTTTGATGCGATTAGTGATGCTCTAGATAAAAGAATGGAAATTGAGGATGAATTTTTGGCTGCAGCTTGTCTTGATCCAATGCAATTATATTCAGCACATTTAAAAGATGCGTTAGAGCAAGCTCAAACAACTTGTTCGGACATTTTAAAAAAAATGATAACGAAATATGACATTAGCGTTACATTTAATCGAGAACAACGAATTTTAACTCCGCAAAATTTGGCTCCCCAGCAGCAATGTGATGTAAGTTATTTTCATGTACTAATTACTAATTCATAATGATTATTAATTTTATTTTATTAAAATTAGAATAATTCAAAGAGAGCTCGCTACTCGTTTTTAAATGAGTTAAACTCTAATGGATCAAACACCGCCAGCCAAGATACACAGATCTCTCTAAATATCGATGAGGAGATCCTGCATTACCATCAACTCGTAGGCGATGCCGTTATTGACATTGTTTTGTTTTGGAAAATTAATCAAAAAATACTTCCCGTTTTAAGTGAACTTTCACGAACTCTTCTCGCCATTGCTGCATCATCTGCCGATTCGGAAAGAAATTTTAGTATCTCCGGTGACATTCTTCGTGTTAAGCGTGCCAAAATGAACCCACACCGCGCCCATAAGTCTTTGTTTATTCACTCCAATATTAATCTTTTAACTCAATGAAAAAGTCAATAATTTTAAGCTCTTTACCGAACAGATAGCAAAATTAATTCTATTTAACCACTAACTTTTTTTAAGAAAAAGTTCGTATATAGGTTAATTTAACAAATATTTAAACGGATAAATTAATGTATAAAATTCAGGGTCTTTTCTGCTAATTACTTAGTAAATATAAATGTTACGATAACTTTATATCCTTAAATCAAAATGCCCTTACACGTTTCATTAATTTTCTTTAAGATGATAATAAGTATATTATTACTAATTTACGGAAATTTTTCTCAACGAATAAAAAATTAATTTAGTGTACACACGTGGCTAAATTTCTAAAATTCTTAGTTATTTTGCTTTAAATTTTAACACTCGCGAAATTTTCTTGAGAAAAGGTGAAAAAAAATAAGAGGAAAAATTGCACATACGTTCAAAATTCCTTACTTCACGCTCGAGCTCGCTTAAGGAAAAAATGCTGGAAGCACCACGAAAAACTGGTGTAAGATCAAAGATTATTTGAAATTGGCCAAATGTATCCGAGAAAGAGCAAATTGATAATCCATGAGTCTTTGTGTCAGCAGCAATTTAACTAAAAATATTTAAAGCGATTACAGATTGTTTTGTAACTTTTATTTCATATTTTACGCTCCTAATGCATAACTACCAAATCCTTAAGTTGAAACTTTCTTTTAGTGTCATTCATGACTATTTTTAATTATTTTCCTCTCGTTCTTCCAATTGATTTTTTTCTCGATATTTTCAATGTTTACTTTTGAAATACTTGCTCATTACTGTACAAGGGCTAAAAGCTACGACCAACGACGATTTGAATTTAACGGCTTTTAAAGGTTATTAATTTAATGTCTTACATGCTTACATAATTAATGAATTCTTATAGATAAATCACGCAAATGGTTTGGGAGAAACATACGTGAAGAAAGAAGCATCAACTATCACAACGTCTGACATTAATAATTTATTAGTTAATTGACAACTTTGAGGGAAATGGTTTACACTCCTTAAATTATTTTTAAACATAAGTTTAGCAAAATGGAAGATGTTTTGTTTGCCGCATGAACATTTAGGGAAAAATTATCGATCGACTGGAGTCGACTGCAGTCGATCGAAAAAATTATCGACCGACTAAAATCGACTGCAGTCGATCGAAAAAATCATCGACCGACTGGAGTCGATTTTAGTCGATCGAAAAAATTATCGACCGACTGGAGTCGACTGCAGTCGATCGAAAAAATTATCGACCGACTGCCGTCGATTTTAGTTGATCGAAAAAATCATCGACCGACTGGAGTCGACTGCAGTCGATCGAAAAAATTATCGACCGACTGGAATCGATTTTAGTCGATCGAAAAAATTATCGATCGACTGCAGTCGATTTTAGTCGATCGAAAAAATCATCGACCGACTCCATTTTTCGATCGATCGACTTAAACCTCTGTTATTAACATTAACATTATTGAATTTTTTGTTAAATGGCTTATTTAATTTTTTTCTTAAATTGATACGGAGTCATCTTGAGGATGCCACGATTGTTTGAGCTTTGTTGACTTTGACCCATTGGACGGTCCTGCGCCTTGCGACGATTGACCTTGACTGGAGCTTAGGGATTTTGTTGATAATTCATGATCTACAACAAATTCATAAATTAATTTACATGTTTATTTCGCTGCGAGTGCAGTAATAAAGGAGAGAGAAAGAGTGAAATTTTGATAATTTTTTATATGAGAATATTTAGAGAAACTTCGTGAGCAAAAAATACATTTTTATAGCTGATTTAATAAATTTCAAATCAATTGCTTATTTAATTAGTATCGATTCATATCGATAAAATTTTTTCATAGCTTCATTAAGCTAAAAATTGTGGCGAGCCGTCGCAAATGCCTAGTCAATCATCGGTTTCTATCACCAAGCACAGTGATATATCTATCTTAGTAAATAAATCCGTATTTTTGGTGCTTGTTTTTTTTTGCAAGAATTTCAAGGGAAATGGAAATAAATGAAATACAATGAACTCCCAGTGATCAATCGGTGACAATGCAGATACTTTTTTACCCATTTTTTCCCCTTGATATCTCTAGATATCATTTTATTTTTCTATTGATTTAAATTGCAAATTTGAAGTTGTCCACGAATTTGCTATGATGGAAATTATTATAATTGTACATTGTTAAAATCTATAAACTTGATTTAAAAAATTGCGCTTCATGTTATCAGTCGCGTATGCATTTTTTTTAAGATTGCTCTGTGAGAGCGAAATTAAATCTCTCATTTTATATTGTAATCGATGCACACTCGAAAATTCTTTCTTTTGCGATTTGCACTCCTAGAGTGAGCATCGTATCCCTTCTCGTAATTGAAGTGAGTTTGAAGATAAAATCAATTTAATGACTGTATATTTATGAATTATTTACAGATTATTTTATCAACCAATCATTGTTACACACCTGAATAAAATTGAATTAAAAGAGAAATTTAGAGGTGTTTCATTGACGATAGAAATATTCGATTCGAGGAATTACTGCGTGTTGAGCGCTAAAAATCAACATTATAAAATAATTTCAAGTTTCATCGGCCTGGATCGTTGGAATAATTTGATTACATCGGTTACCTGTTAGCACCTTCATTCGCTGGAGCATCGCTATTAATTTCAAGGGTAATTCAAAGTAATCTTCTGATTAGAAAATTATAACCTCAAAAGAGAGAACATTTTCTAATTTAATTTGTGAGTCATGGTCGCTGTTTTTCCCGTGGAGGATGTAAATTCAACGCCTCAGCATAAGAAATGCTGGACGTGCAAAGGGAAAAACAAATCATGCATGGAGCTCGTTAAGTGCTCAAACGTTGCTAGTTGCAACAACTATGTCCACGTTACTTGCCTGCCACTTGATATGCAACGTAGTATCAAGACGGCCGAATCGTGGTATTGTAGTGAAACCTGTAAGGGAGACGCTAATGAAGAAGACGGGGCAAAATCCATAAGTGATGACCCTAAAATCGAGCAACTTGTGAAGAGTAACTTAACGTTACTGCAGACAATTGAGGATCTAAAAAGTAAATTTGCTGCAGCCCAAGACGAAAATAAAGTTTTAGTGTCGCAGTTGCAGATGGTAAAATTTGGCTCGAGTACGCATGGAAACATTGACATGTCGATTTACGGCACTGCCGGAGACGAGTCCATGTTCAATGTAAGCAATCTACAAAGCACCATAAGGCGCAATGTAGGTCAATTAAGCCAGACGGTTCTGGCCGACGTAACTGGAATCGCATCCACGAGCCAGTCCGCTGATCCTCTCTTTGGAAAGACTTTCGAAGCCGCAAATGCATCGATCGAGCACGCTAAATCATCATATCTGTTAAGCCTTAAAGAGATTCGTAAGAATTTAGGCGAACTTCCCGAGTTTGAGGGAAAGGGATATGAGTTTCTCAATTTCAAGACCAAGTTTGGGTCGATAAAGGAAATTGGATTATTCACAGATGCACAAATGATTTCCAAATTAGAGAAGGCCCTCAAGGGACGTGCACTTGAACACGTGCGAATCTGGCTGTATTCTCCTAACCCCAACCCGACTAGAATCATGCAGGATTTGGAGGAGAAGTTTTACCATCCAAATTTAATCATGCAGGAAGCGCTGTCTAAGATTACACAGTTCGAGCACATGCCGAAGAAAAATCGGGAAAAACTTGAGAACTTCAAGCGGACGGTTGACGCTTATCTCCATGTGTGTACGACGGTACAGGAGTCCATTCATTTAAATGGCAGACTTCCCGGTGAAGTTGAGGATAAACTTCCGGACGATCTGTGTGAGGAGTGGCTTAAAATTGTTAACCTCCCACTGTCAAAAGGCAGCTGGTTTGAATTTTCAATTTTCTTGGGAAATTCAATTCGCTTTATGAAAGTTCGTCTGTCCGATATGCCTAAGCAAAAGGACGACAAGCCAACAGACTCAAAGACTGCAAAGGGAGTCGTGAATGTCGCTGTTGAGGAGAACGTTAACAGTTCTCAATACGCTTCCACTTTGATACCTCAGGGTAATAACACGCGTCGTGGAGGAAACTCAAATAAAAGACGAGAAGGCGGGAGGACACCAATTGATTGCGATTACGATCATTGTAACAAGCCTCTTTACCTGTGCGATAAATTTAATGAGCGAAAGTACGACGTAAAGCTTAAATTCTGTGGAGATTTTAACATTTGCACCAGATGTCTACGCAAGGGTCACGTTGCTGCTTACTGCCCGGTCAGATACCTTCCGAAGTGCTCCGTGAGTGGTTGCACCAACCCTCAAGGACACACTGCCGTCATGCATCCACCTGAGTGTCAAGTGAAGATGATGGCGCAGCTTGAAGACAGAAGCGAAATCTCTCTCTTCCAAGTGGTGCCCGCATTGGTCTCTGATAAGTGGGGAAATAAAATAGAAGTGACGATTTTCATCGACACGGGAAGCAACTCTTCGCTTATTTCTCAGGATCTTTACAAAAAACTCGGATTGAATGGTAACCCTTACAAATTCAGCGTTGAGTGGTGTGCCGGTGGGGTGAAGCAAGTCTCAATGGCATGTCATAAGACTGAATTGATGATCTCTCCAATGCATGACCCGCAAGCAAAGTATGTTCTGCGTAACATAATTACATTATCGAATCTCAAGCTGCCAAAGCAGAGTCAGAATTCGAAGGAAATTAAGAAATATTTCCCTCACTTGCGTGACATCGAAATCCCTGAATTTGATGATCAAAGACCACAAATATTACTCGGATTGCCTCATCGCAACTTCACTTTCCCTACTAAGGTTGTTGCCAACCCGGATGACGACGAATCTGCCGTCGCCGAATTTACAAAGCTCGGTTGGGTTGTGAGCGCTGTATCGCGCCCCAAGAATGTTGTTAACGCTGTTGTAAAATCCTCGGAACCAAAAGTGTCTGAGGATGAAGTGTCGTTAAAAAAGCTCCATGATCTCGTGCAGTTGTTTATCAACTTGGAAATCTCGAGTGGTCTTTATGGCGATCGTAAATTTTTCTCACGTGATGACGAGAGAGCAATGGAGATTCAACGTGCCACTATGCGGTTGGTTAACAATCGTTATGAAATTGGTCTTTATTGGAGGCGCGATGACATTCTTCTTCCTAATAATTTTTCAACGGCTCTTAAGCGACTTAAGTCGACGGAGGCCACTTTGAAGAAGAAGAATTTAAGTGAGTGGGCTAACTCTCACCACGATCAGCTCCTCAGTCTGGGTTTCGCTCGTAAAGCAACTCAAAGTGATTTAAATCCAATCGAACCTCATAAGAGAATTAATTACGTAATTGGATTTGTTGTCATTAATCAAAATAAAGTGCCGCCTAAGCCTAGATGGGTAGTCGACACTGCATGCGAACATCATGGCGTGTCTCTTAATTCCGCACTTCTGAAGGGACCTGATAATCTCGTTCCTTTGACCCAAGCTCTGTTTCATTTTCGCGAGCGTAAATTCTGTGTCGTCGCAGACGTGGAAAAAATGTTTCACCAAGTGAAAATTCGCGCAGATGACCAGCATTGCCAACGCTATCTATGGCGAAATTGTGACGTCTCAAAAGAGCCTGACATTTTCGTTTTTGAAGCTATGCTTTTCGGACCCACCGACAGTCCTTCCAAAGCCAACGCCATTCGCATTGAGCATGCTCTCAATAGTGCCAAAAAATTTCCTAAAGCTAGTCGCGCCGCAAATGACAGTATGTACATGGATGATTTGTTTAATTCGGAAGACACTCGTGGAGAAGCTGTGAAAGCAGCAGAAGAGTCAATCAGCCTGTTTGCCGAAATCAGTTGGAAAATGGTTGATTTCAGATCGAATGACAGCGAAGTGCTTTCAAAGCTTCCCAATTCACACATTAATCAAAATGTTTTGCTGGACTTGTTGGGTGATGACTCTGACATCTCAATTTGTAAAGTGCTCGGAATTTATTGGAACCCCAAAAGGGATACCTTTGAGTTCAAACAATCGGCCGAATTGGAGTTGAGATTAAAAACACTCAACGAAAACTATCGCCCTAGCAAGAGAGAGCTTTTAAGTTTTATTATGAGAATTTACGACTGTCTTGGCATTATTGCACACTTTATCATTCGCGGCCGAATGATTTTGCAAGCTACTTGGAGAGAACAAACTGGTTGGGACTCATCCATAAGTGATGAGGTCTTTAACGCATGGAAATCATGGCTTTTAAAGTTCGACGAAATTTCTCGTTTAAAAGTTCCACGCCATTATGGATTTTCGAGTGAAACGGTCAATCGCACAACGCTCCATGTTTTTTCGGATGCGGGTAAAGATGCTTATGCCGTTGTTTGCTATTTCCGGTTTGAACTGATGGATAAAAGCATTTTGGTCACTCAAGTTCTCGCTAAAGCTCGTGTGGCGCCACTCAAATTCTTAACGATACCAAAGCTCGAGTTAAAAGGTGCTGTTTTAGCAGTGTCATTAGCAAGAACCGTCGCAGAACAGCATAAGCGAATGAAAATCTCCAAGACGGAATTCTGGTGTGACTCTGAGATCGTGCTGAAATGGATTCGTGGATTTCATCTCACTCTAGCACCATTTGTAGCACCACGTGTTTGGGAAATTCGTGAAAACACTCTAATCGAGAATTGGCGTTACTGTCCCACTAAGCAAAATCCAGCTGATGAGGCGACGAAGTGGAAGAACATAGAATTTAGTGATGAGACACATCCATGGTTTACAGGCCCTCCATTTTTGCGAGAGGATGAGTCAGAGTGGCCAAAGGAGGACAAGTTGGTAAAAACTACTAAAGTAGTGAATGTCACGCGTAAATTAACTCAAAAGAGCCTTTATTACGCAGGAATTTTTGAAAATGTTTCGCCTTCGTCACGTCAAAATTGGGCTCGATATAAAATGATTATCGCCCGATGTGTAAAATTTGCTGAGAAATTAAAATCGGCAAGAAAAGGAGACGAAACACCCTTGACACCGGAAATTAGCGTCGAAGAGCTGGAGTTGGCAGAAAAAGCTATTTTAAGAAATATTCAAAAAGCTGTCTGGCCTAAAGAATACTCGCTCCTAAGCCGGGGACGCGCTCTGAGTGAAAACCACCACGCTAATTTAAGGTCTCTTAGACTTTTAATGTCACCAGATGGGTTGATACGATGTGAGACGAAGATGAGCTTGGAAGAAAATATTCCCTTTGACATGCGATGCCCGATTGTACTTCCCAAATGCCATGAGACTGTCGATATGATCACAAAGTACCATCACGAACAAAATTTTCATTTCGGGCTCGAGGCGACCGTTGCACGCTTGAGAGGGAAATATTGGATATTTCAAATCCGCCAAGTCGTGAAGAAGGCAATTAAGCGTTGTTTGCCATGCATCGAGAGAAGAGCGAGGCCCTATAATGTTCAAACGGGTCCCATGCCTAGCTTCCGTCTCACACCAACTACGAAGCCGTTCGAAAGAGTTGGCTGTGACGTTTTTGGACCATTTAGCGCCCACGTAGGAAAGTCTAAGAGAAAGCACGACATTTGGGTAGTTATATTTACATGTCTCATTACACGTGCTGTTTTCCTCAGAAGATTAAACTCACTTACGACCGATGAAATGCTTTTGGCCATCCAGGACTTATGGACTCGCCGAGGACCGGTCTCGTTCATCATGAGCGACAATGGTAAGAATTTTGTGGGTTGTGCAAATTTTCTGAACAAAGAATTCAAGGAACGATTGGTATTGGGATATAATCTAAAGTGGACGTTCAACCCGGCGTACACACCCCAGTGGGGAGGTCTGTGGGAGAGATTAATTAGAGATATAAAAAAAGCTCTAAAAACAGCCATGACAGACAAAACCGTTTCGGAAAATCTCTTTGACATGATTTTGCTACAAGTAGAGGACGTCATTAACTCTCGACCCCTCACTCACGTGCCTGCATCTCCTGATGACGACTATCCCATAACTCCCAACTTACTTGTGAAGCTCCATCCGGGGTATAGTTTCATTTCCGAGTACACCCTCCCGTCCGATGAAAATAGCCGTTTGTTGGTGAAACGCGCTAGAAAGTTGTCATCGAAATTTATGGCGAGATGGGTGAAGGAATATCTCCCAATAATCACACGCCAACCCCATAAGGGAAACGCGAAAGATTCCATTAAGGAAGGAGACTTCGTCATTTATTGTGACCCTACATCTCATCCAACGTCATGGCCGAGAGGAATCGTATGCAAAATTTATGCTGGTCGTGACGGAAGAGTTCGATTGGCCGACATCCGATTGAGAAGCGGTGATATCATTGAGCGACGTTCGGCATACCGCCTAGCGAAGTTAGATTTCGACAATGAAGCATTTCACTCATTTTCGGAGGATGAGGAAGAACAGTCTGGCATTGAAAATGCGTTCCTTAACACTCTGGCTTCTTTTGTCAGCCGTAACGGACGCACGAATTTTGTATGTAAGTCATATTTGAATACTCTCAGAGAGAGTAACAAATTCTCACACGTGCAGTCAGTTGAAAAAGATCAAACTCATAAGAGGCAATCCTTTTTCGTAAATATTTTAATTGAAAAATTAAATAAAATGATGGAAATACATCCGATACCGAGAGGAAATGCAATGCAGTTGCTCTGCCAGCTGAAGTTCAAGCAATTCATTCCATCGCTATGCATCACCAGCAATTCGTCCAATACAGAATCTCGCCGCATGCACGAGTTGACGACAGACGAAAAATTTCACGACAAAATTAACGTTTCGACAGTGAAACTTGAAGGTGAGTGTGGCTCGATCCCGTTGGCAGAAATAATTCTGTCCCTAGCTGCCCTAAAATTAACACCAAAATGGATAAAAGTCCATGATATATCGTCTCCAAAATTTGTCGTATTTTTGATACTCGAGTCAGGAAAGGATGCAATAAATTTGGTCAAACAAGGACATTTGGAGGTCGCTGAAGGAAAGCTGAAAGCGATGTGGCCATTGCAATATCAGCCAATGCCTCTAAGAGCGAAACAATTTGAGCACTCGTGGGTTAGATGGAGACCAACAGAATCCACTGATGAATGGAAAATAATCCTCACCCGTCGTGCTAACGTTCCGCAGCAAATGGAGAGAAACGGCGGTCCCATCAGAGCAGTTCAGTTAATTGGACAAAAATGGGCAACTAGAGTTGACACTTATTTTAGTGAAACCGGTGACGTTGAATGGAAAGATAGACGTGTCGAGCCCCTGCCTGCTGACATCCATGTCACGGTCCCGATCCACACTCAAAGTGAAGAAAATCGTCAGGTGACTATACACGGAACAGTTCTCACCGTAAACGTGAACACATCTCGTAAACGTGCACATTTGGGTGAGTCGCAAACGCCAAAAACCGTCACACGAGCAAAAGCTCAAGTCGGTGAGGCAGGAACGGGAGAGAAGAAGCGATCTAAAAGGATCGTCCTTCCTCCGCGTGAAGTCGCTTTGACTCCTCCAGAGGACGAGACGGATTTGGATGATGAATTCGAAATGGATCGATTCGTCACCTATGAATTCACGGAAGGCGAAGATGATAGCCCATAAGGGTAGAATTTGAGTAAAGTATAGTTGAATTATAACATTTTTTTTTTTTAGAAATTTCATTTCACCTCCCTTCGCAATGGGGGGGAAAATGTTAAAATCTATAAACTTGATTTAAAAAATTGCGCTTCATGTTATCAGTCGCGTATGCATTTTTTTTAAGATTGCTCTGTGAGAGCGAAATTAAATCTCTCATTTTATATTGTAATCGATGCACACTCGAAAATTCTTTCTTTTGCGATTTGCACTCCTAGAGTGAGCATCGTATCCCTTCTCGTAATTGAAGTGAGTTTGAAGATAAAATCAATTTAATGACTGTATATTTATGAATTATTTACAGATTATTTTATCAACCAATCATTGTTACACACCTGAATAAAATTGAATTAAAAGAGAAATTTAGAGGTGTTTCATTGACGATAGAAATATTCGATTCGAGGAATTACTGCGTGTTGAGCGCTAAAAATCAACAGTACATATTTATTTACTAAACGCTTTTACGTCAATCGCTGACACTGCCGTGGCTGGTCTTTCAATTATCAGAACTGTCTCTTTTTTATAGGCAGTGAGTCTTTGCTTAGAAGACAGATTTTTATCTTGAGTGTCACTTTTCCCAAGCATAATTTTAATTTTGCGAACCTAATTGCCAGATCCTTCCTTGACTTCAATAATTCTTCCTAATCTCCATGAATTGCTAATGGAGGGATCGGCTGTGAGAACAATGTCGTCCACATATAGCTTTTTTGCCTTTATAATCCATTTTTCTCTATAAAGAATAGTTGGGATATATTGACTCAGCCAATGACGCCACAAAGTGTCTTTTATTTTTTCTAAATCACTTGCGTAATTAAAAGATTTGATGGCAACGGTGTGTTGGGTGTTATTTTATAATTAGCTCTTGACATTAGGAAATGATTTGGTGTGAGCGCAATTTCATTTTCTCCCATTTTCGTAACGCATAAAGGTCGATTATTCACGTACCCCATAATTTCATAAACAATTCCCCTGAATTGTTCATCATTTAAATTTCTCAGTCTCAAATTCATTTGTTCTTCAAACTTTTTTAAACCTTTCTTTACTAACCCTACCATTCTCTCAGTACTTCCATTCATTGAGGGAGCTTTCGCAGGAGAAAATTCCCATTGAAACGAGATTGGTGTCAGTCCCGCTTTAATTCTAATTTCATTATTAAGTGGTAATTGCTCTTGTATATAAGTCGCTATACTTTTGAAATTTGTCCCTTGGTCTGAAAAGATTTTCAATGGGGAACCTGATTCATGCGTGCATGTATTGCTCAAAACCATCAGAGCTGATTCTCCTGTGAGGGAGTGCATCACTTCGATGTGAATTCCGCGTGACGCTAAGCAATTAACCAAAAGCAACCACCTTTTTTCTGTTTTTCTTTTATTTGTGACTACGAAAAAACCCGCGGTATCAATAATGACATTTGAAAATGGCGGATGAGCGTCACAAAGTCTCTCCATCGGGAGATTTCCCATTGCTGGTGTAGCGGGGTGGAAGTTTCTTCTCTTGCATTCATAGCAAAGGCGCTTGATCGTTTTAGTGATTTTCCACTTTGGATGTGCAATATAAAATTTCGCTAGTAGATTTATTAAAATAGTTTTATCATGACTATGAAAATTTACCGTGTGCTCGTGTAATATAATTAAATCGGATAAATGATGCTCGTTAGGGAGTAAAATTTGACGCCTTAAGTGTTGAGGCATTTTATTGCGCATTAATGAATCATCTTGAGCTCTTGTTGATGACACAAGAAGCCCATCATTTATTTCAGGATTAACTTTAGCAAGCGTATGATTTTTTGACAATTGCTGCCCTTGTGATAATATGGCAAGTTCTGACTTAAAACATTCCGCTTGTGCCTGCTTAATAAAGAACATAATGATCTCCTCTCTTTTATAGTCCGGTTCATCTAATAGTGAAATTAATTCGTTTTTCTCTCTTTTGAGTTGTGATGACTCTTTTTCCAAGGAGCGTGAGCTTCTTGTGGCTAAAAGTTTGATTAATTTTAATTTAACCGAATAAATTTTCCATTTAATGACTGATTTAACCAATATTTTTCTCATTTTTGAAATTGCACTGTTGAGAGTACTAAATTGATTTATGTCTAGTGATAGACCAAGAGCTTTGTGAGGGGTGGTACGAATTAAATTGATTGATTTTTCACAATAGAGGTGGTTGGCTGGGTGGCCAGCTTACCTCTGGACAAGCAAAGAATTTAGGCGTGAGCCAATCGTTGCTATTTTTCAGCTCAGGCAAGGCTTTAAATTTAGTGCCATAATCGGCTGGTTGCCAATCCGTGGGTGTCCAACGGAAAATGAGATCTAAGCCCGAATTTTTGATTTTAATTTCTCGATTTTTTACGTATGTCGTAGGATTCTTAATTTCACTTGTTGCCCAAGTGAAAGCGCACGAAGAGTCTGTTATAATTAATATTTCGTTGAAGACAATCGTGTGATTTTCTTTAATCAATTTGCAATATTTCACTGCTTTATGTAAAGCATCCCATTCCAGGTCGGGAATTGATCTTTTTTGTTTGGATGGAATAACTTGCATTTTAATTCCGATTAGGTTTACGTCCGTTTGTTTATTTTGAAAATCTACGCATCTTATATACGCGACACTTCATTTCTTTTCTTGAGTCACAAAATACCCAAAGTTGTATTTTTGCCGCATTTAAAATATCATTCGCATAAAGTCTAGGAATATTTATTTTGAGAATTTCAGGTAATAAAGAAGTTATTTTGAACCATTTTAACGCTAATTCGTGTGAGATTTTGTCGTTCCAATCTTATTTTTCTTCACACGCGTGATGAAAGAGTAGCTTCATTTTTGAAATGAAAAATTGGAAAAATCCTAATGGGTCATATGGGCTATTGGTGATACTGAGAATCTCCCGTTTTTTAGGAATTTTTTTATCGTTAATTATTTTCTCTAATTTACTCTCATCAGAAAATAGGCTTAGGGTGTCAGAGTCAAAATCAATGACATATCCAAGAAGTTTTCTATCTCTTTATCGGAAAAGAGACAGTCATCGTAATTTTCATCATTCCAAAGATTGTTTTTTAACACATTAAAAGTTGAAGTGTCGGTTGAGTTAATTTTTACAATGTTCATGCCATAGTTTTTTAATTATATTTGAAGATTTAGTGTTAAATCTATCGCTTCTGTTTTATTTGGGAATGATTTTATAAAATCATCGACGTAAAATTTGTTACTGATGCTTCCGAAACCAATGGTTTGGAGTCGATTATGTTATTTGCAATTAATTTTAAAACGTACTGAGAAATGAAAGGACTGCAAATTAAGCCAAAAATTAATCTGTTCATACGATAAGTTTTTAGTGTACCTCCGGGGTGTCCGCGAAGAAAAATCTGAGTGAATCTCTAGATTATAGGTCACGCAAAGTGTGGATTTTTTCATAGAATTCTATGGAATTTTTCATGGAGAAATTCATAGATAAATCCTTGGATTTCCTTGGAAAAATCCGCGAAATTTCAAAGTACACGGAACAATCCACAGACAAAAATCCAAGGATTTGCATGGAATTTAAAATCTGAGAAATTTTCCATAGAACAAAAATCCTTGGAATTTCGCGGAATTTCAAAGTGCACGGGAAAATCCACGGACAAAAATCTAAGGATTTGCATGGAATTTAAAATCTGAGGAATTTTTTATAGAGTTTTTGTATGTCAAAAATCAGAAATAATCACTAAGTTCATATAATAAATGATTTGGCGACATTTCAATTGTTAGGAAAAATTAAAATTAATCCCTAAATAAAACTTTTTGTAAAAGGGAAATCGTTTGGGAAAATTAGTTTTGAGGAGTATAGGCAAGTGATTTGATTGACTAAGTATTTTGATTTATTGAATCAATATGATCATTTTGGAGGGGCGTCCAGGCGCCCCCCAAACCCCCTCCTGTGTTAATCGCGTCCGGCCCCCAAGGGGCCCCCCGGAACGCTCATACAGTTTACTCCCTCACTAACCTCGCGCTTCGCTTATCGTTAGGATAGCTCAGTCGGATGGTTATTAAGCTATAACAGTGCCGGAAAGATAAGAGCGATGATAAAACTTCTTTTAATTTGATCTTTAACTTTTACAAAAAGTTTTATTTAGGGGTTAATTTTAATTTTTCCTAAAAATTGAAATATCGCAAATCATTTACTATATGAACTAAGTGATACTACCTGATTTTTGAAATATAAAAACTCTGTTAAAAATTCCTCAGATTTTAAATTCCATGCAAATCCGTGGATTATTGTCTGTGGATTTTTCCGTGCACTTTAAAATTCCGCGAAATTCCAAGGATTTTTGTTCTATGGCACACTGGTTCAGGTATACGTACTTTTTTACCAGCAAAAAAAAATTCAAAGATATCTTTGGTTCAATTTCAAAGAGAAAATTTAATCATTTTACCCCATTTTATATGGAAAAACTGCAAATTTGGTTCATTTTTAAAGTCGATTTTCGGGCAAGGTGGCAAGAGGTGGCACACCAATGTGTTAATTATTTTCTCTAATTTACTCTCATCAGAAAATAGGCTTAGGGTGTCAGAGTCAAAATCAATGACATATCCAAGAAGTTTTCTATCTCTTTATCGGAAAAGAGACAGTCATCGTAATTTTCATCATTCCAAAGATTGTTTTTTAACACATTAAAAGTTGAAGTGTCGGTTGAGTTAATTTTTACAATGTTCATGCCATAGTTTTTTAATTATATTTGAAGATTTAGTGTTAAATCTATCGCTTCTGTTTTATTTGGGAATGATTTTATAAAATCATCGACGTAAAATTTGTTACTGATGCTTCCGAAACCAATGGTTTGGAGTCGATTATGTTATTTGCAATTAATTTTAAAACGTACTGAGAAATGAAAGGACTGCAAATTAAGCCAAAAATTAATCTGTTCATACGATAAGTTTTTAGTGTACCTCCGGGGTGTCCGCGAAGAAAAATCTGAGTGAATCTCTAGATTATAGGTCACGCAAAGTGTGGATTTTTTCATAGAATTCTATGGAATTTTTCATGGAGAAATTCATAGATAAATCCTTGGATTTCCTTGGAAAAATCCGCGAAATTTCAAAGTACACGGAACAATCCACAGACAAAAATCCAAGGATTTGCATGGAATTTAAAATCTGAGAAATTTTCCATAGAACAAAAATCCTTGGAATTTCGCGGAATTTCAAAGTGCACGGGAAAATCCACGGACAAAAATCTAAGGATTTGCATGGAATTTAAAATCTGAGGAATTTTTTATAGAGTTTTTGTATGTCAAAAATCAGAAATAATCACTAAGTTCATATAATAAATGATTTGGCGACATTTCAATTGTTAGGAAAAATTAAAATTAATCCCTAAATAAAACTTTTTGTAAAAGGGAAATCGTTTGGGAAAATTAGTTTTGAGGAGTATAGGCAAGTGATTTGATTGACTAAGTATTTTGATTTATTGAATCAATATGATCATTTTGGAGGGGCGTCCAGGCGCCCCCCAAACCCCCTCCTGTGTTAATCGCGTCCGGCCCCCAAGGGGCCCCCCGGAACGCTCATACAGTTTACTCCCTCACTAACCTCGCGCTTCGCTTATCGTTAGGATAGCTCAGTCGGATGGTTATTAAGCTATAACAGTGCCGGAAAGATAAGAGCGATGATAAAACTTCTTTTAATTTGATCTTTAACTTTTACAAAAAGTTTTATTTAGGGGTTAATTTTAATTTTTCCTAAAAACCAAAAAATGACTGTAAAAAAAAACACCACATGCCTGCTTCGGAAAACACATTTATTTGAAAAATTTTTTAACCGCTCGACTTTTATTTGCGAAAAACACTTCTTTTTTAACTATCAGACAAGAAAAAAGTGTGATGGCGATTTCCACGAAGTGTTATCAATCTTTTATCTTAATTTTTAAACGCTCATTAATATAGATTTTTGCAAATAAAAATCGAGCGGTTGAAAAAATTTCAAATAAATGTGTTTTCCGAAGCAGGCATGTGGTGTTTTTTTTTAAAGTCATTTTTTGGTTTATGCAAAACTACGTTCATATGGAAAAACTGCAAATTTGGTTCATTTTTAAAGTCGATTTTCGGGCAAGGTGGCAAGAGGTGGCACACCAATGTGTTTGCATTCGATAGATTCTTTCTTTAGCTGTTAGAATTCAGAACTTTTAGAGCGAAGCTAGGCGAAGCTTTTTTCGTAGATCAATATTTGTGAAGGTCCGTTTGACGTATTTTGCTTACTCTATTTAAGGCAGTTCCAAAGTTTAAAAAAAATTAAATTAAATTTGATAAAAAACTTCAAAGCATCTTCTCGCATTTTACTTATTTAATTTTAAAATTAAGATGTTTGAATCAAAGTTAAAAGGGGTAAACTAAAAAGGTTGTTTTTAGCAATATTATAGTGAGTCACTTTGAACCCTAAATGCGGTTTAATTTCCCTGGTTCAAAGTGCTGAAAATTTGAGGACTTATAAAGGAAGGTCAGAACTATTTGAAAAATGACGTTTTGTGTTTAAAAACAGACCTTGCCTTTTTGGAAAAAAATATATATGAAACTGAACCAGTGTGATATGGAAAACTCCTTGGATTTTAAATTCCATGCAAATCCTTGGATTTTTGTCTGTGGATTTTTCCGTGCAATTTAAAATTTTGCGGATTTATCCATAGAATTCCTTGGAAAAGTGTGGATTATTTCGCGGATTTTTCCGTGAAATAATCCACACTTTGCGTGATCAACACCCGAATCTCTATCTTCCTCTAAAATCTCTATTCTGTGAAACATTTCTTGTATATCACCTTTCACTAAAATTTTATGTTCTCTCATTTGCATGAGTAATTGAAGAAGACCGTTATAGAGATTAGGCCCGGCTAATAAAAATGAATTTAAGCAAAGGCCAGACGCAACCCTTGCGGCAGCATCCCATATCATACGCATTCTTTTGTTCGGTGGTGACACGAAAAAAATAGGGTGTAAAAGGGATGTAAAATTCCTTATTTGACACTTTACTTAAATCGTTTCCCGATAATTCAGTCACATACCCCTTCTTAATTAGATTTTTTACTTGCGCTAAACCTTCATTATATCTACCTAATCGGATCATGTGTTTTTCCATTATTCTTCCCCCATTAGACTTTGCTCCCACAAACGTAATTCAATTGCATCATGAGTGTTCATGAAACCAAAATAAAATGGAGCGTTGTGAGCTCTATGCAAATTGTAGCTCTGTACCTCACTTTCTAAAGCGTCATATAAATTATTAATTAACGATTTAACACCTAAAACATAATCACCTATTGGTGAGCGACAACCTATTAGCCGTGAAGCATTTCCAAGTTTTTTATGCAAAAATTGCTGTCGTTGGATAAAAGCAATTGGCTGATCGCAGCCGATAACGCCAGCTATTTTGCAATAGCTGAACAGATATAAACTTTTCAAATATTGCATTGATATTTTTCTTTCACTTCATTCGCGTTGAAAATTTTTAAATCTTGGAAAGTGTGAAAATATAGTGATAATTTTCTTTGCTCGGGATTGCAAGTGACAGTATCCACTTTAATAATTTCTGATTGGCTGTCCTCTTTTGTATAATTCCCGGACCATGACAGTTTAAGAGGAAATTTATGCCCAGTGACACTTAAACGTTTTGCTACTTTTGTCTGTATCATCGAGACACTGGACCCTGAATCTATTAAAAACGCATAAGATTCGTGTTTCTTATTATTTTTATTAAATAAATTGATTACTACCACAGAGAGTAACGTATGTGACATGTGGCTATGATTAAGACGTGAGTCTAGTCATATATTTTCAGGTTTTGGGGAAATGTTATCGTAGAGGAAAGCTCCTCTGTGCATACCGAAACCACCGTAATGAACTGTGGCGCCTGATTCCCATGGAAGATTTGGTGAGGTATTTTGAGCGAGCATATTAGAGGTTTTGTTTGTGGTTACGTATTCTGACCCATATTCTAGTGGATTTTCAATTGTTTTATGCGCATTTTGTTGTTGAGTATTTGGAAGAGGCATTATCATTGATTTTTGCATGTAATCAAGAGACTCACGCTGAGGATAATCAATAGCTTTTTGTAATGTGTGAAGATCTGATTGATTAGTGTTAATCTGAGTCTTCTTTTTGTCAAAATTATGATTTTTGGTTTTAGTGGTGGCTTTAAAACCTTTTCTTAGCGGACATACGGTAGCCCAATGTTTTTAGCCTGTACATTTTCGACATTCAGAAGGTGTCTTCTGACCTGTACATGATTTGCCACGTATATATTTTTCCTTACCACATAATGTACAAATTTTCAACTTACTCGCAATAGAGAAGACTTCCTTACCATCTTTTTCTTGAGCGACTTTGCAATCGCGAATGAAATGGTCATCCTTTTGACAAACCCAACATTTATATTCCCATGGCTCTTTACTGTTTTGCGTATTATTAAACGAGTTTCGATTTTTGTTAGGCTGAGATTTTTTAATTTTATTTTCTGTCGCATTAATCGTTGTTGAGAAAAACATATGATCTCGCTTAACCATATTAACATAAGCGATTGTATCTTTCAGGAAAATTTCAAGATCGCGGAAAGTTTCTGGGATTTTCAACTTATGCTTTTCATAACATAATTTTTGCCATGAACTTTTATGCTCAAAGGGAAGTTTATCAATGATTCTTGTCATCCACTCTTGATTGTGACCTGAGTGTAAATTGCTAATCGAATTTTGCAGTGTTGCAAAATTCAAAGCTTTCAATAAATATTTCAATACTGACTCATAATCTTGCGAATGTGTAATTTTGGTTGAAAGTAAAACTTTTAACTTATCTAGCATATGAGCAGTGGTGTCTTCATATAAACCATTTAAGAAATTAATCGTATCATCGCAAGTGTCGATTGCTAGCAGAGGGAGTTGAATGAGTTTCTCTATATCGGGTTGAATTGTGTAATTCACTCAATTAATCGTTATTAAACGTGGCATTGCCATTAGAAGGATTTTCCCTATCTGATTTTTTATCTGATCTCTCATTATTTTGAGTTCTTAAAAAATTTTCTTGCTGAGTGTTCAGCTCATCTTCTCTCTCTCTCTAATCACTTTTTTAATATCATCACTTCGATTAATTTGACATTCTTTGAAGAAAAACGCTTGCAAAGTCCCCCGGAAATACCTCAAGAATAATTTTTCATTTTTCGCACAAATTTCATGTCGTGTGTTTTTACGGCACAGGTGACATCTTAACAATTCACTTAAATTGTCCGTTTCGCATACGGAACAAATCGCTTTATTTAAACTGGGGTTAGGACATTTTGCCCCTGTGACATTTTGCCCTCACCCAAAATCCGTGGGCAAGGGCAAAAAAAATATAGGGTCAATTTGTCCGGGGCAATTTGCCCACAGATTTGACCATGCCCACATATTTTTCAAATTTTGCCCTCATTTGACCATGGACAAATTGACCCTATATTTTTTGCCCACAGACAATTTGCCCATAAATTATTTAATTGTTTTAATATTTTTTCAAATTTTTTATACTAATTTTTTACACTAATTTCACTATGATATACTTAAATAGAAATAAGCGATTTTTAATTTTGCACCTATTGGCACTTCTTGAGTATCCATACTCAAAAATTTTTAACTGAAAGTGATAAAACACCGAATTGCTTCTTCTAAATCCCAAATAAAATTTATAAAACTATTAAATGAGAGTAAATTTTGAAATTAAATTCTTTTACTGCAGATAAAAAAATTTATAATTTTTTGAAAAATTGTCAATGTTCTTCATCTACAACATGCAAACAAGTCAGATTTTTATCTTAAAAGAATCAAAAGTTATGGCAAAATCAAAAATACCTCTCTGGAATCTTCGAAATTTTTCAGAAATTTTAAGACTTACTTTTTCAGGTTTGAGAGCAGACTGCTCTAACTATGAATGCTGGATAGTACATGTGATATATCAAAATTTCTATTAAGAAAAAATACAACCTGATTTTTGTTAATGTAAAAACCACTAGAAAAACCCAAAAAATAGGCAAAAAGTAAATCTTTAAAATTTTCCGTATTGGCTCGATAAAAACTTTAAATTTTTTTAATTAAGTTTATATTTTGACAAAAAAAAATTATTCATGGGCAATTTGTCCATGGGCAAAAAATATAGGGTCAATTTGTCCGGGGCAATTTGCCCACAGATTTGACCATGCCCACATATTTTGCAAATTTTGCCCTCATTTGACCATGGACAAATTGACCCTATATCTTTTGGCCCCTTGCCCACAGATTTTGGGTGTGGGCAAAATGTCACAGGGGCAAAATGTCACAGAGTCATTTAAACTAAATGGCATTATTGCTAATTAAATTCAACGCATGTTTTAAATTCACTTCTAATAAATTTTTAGGTTATTTTTTCTCTCACTCTCTCACATGTATGAGAATAATTTTATTTCATGAAAATTGTCTATAAATAATTTTATTTTATTTCAATCCTTCGTGTTTTACAAGTTTTCTCTAGTGATAAAGAAACTTATTAATGATCAATGACGATTTAAAATTCAGTCGACCACGTGTCGTTACTGATACACGATTTGAATGTAATGCTTTTCGACAAAAAATTCTAAGAATTTATTTTTTGTCTCATCGAGACTCGACACAATTTTTTATCACGAACGACGTGATCTACTTATTTTCTTTAACTTTTCACTCAAACAATATTAATGATCCTCAAAGTGACTCACCCCCCTTAAATTGAACTCACGCTCTCCACGATAAAAATTGCACATCTAGATGTCTTGACGTCTCGATTGAAAAGAACTTGATGGTGAGATTTGCCTGAGAGAGTGCAATATCTTCTGTCTCACCTTTTGACTGGAAATGACTCTCAGCCAGAGATGACATGTACGCGTGAGAGTACACATTTGAGTTTTTTACAGTTCGTTATTTTTATTTCTTCATTCTTAATTTTAATTACAATTTCTATTTTTTATTTCATATTTTAATTCATAAGTTTATGTCAAGCAGCATTTTTGCTGACAACGATGCTCGCATGAACGCGATAGGGCATTTTCATTTTGACAAAACGTAAAAACATCGTGGTGGTCCAATGGTAGGACACTGTGGCGCATACATAGAGGTGTTGGTTCAAGTCCAGCCTACGAGGTCTATGGTTCGAGACTCGGTAGCGGCGGCTTAGATCTTTTTAGCTTCTCTGAACCCCTCTGAACATTAAATCGATAAATGCGACACTCTTGAGCTTTCCTAACTAGATTGCAAAAAATGGATGTAATCAACCACAATTTAAAGACTCGTGCGGAATAAGAAAAGTAAAACCATGTAGAATCATAGCGAATAAAAAAATCACATGCGTGCTTTTCTCAAAAATTCTACAAATAATATATAGTGTTTGTTTAATTTTCATTTATTCATCATTTTATTAGTTTTATCAATTATCTTAATTTGTAGATGAATAGTATATAGTGGTTATATATGCTCGTGGATATATGCTCGAACATAGGAACAGAAGTTGTAAACTAGATACATTTAAGACATTAATTTGATCGTTAAACTCAAAATTTTATTTATTTATGAAATATATGCATTCTAAAAGATCTAAGAGAGAAGGAGGGAGGACTACACTCACGTTATTTATTGATTTTTAGATTTTACGTTGACACATTTAAATTTTAAAAATACAAATAATTTTTATCAATAAACTATCTCGCGGAGATTGTTGGGTTTTAGTTAATTGATGAATTGGTTTAGACTTCAGAATGTAATTGGTTTGTTTAAAGGGTTTAGGATAAATATGATGGAAAAAAATACTGATTTTAGTTATAACGGTCGATCTAAATTTGAATCTATAGTTGATCCCTGAATCGAAAATTGTTTGTTTACGTTTTCGAGATAAAAAAAATATTTTGTTTTGCAAGGAAAATAAGTAATTTTGCGCCCCCATCAGATGTTTTCAGTCACTTCCAGCCTTCCTAAGTCATCTAAGAGTGCATAAGGATCACATTTCAATAGGATGCTGCGCTTTGCAAGTAGTAGTTTCTTAACATAGACCTTAAATGTGTCAATGTTTTGAAATGATTTAATTTGTTTTGATAATGAATTATGGGTGGTGACGCCAAAATAACTTATATCTCTTTTTAGGTAGTCACTGTTAAATCTTCCTTTTTTAAAATCGCCGCTGTTTCGAAGATTGCCATTGTTCAAAGGAAGCTCTATGCTAGTTGTTGTCAAACCCGTCTTGATCTTGTGGACTAGACACATTGATGAGTAAACGATCACGCCTGTTATCGGAAGAACATTGCAAATTGTGAGTATAATTTTTCTGATGGAAAACGGCTAGGGAGCTTTAAAGCATGCTTCTGAAGCTCTTTTAGCTGATATTTTTTGTGTGACTGTAGATAGTTGGCATGTAGTGCAGGTGAGAATGGAAATGAGCGTAATATATTTTCATCAATGTGTCGGAACTTTCCATTTGAGAATCGATAATATGTTGACTACTGGCTTTAATTTTCCTATCAATCCTTTCATATGTTCACACATGCTTGCTGTTTCATCTATATCCAAGCCAAGATATCTATGACACTTCACTCTTCCTATTTTTTCATTGTTGCCTACATCAATTTCGTCTAGTTGAATAGAGTTTGTAATAATATTCTTATTGAATGATATTTATTTTTATGATTTAATTTTCTTTCGAATATCGAACGAGTTCATGGACGTGAAATAATTATAATTTTTTCACATGGTCGAAATCACTTCCTTTGTCTCAATCACAATCACTTAATATATCAAGAAGACTCACCGAATATAATTTAGCGCTTAAAAATTAGCCACGTTGTCCAGAAGAAGAAGATTCCACGAGGTTCCACTGAAAATGTCTATCCAAAAGATGAAAATTCCCGATATGATGATGAATTTATTTCCTTCCTTCAATTGTGGTTTATTAAATTCAATACCCTCTAAGTTACAATTTTATTTTAATTATTCGATCTTAAAAATTATTTTTTTTAACTCACGCTAACGTTCGTCTAAATTTTTCACGTCTATCGTCTTCGAGTGTTCGATTGAAAAGAACGACTTGAATCGTGGCAAAAAGAGAGTCCTGCAAATGGTCCTCTCTTTTGTTCTAAAATGCTGGCTGTAAAGTTGCCTTTCAGCCAGAGAGTGCATCTCTTGAGAGATTGAATTTTTATGATCGTTACAGCAGATTATTTCCATTTTAACATTTAATTCATTTATTTTTAATTCTATTTATGTAAAAAAACACAGCTTTTGCTGACACACCGGCCAAGAAAGTTAAAGATGATTAGCGATTATAATTTTTGTCATTACTGAGCTTGACTGGATTAATTGGTTCGGGAAGCATGCTTCGAGTGTCAGAAAATGTTTCCGTTTCCATCGGATTTTCTAAAGAAACGTGGTTGAGACGTTCTGTAGTGTTAGCTATGACGGTGTCGTCATCCTGCTCAACAAGAATAAATTTTCCTGTTCCCAATAACTTAAAGCATTCGATCATTTGTGGGGATAGATTTTCAATTCCTTGGAACGTCTTTAACATTTCTGGACTGATTTTTATTTCATTTCGTCTTCGAGTTGCCCCTTGAGATGCGGAAATAACTGTCGGATGTGTGTCCGAGGTGACTTCATACTGTCCCAAATTTCTACTTAAGAGATCCCTACAATCATCTCTGAGACTTAAGTCATTAAATGTTATGACTATTTCTTGATAAGACAATCTGATCGAATGTACGCTTTCCTCAATGAGAGTTCTTTTCTCACAAAAACGAGTATCTCGCCAATTCTCTAACATTTCAATGGCTTCAGCTATTGAAGTCTCACCAGTTGACTTGCTCAACTTGAGAGGAAACAAAGTCTCTGACGGTCGCACGCTAGCATAAATATCACCACTGACCAAAGGTGCTTTAAAGTCACGTGGGCCATCATAATGAAATTCAGAGGGAGAAATGTTCTCTCTTGCTAACATTTTAATTTCGATTTCATCCATAATTTCAATGACCTTAGTGTAAGGTTCTTGATCGCGATGAAAAATCATGACGATTTTCAGCTCAGTTTCGCTTTCTCCCTTCTTAAAGCCCAACACTTTCAAGCCTGTTAAATTGATTTTTAAATCATCAGAGATTTTGTACAAGATGATCTAGAAGTTCATTTCTCTTTGGCGTTTGTATGACACAATAATACCCTTATTTCGAGGGTTGAAATTTTGAGGGACTGACAGTGTTGTCGTCGGATTTTTTGGTACGTGAGTACTGCTTCTATTATAATTATTTTTATATCTATTCTTAAAATTAGTGTTAGTCATCTTGATAATATTTCGATTGTTGTTGAAACGATTTAAACCCATCTTTGGACGATAATTTGCATTTCGGTCCTGAGAGTCCATCAGAGTTTAGTTGATTTTGATTCGAGTTTGACGGCCCAGCGTCTTGAGACGACATTGGTTGACCATAATTTTGTGCAAAAGGATTTGGTAATTGATTCATCTTCTGCAAAAATTCATTCATAATTATGCAACATGTTTTTTGTACTGAGTGTTCAGTAAAAAAGAGAAAAAAGAGAGAGTTCATTTTTAATATTTTTAAATTTTAGATTTTAGTGAAACTTTGTGTGTGAAATATTAAGCCTACGAATTTTGGCGAGCCGTCGTACGTTGAGATTGGTGACAATCCCGCATTTAATCTAATTTCATTGCTGTGTGGCAATTTCTCTTGAATGTATGTCGCTATACTCTTGAAATTTGTTCCTTGATCTGAAAATATTTTCAGTGGGGAACCTCTGATTGTGCATGTATTGCTCAAAGCCATCAGAGCTGATTCTCCTGTTCATCACTTCGATGTGAGTTCCGCGTGACGCTAAGCAACTTACTATAAGTAACCATCTTTTTTCAGTTTTTCTTTTATTTATCACAGTAAATGGTCCTGCAGTATCCAAAATCACATTAGAAAAAGGCAGATGCGCATCGCAAAGTCTCTCCATCGGGAGATTTCCCATAGCTGGTGTCGCTGGGTGAAAATTTCTTCTTTTGCGTTCAAAACAATGACGCTTGATCGCTTTCGTAATTTTCCACTTGAGATGTGGTATATAATATTTCGCGAGTAAATTTATCAAAATAGTTTTTTCGTGACTATGGAAATTCGCTGTATGTTCGTGCATTATGATTAAGTCTGTTAAATGGTGTTCATTGGGAAGTATAATTTGACGCCTTAAGTGTTGAGGCATTTTATTGCGCATTAAAGAATCGTCTTGAGCTCTTGTTGATGACACAAGAAGCCCATCTATCATTTCAGGATTAACTTTAGCACGCGTATGATTTTTTGACAATTGTTTTCCTTTCGATATGATGTCAATTTCAATTTTAAAATTTTCTGCTTATGCCTGTTTAATAAAGATGATTATGATTTCATCTCTTTTATAGTCCGGCTGATTGAGCAGTGAACTCAAATCATCTTTCTCCTTATTGAATTGTGAAATTTCTTTTTCTAAGGCGCGTGAGCTCCTTGTGGCTAATTTTTTCTTAATTTTCAAATTGATTGAATAAATTTTCCATTTTATCACAGGTTTAATTATTGTTTTAGCCGTTTTTGCAATTGCACTGTTGAGGGTGCTGAATCTTTTTATGTCTAGTGATAGACCAAAATTTATACAAGGAGAGGTGCGAATAATATTTAATCCCATGGTTCCGGGAAATTGTAGCCGGCATCTATCATGTTGATCGTCTCCAGGAAGTCATCACAGATTCCACGCATTGCTTTCTTCTTGTTGGCGTGTCGCGGACTCGCGAAATTGCCATATCGCGAAAACGTAAAAAGATGCTTGGTGCCCATGATAGCACCGTGTGCTCGTATGATTTCTCGAATAGATAATCAATTCCGACGACTGTCGGAATGGAAACTTCGATACTTTTTCCGTCGCACTTCAAATTTTTCTCAGCCAAAAATTTAGCGTTTACCATACGGTCGAGATTTCGGATGAACACATGAAGATTGCGGTTCGCCATACTCTCGATTTTTATCCACGATGGACGTAGACCGAACGAACTGAGCCAAACCACCAAATTTATTATCGCCGTATCTTTCTTAAATCCTCGTAGCTTTAGAGTGTATCGATTGTGTTTGTCCGCTGGATCAGACTGTCGTGAAAGGAACTCTCTGATCTCCGTCGTACCGTCGACTTGAGCTGTGATCTCATCGAGTGAGAAATATTTTGCCACTTGTAACTTTCGGGCAAGTTCCACGGCTCTCTCCGGCGTAGCTTTCATATGAACTCTGACTAGATTCGATTCAGTATCAACAATTAATTTCGACTCGCCTGAGTTTGGAATAAATTCGATAGCGTTGATATTTAATGTCTGTCTCGCTCGACTATCTCGTGTCAAAAGAAAAACAAAGCTTTCTTCTTTCTTCATGTCAGATTCACTTCTCATGTCGTCCGACAGAGGTGTTGTGTGTCGTTCGATATCAGAGTGACCGTTACGAAATGCATGTGACTGAAATAAAACATTAATCACAAGACTTTGTGAGTTATCGTAAAGTTTCGAATTTCCAGCAATTAGTTTTGCTAATCGGAGGGCGGATCGTCTCTCTATAATTTTACCGTCCGGTAATTTTATGTCAGCTACTCGGGCATAGCCATCGCGACCGCGATAAACTTTCACGACCACTCCTTTCGGCCACTCAGCATGATGTCTCACTGGATCAATGTACATAACCAAATCGCCAATTTTGATGCTTTCCTTTTTGCTCCCTTTTGCTGGATGTTTTGCTATTTCCGGCAAGTACTCACGCGCCCATCGACGACGAAACTGATTCGCGTACCACTGCGCTTTCTTGATCGTCTGATCAGAATTGATGTCACCCAACTCATCAAGTATGAGAGGATAACCAGGGTGTAATTTAATGAGCAAATTGGGTGTTAGAGGCTCATTGTCATTTGGCGAGATTGGGATGTGAGTTAACGGTCGGGAATTCATGATTTCTTCCACCTGAAGAAGGACATTTTGAAACACTTTCTCACTGACTATGACATTTCCAATTGCATGCTTCATCCCTCGCTTAATGTCACGAATTAACCGCTCCCAAGCTCCGCCCCATTGAGGCGAGTGTGGAGGATTAAAATGCCATTTAATTCCTTTTTCTTTTGACAAACGCGTCCGCGTGTCATCACGAATTATAGCAGCACACTTATCGAAATTCGTTCCGTTGTCCGAGTATATATTTGCTATCGGTCCTCGTCGAGTCCAAATGTCTTGGATGGCCAGCATCATCTCATCAGCTGACATCGAATCGATCATCCGCAGATAAACGGCTCGAGTGACGAGGCAACAAAAAATTACACACCAGACTTGGCGAGTGCTTTTCGATCGTCTTGTGTAAACAGTAAAGGAACCGAAACAATCACATCCAACGTTCTCGAAGGCCTTTGTAGTTGACGTGACTCTTACTTCCGGCAAAGGGGCACGACGAGTTTGATAAGGTCTTGCCCTCATCTCCATACACACTTGGCACTGTGCTACGACTCTCCTCACTGCCTGTCGGACGTGAACGATCCAAAATCTTTCTCGCAGTCTTGCGATAACAGACTCATAACCAATGTGATGATTCATTTTGTGATAATGTCGAACAATCACGTCTGTTACTTCATGCTTGGCGGGAAGGATCATGGGAAACTTTTTGTCGTACGGTATTGAGATTTCATGACTCATTCTCGTGCATGATCGAAGAAGTCCATCTTCGCCAATCATTGGATTGAGCGCATTTAAATCGTTTGAGTTTTTCGATTTAATAAACTGTCCCCGGCTCAGCGATTTAAATGAGCTCGGCCACGTTGCTTGTTGGACGTTTAAAATGATGCGTTTCATTGCCATCATTCGCTCTTCGGGAGTTATAACGCTGTCGATTATTTTCCCGCTTCCATTATTCTCAATTGTCCTCTTGAGATTTTGTGTGAATCTTAACATGCCCGCGACTGCGGTTATGTACCTGTTCCAATCAGCCCTGATGGAAGGATTCACAAAATCAAAAATACCAGCGTAATATTCTTCATGCTTCGTTGGCTTAATCACAAGAACTGTGTGATTTATTTTCGTCACATTCGGATATCCAATGTCCATTGGAATCACGACTTCATTTTCCCAGAGAAATTGTGGACCTTGGAACCAACGATGACCAAAATCAGAGTAATCAATAGGTGCTTGTTTCCATTTGGTTCCATGGTCGGCTGGATTATCATTCGTTGGGATAAATCTCCATTGACTGATCTCAGTTTCATCCCATATTTCTGTCACTCGCGGAGCGACAAACTGAGCAAGTTTCAACGTAGGATTTCTGATCCATTTGAGCGTGATTTCAGAGTCAGTCCAATATGTAGTCGAACATATTTTCATTCGCTTATGCTGAGCGATTATCACCTTTGCTAATTTCACGCTAGCGACTGCAGCGGAAAGCTCTTTCTTTGCGATTGAGAGGTATCGAATAGGTGAAACTTTTGTCTTAGCGGCAACTTGTTGGACGTGTACTTTCGTTTGGGACTCGAAACGAAAGTATGCGATTGATGCGAAACCGTCAGCACCAGCGTCACTGAAGAGATGTAACGTCACACGTGTAACTTCAGTTGAGTTGAAATTGTAATGCCTGGGAATTACCAATTTTGCAACTTGATCAATCTCACAAAGCCATTGCGTCCACATTGAAAAAATCTCGTCTGAAACTTTTTCGGCCCAATCGATTTCTTTGATCCACGTCTTTTGCATTATCATACGACCTCGCACTACCAAGTGACTTATAAGGCCGAGTGGATCATAAATTCGCATTACAAACGACAAAATCTCTCGTTTGTTGGGCACATAATTTTCGAGCTGTGTTTGCGTCTTGAGTGTAAAATTAGCGGTCTGGCTAAAAACTAATGCATCTCTCACTGGATCCCAACAGATCCCAAGCACCTTGTACTTCTCAATCGTTTCATCTTTCGCTAAGTCTATAGCAAAGTTTTCATTCACTCTATCTCGCGGCAATCGACTGAGGATTTCAGGTGAGTTTTACCGAAAATCGACTAATTTCCAGCTTATCTTATCGTTCATTTCATTTCATTTGCTGCGACTACAGCCATGTCAATGTCGTCTTCTCAACGTCTGCGACTGTAGCGTATTTTCTTTCTCGGAAATGAAAGAGAGCCTGAGCTAATGGCACTAGATTTTCAGGTCCTTTAAGTAGTGCAGAATTGAGCGACTGTCCCTTGAATTTACATGCGGGATCTACCACCCAACGAGGCTTCGGAGGGACCTTATTTTTGTTAAAAGTAACAAATCCAGGAACGTAATTGACTCGTTTATGAGGAATTATTGGATTCAAATCGTCATCTGTTGCCTTTCGAGCATAGCCGCGGTCCAGCAGCATTTTTATATGCTCATTTGCCCACTCGACCATGCCGAGTTTTTTCAGGCGCAACTCTTGCGAGATCAGTCTTGACTCTGCGAGTGCATAATTGTCCGGCAATTGAACGTCGTCCGACGCCCAGTAAAATGCAACATGATAGCGATTCCCTTCGAACTTCATGTATTTATCGAAGATTTCAAGCGCCCGTTTGTCGTCTGGCGTTAAATAATCACCGCTCAACTGTCGTAGCATTACCATGTTTTCATCGATGAACTTCCGGATGAGAAGGTGAAGTTGTTCATTTGTCAGAAATTCCTTGTCGTCATCACGAGCCAAACAGGATTGTAACACTAGACTCTTATCGTGTCTTGGTCTTATAGAGCCACTCACAGTCCAACCCAGCGATGTCTGTTCAGCCACGACTGGGCAATCCAGAGACTTGACCACTTTGATGGGTGCCATCAAGTGCTTTTGTTGTAAGCCTATCAACATCTGAGGAATTTGCGATTCATAAGACTGAATTGGTACCTTTTTCAAGAATGAGAATTGCCTTTTGAGTGCTCTCGAGTCTTGTCCTTGCCTAGGTAGACTGAAACTTCTCATTGTTACAGCTTGTACCTGAGTCTTGTACCTGAAACTTCACTTCAGGTCGATCCACGTTAGCGATTTCACAATCGAAGATTCGGCTGGCCTTGTCGACTGACGAGACACCTGCCGCACATAGAGGTTTCGGCGGGATCCCGAAATCCCGGGGAATCCCGGACAGTTTTTCAATCCCCGGATCCCGGGATTTAAAAATATCCAAATTTTTCACTAATTTGTCGTTATTTTTTGAAATATGAAGGGTTAAAAAGTGTAAAAAAACTTCGAGAGAACAACAGAAAATAGGCATGGAAGAAGAACTAAGGCCACGAGAGTATTCACAAGTCATCTCTCAAAAAAACATGTGATGACCGTTCATTTAAATTCGTTATGAAAGTGCACAGTAGGTTTATGAGGGTTCTTATTGGCCAAATATATTTAAATAGTAAGATATGAAATTAAATACTTGAATACATTTTTCGGATTGTCTATGTCTTGCTTTACATGCTGCCAAAATTTCATGAAATTCGAGCCACTAACTTGGTCGCATGGACCTGAAAGTCGACGCCTCGACGAAAGTTGAAAAAACTTTTTTTAGGACCTTTAACTTTTTTTAATGAAGGGCAACAAGTATAGATTTGGATATTAAAATAAAGGTTTGAAAGTGCACGATTATTTTAAGAAGAAATAATTTTTTTGCATGACGGAAGTGCTGAAAATTGAGGGAAGATATTTCCTTTTTTTAAATGAAATCCCGTTTTCGGTATCCCGGGATCCCGGTGTAGCGTGGCTGGGCAACGTCCTCGCTGCTCAAGGCGTTTTGAGGGCACCGATGATAACTTCGACAAAATACACATAAAAACTCACTTTAAAAACTTCTTTTATTCATTCTCATTAACTTTTTACTTCTCACAACCACCTTTTTCATGTGCGAGAAGTACGCGAGACTTTTTTTCAGATCGGTCTGAAATTTGGATATTATTTCGGCCTAATTTCGGCCATTTACGGCCTGTTTTTAGTTTTTTTCGGCCCCTCTTAGTTTTTGAGTTATGGACTTTTTAAAATTTTCAAAAAAGTCTCGCGTACTTCACGAGAACTATGCGAGACTTTTTTTCAAAAAATACTTTTTTGCAAAACTTTTTATGTTTTCATTTAACATTTATTCCGGCCATTTGCGGCCTCTAAACATTTTTGAAAATTGTCAAAAATTTCAAAATTTATAGTCGTTTGAAAATTTCTGAATGAAAAAATTATTTTTTTATGAGAAGTACACGAGAGATTTTTTTGAAAATTACTGTTGAACATAACTTTTAATGTTTTCATTTAGCATTTATTTCGGCCATTTGCGGCCTCTAAATAGTTTTTGAAAAAAGTCGAAAATTTCAAAAGTTTTGGTAATTTGAAGTTTATATGAGTGAAAAAAATTTTCATAATTTTTTGAGAAGTACGCGAGAGATTTTCGAAAATTCAACTCTGAAAAAAAACTTTTAGCTTTTTCTGGTGGCATTTAATTCGGCCATTTGCGACCTAAAAAAATTATTACGATCAAGTGCTTAGTTTAAAAATTAAATGAGATTGAATTATAAATTTTTCAGTGTTTTTGGCGTCATTTTCAGAATTTAACTACATGAAAGTTTAAAAAAAATATCTATGTTTAGAGGCCGCAAATGGCCGGAATAAATGTTAAATGAAAACATAAAAAGTTTTGCACAAAAGTATTTTTTGAAAAAAAAGTCTCGCATAGTTCTCGTGAAGTACGTGAGACTTTTTTGAAAATTTTAAAAAGTCCATAACTCAAAAACTAAGAGGGGCCGAAAAAAACTAAAAACAGGCCGTAAATGGCCGTAATTAGGCCGAAATAATATCCAAATTTCAGACCGATCTGAAAAAAAGTCTCGCGTACTTCTCGCACATCCTTTTTCCTTAACTTCTAAATGCTCTTTCGGCTTTATCTGACTCCATCTGTACTATCGGAGCTCTATCGCTCACGCCGGTGATTATCTGACTCCATCTGTACTATCGAGTGCTTCCTATGGTGCCTTTTTATACTCTGCGCTTTACGTGAGCTGTCGTTGATTTCACCTTATGATGAAATTCATTGCCTTATGATGAAATTCATTGCCTTAGGTTATGAAATTCATTGCCAATATGTTATGCAATTCTTTTCCGCTGCATCGGAATGTGCAACTCGACCCGGCTGCTTGCGCAATTCCTGGTGTCGCTTTACATTGTCGGTTTTCTACGGCAGTAGACCTGCCGATTCTCTACACCGGGTTTACAGGTTTTCAATCCCGGGATCCCGAAATTTGAAATCCCGGGATTTTCGAAACCTCTAGCCGCACACCATCTAGATGATATGGCTCACTCGGCAACTTCAATAGATCGAAACACTCCTGATTCATGATGGTTGTGTCACTGCCTGAATCAAGGAAAGCAAGGATTCGAAAGGGTTGCTTTTCTCGATCGTACACATAAATTGGCAACACCTGGAACGCTGTGAAGCCATTAGTTCGATGGACGTGACCGACATGTCCTTTATTTGGATGAAGCACAGTCGAGTGCCCCTTAGGGTCTGAACAGTTCGCGGCTCTGCATTGGAGATTGTTTAGCGGACAATCTTTAGCACCATGATCAATCGAGTTCACACAGCGATGACATATTTTTCGATCATTTACAAATTTCATTTTCTCGCTGTATGGTAGCACCCAAAATGCGGAGCACTTGTATAATTTGCCACGCTCACATTCGTCATAAGGGCATACTAGCTTAGCATGACCCGCAGAGTGTCCACTCTTTGGTTTTCGTCCCTTTTGAGCGCTTGATGAACCTCCAGTAACTTGGTCCATAGTACGAGTTTTATCATTTCGACTGAATGATTTTTTCGGTGCCATTTGTACGTTATTCGAACTCTCTTGACCTATCGGTAAGTCTTCAACACTATCTCGGAGAAAGATGTAAAACTCATGCCACGTTCCCACGTAACGAGTACCATCGTCATGCACGCCTGTGCGAATTAGCTTATTCCAATCAGCTTGGAGTTCATTCGGAAGTTTTGCCTCAACTTCCCCATTCACCCGTCCGAACAAATGTTGTTGTATCCTGACTAGGTTACACACGTGGACATAATTTTCTACGGTAGAAACAGCTTCATTAGGATGATAATACTTTCGTCTGAGAGTCTCCATCACATGTTCAGGGTTAGCTTCGGGAGCATTCAAAGCAAGCTTCACGTAAGCTTTTGCGTCTCCGTCCAAAGCTTTGCGGAGTTTTTTAATCATTTCAAAATCCGTGAACTCACCCGCATCCCAAGTGGTGTAAACATCCTCTTCGAATGCGATCCACTCTAGCCTGTCGCCCTTAAATTTATTTAGATCGTCTAAGTGCTGTCTAGCAAGCTTGAGACGAGTCAGATCTTTTTCCGTTTTGTTTGCGTGCGGGTCTAAGGAAGTGAAAGCTTTGTCTTTTTCTCGACGTAAACAGACTCGTTCACGGGAAATCAGAGTAGCATTTGAGCAACCATAGGATGTTGCTGCATAATTTGTCGCATTATTACCGAAAGCTGAGATAACTCGCGGTGTCACTTGAGGGTTTTCGTTGGCGAGACGTGACGGTATTTGACTCGTTAACGGTGTTCCACAAATTTTGATGGACTCATCAAAATTCTGTAGCAATTCTTCCACTTTGGCACTTTTCGTATCTAACTCGACTAAGTTAGGAATTTCATTTGGCTGTTCATTAGTGTTTCCCTGGGAAACATGTGCTTTTTCACGCGTTGACGACGCCATTTTGTCTTTCATTTTTTTATTTCAGCATTTTCAGCAATCTCTGTGAGATAATTTATTGTTTTAAAATATTATCTTTTTCTAAATTTATGTTTTGTCACACTTTTAATAAGCAACAATAAATAACGTGGGTGTATTATTTTGGGGGTAGCGTTTAAGTTTTAAAACGTTACTCTTGCGCTCTCGTCTTTAAAAAAAAAAAAATTTTCTTCAGAGAGAATTTTCGTTTGAGCGACGTGTTCACTGATCTTCCCCATCGCTTGTTTAAGCGCCGTTGAGAGACGATCGATTTGTGACTGATAATTTTCGAATATCAATTCAGTAGACAGGCCCACACGCTGCGGATGTGGAGAGCCATGCGTTGCCGAATGTCCCGGAGAATTCGACATTGATTCATCAATTATTATTGGTGGCTCTGTGGCGCCACACTTCGGGTTGCAGTACCAAACTTTCATCGACGGGTACATAGCGTTGAAATCTGCTGATCGACATTCGAGATGACATATTCTTGAACATTCTGGATTGCAGCATTTCAAAATTTTCGGAGTCGTATTTTTCCCCTTGCATCGGAAGCAATTTTTGTGGGCCTCATCCGCGGCGTCAACCGTAATAAACTGCACCATCCTGAACACTCGTTGATCAGACGAGACTAGAAGGCACCCTGAAGGAAGTTTATTCTTAAGTCGGAACTTAAGTCGGCGAGGTTAGGTTCACTTTCACTTTAATGCCGAATCACGACTGTGAGGGCACTTCTTATACTAAAGACTTTTAGTATATTTTCCTTAATCAAGTTAAGCCTTTAATTTGATTAAGCAAGATTTTATTTTTTATTGCCGAATGGCAATAATGTTTCAGTTTATGCGAAATAAAGAATAATTAGAATTTCATTTGACAACCGTCCGGTTGAATTTTTATCTATTTTATTTCGAACACGTTTTTATTTTCGATTTTTAGTTGTTTTAAGTCGTTTTTAGTCGTTTTCTAGTCGATAAAATCTTCTGCCAATTTTAACAAAGTATTATAATAATAATTAATTACATTTCATGGTTTTCTTACGCTTTTTTATCGGATTTTTATCGGACTTCAATTAATTTTCTTAAATCACGTCTGTACTCGACGAGAATTATATAGAAAAGAACGTAATCACAATCATGAGAAGAAAAAGAATATTTCAAGTGTCGAAAAGAGCGAATTCAAATATTTTAATATTAAATGTACGTTATGCTTATTGCGAGTTCACTCCATAACAGATATGCATTTTAAACAAAATCTTTTTTGAGTATTCAGAAAAATTTTCGAAAACTACATTTACAAAACTTTATGAAAAAATATTCAAAAGTTTTGTAATAATAAATTTGATAATATTTAATTTTATAACATATTTTAATGAATTTTTATTGAGATTGAGATGTATGTTAAATGATGTATGAACATAAATTAAAAAAATTAAAATTAACTGTGAATTCATTACTTATATCAATTTGACACTTCTTAATTTTAGTTTTAATTGAGTCAACATAAGCATGAATATTTGCGTCTGAAACACCTAGCAATGAGATTGATCTTAGACCACCAAGTGCCACACTTTTATATGTGATTTTGATAAAAGAATTATCGAAAATTCCATGATGAATCTTAATTTTTTGAAGGTATGGAAAAACATCGTAAACGTTATCTTCTGGAATTATTTTATCGTTTTGTGAAGCATTTAAGAATTCAAGCGACAACAATTCATATTTTAAATCCGAATCCAAAAAGTAATTGCTATTTTTTAAAAAAGTTAAATTTTTAATGTGTGGCAATGCTCGCAAAACATCGGCAATATTGATGTCTCCCGGCCTATCCTTAATCACGTCCAATTTGAGAGTTTTAAGTGACTCAAAATTATTTTCCATCGATTTTAATTCCTTTTCGGGAGTGTTGTGGTAAAAATAAGTCCCGAACGGTCTCTTCGGCTCTCCAATACCCTCACATAAATGTGTTTTTTCGTGTACTTACTTGCAACACACACAGATAAAACTGTACGTACACACTCAATGATTGTTATTTTACTATATGATGATGTTGTGTTTGTGTGTTTTCTCTACTCTCACCAAGACTTTTAACAACGCTTTCAAATAGCCTTTTGTGAATATCATTTATGTATATGTTCGTTTCTTGCTCATGCTTAAATGAGTATTGACATTTGATAAATTAGTATATGTTATTGTTCATACAATTTTGTGTGTTATTCATTCACAAATACAGTGTGTCTTTTGATAATATGGCATTTGAGATTATTCGTGTTTTCTGCTTTCATTTGGCATTTTTTTAAATACATAAACATTTGATGAAACTGTTGGGTGATT